>VXBI01000755.1:664499-877081 GCA_013397375.1 Toxostoma redivivum | reverse complement strand
TTTTTTTTTTTTTTTCCACAGTGTGTGTTATTAGGGAGACCTTGGACAAGGAATAACCAAGGTTGATATATCCAGAGCTCAATATTCTCACTGCTTCTTTGGGGTATTGTCAGTCTTGCAGTGTCCCTCCAAGACATAAAGTGTTGGCAGGAGTCTGGCAGCCCTAGGAGGTCTCACTCCTGCTCTTCCCTTCTCTAACCTGAGGCAGAGGCTTCTGTGCCATGAAAATCTTCATAATTTTCATGATAGAAAGAGGGGAAATCTTGTCTCTTGAGATGGACAGCAGGCTGTAGCAAGAGAGAAGGGGATGAAGACAGGACAAGACAAACAGCTTCTGACTGGGAAAGCAATGACTCTTTGTGTGTGGACAGTATTTTAGTGCCTTTAGGGAATGCTCTGGCTGTGGTGGTTAATCTGGACCAAACTCTGAGCAGCTAATGAGGTTCTTAAGGTGTTAAAGTCTGGCTAGAAAAGTTCCAAAACTTTTAAAGGCTTTTTTTTTTTTTTCTTATACAGACATATTATTGAAATGAAAACCATTTTGCCAAGATAGATTTGTTTTAAACCCCAGCGGAAATTCAATTTACAAGGCTGGTTTTCAGTTGAAACTTCTCTGGCTGCCTATTGTCTGGGCTGATGGACAGATGAAATACCTGAGCTTTTAATAGTCCTTAAGCTTATTTCTTTACAGGAGGAGCCAATAGTTCAAAAACTGTCACCTCACATAGATTAGAAGTGACTGCTGCTCTATTTGAGGAGAGTTGAGAGATATTTTGGGGGAATTTAGAGATATTTTGAATTCTACTTCTACCTGAAATAAGAAATAATTTTAGATAATGAAATCATTAATGGAAAGGAAGTACTTTCTGTTCCCATTCCCTTTTCCTAGCTGCACTTAGATTTCCCTGACAGTTAAATGGTATATTCACATTAGCACTGTCTGGTTTTGTGTGCAGTAACAGAGCTGCCTACTCTGAGACAAGAAAACAGGTTTGGATTGCTTTAGGAGAGATTGCTGCAGAACGTTATCTTGATATTTTATCGCTTTTCCATCTGGTTCCTTAAACTTGCCTTGTTTCTCTTCAGCCTTTCCATACTACTCTAGGATAATATTATCCTGTATTCCACTCTGTTTGCCAGTAGAAGCATCCATCAGCATCACTATCTTTTGTCTTACTGTCATATTGAAACCTCCTTTTTTTTCTATGTATCACATACCATAATATCTGTTCTATCCAGATTCAGTGGAGAAAAGATTGAGTGTAGAGATTAAAAGGCATATCTGAATCCAGGTTAGCTTTACTAAGCTAAGGATTTACTAGTCCCTCATTCACGTTATTCCACCACAAAATAAATGGGATAGCTTACACACAGAGCAGTCTCCTGCCTGCTTCCCAGGTGTCAGTAAAAAGGGCTTTTCCAACCCACTGATGTAATAATTTCCAGTCATTTGTAAACAGTGTTACCTTAGAATTGGAGAGCACTTTATGAGCAGTAATGAAAACAGTCCCACAAATTCCCTCTAAGGTATCTGAAGGCTTGTTTGCACTTGTGAGCTAATTTGCTGTACAGAAAAATATGACTTTCAAATAGCATCGCTGAGTAACTCCATGTGTTGAAGTTCATTGTCTGGATGAACATGCCTTGTTCTTGACTGTTTAAATTCACTTGGCAATGAATTAAGATGGTTGTCCCAAGGCAGGCAATTAAACAGTCCTGTGTTCACTTTTTTAGCCAAAACGGATCAGTTTTAGTAAACTAAACTAGTAGACTGTTATTCTTATTAGCCTGTTCCCACATGTAGACAAACTTTCCTAATCTTTCCTTTAATAACAAGCAAACAAAGGCAACCATATGAAGGAGTGAATAAATTGAAATAGAAATAGAAACTGTTCTCCTTGGTGTTTGCTCTACCCATAATAAAACTTTCCTCAGAGATGCTTTCATAATTTTCTTTTCTCTCCCCCTAGTTCCAAACAGCCAGAGAACTAGAAATACGTATTAAAATTCTTGTAGTGAGTCTTGTAAGCATGTCAGCTTTAGATGATTTTTTTTCTATCCTCCCTACAGGAATCCTGGTTAATCCCACTGAATCTTATAATGCCGTTCAATCATACATGAGAAAACCGAGTAGAATCCTCTACAACCAAAAGAACCACAATGCAGACATTTTCCTACTCCCAGTTATAATAAAGGACTTTATAATCACACAATCATTTAGATTGGAAAAGAGCTTTAAGATTGAATCCAGTCATTAACCCAGCACTCTCAAGTCCACCACTAAATAGTGTCACCTTTTCCTCGAAGGAGATCAGATTAGTCAGGCAGAACCTGTGTTCCAATGGTCATTTTATATTCTTTATGTTCTTTTGGCCCTTTGCCTGTTTATGCTGAATGTTTGGATTGTCTGGGTTTTTTTTTGTTTTGTTTTGTTTTTTGGTCCAGCACAAATCCTTACTATGGGCTGTCAGCCAATGGCACAAAGTATCTGTTCTTCCCTCTTGGTTGTTCCATTTTATCTCTGCTGCAGGGATACAAAATCATGAAATAGTAGTAGAATGTATTGCAATCTCTCTCTCTTGCCTTATAGCACATTCATGCTGCTTATTTAAGTTGCATTCCTGTTCTGATGAGCTCAGTCTTAGTTCCAAACCAATGAAGAAAACACGCTGAGAGACAAAGTGAAAATTGTGAATTTGGGTGGGAGGGCTGGGTTTTCTGAGAACTGCACCTATTGGTTTTAAACAACTTTTGCTTTTGGGCAGCACTGTTGTTCTTTTATCCAAACTCCCTGACTGTGTTATATTGAAGACATATACACTGTGATGTATGAAGACATACGTCACTTCTATGATGTCCCAGGGGCTCTTTCCTTTAGTTCTGTGGGGATTTTGGTTTGTTTTATTTGCAACAAATGTCGGAGGAGCTCACTTGCACAACAGTACAACAAAAAATACAAAATATTCTATGTCTTCAAAGTGTACCTGGGCTCTAAAAAATCCTTACATGTCTATTTTTTCTCCTCTGGATTATAGCAGCAGAAATTGTGGGATACTGCAGTTATTAATTATTTTATGATAAGGTAATATACAGTGATTTTTCTGGCTCTTGGACCTAATGCTTTGACCACAGAGAACAGAGTACAGTGGGAGTGCTCTTTGGGAATACGTTGTGTACCATGAACACACTGAAATTGTGGTGTTGACTGTGTTAGTTTATCTCTGAGTTTGCATGATGACTCTGGGTATAGTTGTGCTGAAGGGGCAGAAGCACAGATTTTGGCATGTTTTGGCAGGCAAAACATACACATGGGCTCCACAAAGCATTTTTAAATCTCTATTATAAACCATATTGCTTCAGTGCTACCGTTACCTGCGTAAGCTTCCTTTAATGTACCCTGACTTGCAGCAGAGCTTGGAGATGCTGTATCTCCCAAATGGCATGCAGGAATGGAAGTCCCCTGAGGTCCATGCTAACCTGCTTGTCTGTAAGAGATGGACTGCAGGAACTTGAGGCCTTGCTGTTCCAGTTGTATTTCTTCAGTGATAAAAAAGAAGGGGAAATAATGTGAACAATGTGAAGCAATGTGTCCAGCACTTTGATGTGATTTTCAGGTACAATCACAGTGCAGTTTCCTTGATTTGTGAATATTGCAGAATTTAAGAAATACTTGAAAAGGAGTATTGAAAAGTGATAACTGGACAAGATTATTTCAAGGGGAAACCTGTAGGTCTTACAGGACTGGGAAACCAAGATTATGACTTTTTGCTGTAGTTTATGGGTGTGATTCATGAGTGGTAAAGGGAATTGTGTTCTCATAAGAGAACACAGTCAAAAGAGTGGCTCTGCTTTGGGGGATTCTGTGTGACAGGGAGGACTGTTGTAAGAAGCTGTTCTTAATGTAGTTCTCCTTTGTTTCTTAGGACTGTTTATCTTGTAAAAGTCTGGATCCTATCATAACTACTGCAACTCATATTCTGAGAAAGTGCTATCCCAAGGAGCATCTGCCTGTGGTGACTGTCAGAAGTTCATATTCCTTCCCTCTTCCTGGGAATGCCAGTGCTGAACCTCCATGCGAGGGATCTGAAAGTAAATGGCTAGAGGGTGAGTTCAGAAGGAGGAGAAGGAGCATGACATGAGAATTAAGTGTGGGATCTGAGGAAGTGAGACTTGGCATAATCCTGAGGTTTGCAGTTAAAATTAATCTGATAACCTACAGTGTCACTCAATAGGGAAGAAATTACTCCCAGGTCTTCTTGAAACTGTGAGAGTCTGTTTAGAGAATAAATGAGAGAAGACAGAAAGGAGCAAGGAAAAGGAAAAAAAAATTCTTCTGTTATCCAAAAAATAATGGAGCAGAGTGGGTAGAACAGAGCTGGAGATGCCATTGCTCCCCAGTAACAGAGACATAATTGTGCCTGTGCATTGGCTGCTTGGGGGGTAAAAACTGCAGCCTTTTCAGTAAAGAATTGCAAGAATTATTATCCTGTTCCCTTTCTAAAGCAAAAACAGATAGCAGTCATGCTGCATGAGTAAAAGATGGGAGCTCTTGCTGGAAAGCAGAGCTCAAGCCCAGGCAGGAGAGCTGCTCTGCAGAAAAGGCTCCATGATACACAGAAACGATTTTTGCTACATTCAGTTTCATGTGGAAGATGCTGAAATATTGTAACAATCATAGCAGTAAAACACCCTAATCGAGATAATACAGATTAAGAGCATCCTGTAATACATTGCAGCCAAGCAGAAAATCTCTGCATTGCTTTGCAAAATGAGTTGGATCCATATCATGGGGACATTTGTCATGGTTTTGAAAGGCAGTGCTTGAGTCCAAGAGAAGAGAGCTTTAAAAACTGGGTGAATTAGTGCCAAATTCATTTATGAGATTAACAAATGGGATTTGCTTTAATCAAGGTTGTGGTGGGTTGTGGACTGTGTGGCACATGAAGAAGAATTTAGACTTATTTCTCTGCAGGGTATGAGAGGGATATTAGGTTGAACACCTTTGTCTCCTTCCTACTCCTGCAGGTGACAGTGAAAGTGAAGGAGAGGAAGAGGCTGAGAAAGACTGGGATAATGAGGATGTGGAGAGTAAAGAGGAAGTAGGTATACAAGCCATAGTTCCCATAATTATGTACATACTGGAAAAAAAAATTTGTTGTCTATTTTGACACCCTGAAAGATTATCTCGGCAGAGAATGTATATGTGCATATTGGTCCCATGTGAACACACTCGATTGGTAATAGGAGGATACTTGAAAGAAGGAAAGGAGAATGCACTGACTTCTACTAAAAAGTGCTCTGCTTTTATTCTATTCATTTTCATGTTTGTCACCCAGGGTGGAGGGGGTTTGGTGGCTTCTCTGTCCCTGCAGAGACTGCCCAGAATCACATCCACAGTCAGGGATAAATGGTGGATCTTTGATCCACTAGGCATGTGCCAGGAAAATGGCACTTAGGGAAAATTGATTTATCATCTAGGAAAGGCTAACCCTTTCTTTTATTCCCATATCAGTGCATATTTAGGCTGTGCACCTACCCTAAGGAAAAGGTTAGTTCTTTTAAGCCACAGCTGGTGCATTTGAACCTATATTCCTTCTTTATTTGCTGCTGCACACAGACAAATAATACTATTAATTATTCAATACTTGTCTGAATTCTCCCTTAGCACTCTCCCTGCAGTGACCTAACTGGCAAAAACAACTCCTACCAGCTGAAGATGAGAGTACAAACTTTTTTGTTGTGAAAATACAAACAAGCTCATATGCAAATGTGAATAGTGAATATTGCTAATAAGTCTTGTCCACATAAAAAGACTTGGGAAAGCAAATTAAAGAAATGAAGTTGCAAATATAGTCTAATTAGAAATGATCGAGACTTCTGTGAAAGGGAGTTCTCATTACTTGTCCTGTCTCTTTCTCCTCAAATATTAAACTGATGTCACCCAGTGAAAAAAGGAAGTTAACCCCCCCTCCGTTATCTGAGTGTCCTAACTTGCCCCGTCTGACTGTTTTTATCCTAATATTAGAGCTCGTCAAGATGCTCATTAGGAATAAGGCTCATAGTGGATTTATCTCCTTCTTTAATTAGCTATTCATTCAGTAACAGCTCCACTATGCTTCTGAACTATTTCATTATTCATGAGGATTTACCAAGTAGATGTAAGCAGTTTTGTTTTTTTTTTTTTTTTTTATTTTGCCTAAGAGCTTATTCTGAATATAAGTTTTAAATACTGTTTGTCTGGTTTACTGGCCATATATCTCCTGTAAAAAACCTTGCTAAAGGGGAAGCAAGCAGGGAATGGATAATGAACTTTCAGCTTATCCCCTTTTTTTTTTTTTTTTTTATAAGTTTTTTTGCAAAATTTTNTCCCCTTTTTTTTTTTTTTTTGTATAAGATCTTTTGCACAATGTTTGTTGGTATTGATTTGATTTACAAACATTTTCACAGCTACATAACACATTCATGCATGCTAGCAACACCAACTAAACTGAAACTTGGCTCTACCCTTCCATCATAAACTGTTCAGAGTGTTCTGTGAAAATAAAAATCACCACATCAACCACCTATTCTTTTCCATCTGAAATTTGAAGCTTCTTATGCATCAGTGTGGTCTCAGTGGTAAATCCTTTTCAACTGACCTCATGCTCCTGGCAGGTCCTCACTGCCTTTTCATCTCTGCCCAAACAACACTTCAGACTCTGCTTTTTCACCCAAGTGTGGCTCATGGTTTGAAATGCCATGGGCACTGGTGCATTCAGCCAATTTTACTTTTTCTCTTTTTATAACAGCTTTGGAAATGAATCTGTTTGTCAGGAGTAAATAATTACTTTGATGGCATTTGGTGGGACATAGACATGTTGAATTATTTGAATAATGCTGTAATGTAATGCCCAGTCATCATCAATGCCATGTCTCCATTCTTTTCTCTTGTTCCAACTTCTCTTGTTTGTGTTTTTGTTTGTTTTTTATGAAATAGTCAAATGCTTGACACAGTTTGGCTTTGGTTCTCACATCTGATATGGGTGAGGCTGCACATTAATGAACAGCAGCCTTGGACTGTGAAAGTTTCAGATACTGTTTTTATCCTCAATTCACTGATGGTTGAGATCATCTCATGGGGCAGGTATAATGCATGTGCTTTTATAATTCTGCTTTTGTAGGATTGTGACTTGGAAACAGATGTCAATAAATTGAGGTCAAGGCCAGCACTTGACCGGCCAGAACAAGAGCTTGAAAAATATGAAGCTCTGTGTGCAGAACTTTCTCAGAATTTTCAGGTATGATTGTCGTGCAGTTTCCTTTATTTGTGAATGTTCCAGAACTTAAGAAATACTTGAAAGGGAGTATTGACAAATAATAACTAGACAAGGCTATTTTTATTTATTCTCTAAGTCTTTCTCTTTCCAGGACTGGAAAGCCAAAGACTGTGACTTTTGCGGTAGTTTATTGGTGTGAATCATGAGTGATGAAAGGAATGATGTTTGATGCACATTTGTCTGGGTGTAGATTAAGTAAGCACTCTTGAATCAATTGCCACATGAGAAATCTGTCAGATAATTTGTATCCTTGCTGGCAATTTCAACAGCAATATCAAAATCAGAATGAGATGTGAAAAGTAAATACTGTCAACTAGTGGTTTGAAGGAAGAGGAGATTGCACTGAATGAAATGAACAGTTCAAATCATTTTTTTGTAGTGGTGCTTGGGACAAAAAAAATAAGGAATATGGCACTCATTACAAGGTGTAGAATTTAGGGGACCTGAAATCCCTGTTTCAAATGTGAATCCGAAAAAGATCACTGGGTTAATATATCTCCTGTATGCACAATATTGTGATATTGATTGTGACCATAAGTAGCCAAATGGAATTAAATCACAGTCCTGCATGAAGATGGAGTTTTGCATGACAGCTTGAGCACCTTTTCCCTCCTGTAACATCTGTATTTTTAAAAAAATGCCTTGCAAAATATCTTCCCCTCTTTGTTTGAATGCTTGGTTTTGGTTGAGTCATCTGGGCGAGTCATCTCCAATCAGATCCTTTTGGTTTCTGAGGATTTCTGTTGAAACAGCTTTGTGGATAGAGAAATGCTGGCATGTGGTCCATGTGCTGAGTTTGCTCTGGCTGTTTTATTGGTTGCGTACAGTTTTGGGAAATGTGTAAATATTTCCTCTTTTTCTCCTTGGAAGGTTTCATCTGGAAGGAGGCACAATCTGTCTGTAGTTTCTTTTAATTTCTTCTGCTTTTTAAATTCAAAGGAACTTGAATTTGAGACTGAGGAAAAGAAGAGCTTGGAGGACAGGACTGAGAATCTTCCCTCTGCTCCCTCTCATTTCATTCCAAGTGCTACTTCTGTGAAACATCCAAACTGCAGATGGAGAAACCAAAGTGTCACAGAGATGGGACCAGATCCAGGGGAACAGGATTTCAAGGTCCCATTTCAGAGCTGGAGAAAGAAGGAGGAATGCATATGGAATAAGAATGAAGAAAAGAGAGACGTTGCTGAAGAAGCCCAGGATAAAGACTTCTGTGAGGAGGAAGATCCATCCAGGAGTCATGTGTTTGCTTTGTGGCCTCTCCCAAAAGATGCTGCTTGGTACAAAAAAATGTTTTACCCTCACTGTGAAGCCTCAAACAATCCTAGTCCTGAAGGGAGACTGGAGAGCTCAGATATAATGAGACATCTACTGGAGAAACACCATATTCCATTCCACAGCCCTTGTTTCTATGCAGCCAGGGCCAAATGTGTGAAGTCCATCCCAGGCTACAGAGAGCTAGCATTCCCTGATTTCTGGGGTCACCAGCCGCCTCCCTACAGCAAGCCTGTGTTGGAGCGCAAGCATGGGGTCCAAAGGTGATTGTGCTTTAATGTAGTGACCATTTTGAGAGCTCTTGGGCTCAAAACTGGCTTATGCAGGTCTGACTCTAACAGCTCTTGTTGAATGTCTTAGGAAGTTACTGAACAAATGTTTTGCTACCCAATTATTTGCCTCGATTGGTAAATTCATCAGTATACCTGTATTTGTGATAGGAATCTAAGCTGGGTTGTGAATCTGTGACCTTGTTAGAACACAAAGGAGAACAAGTCCATTTTAGAGATGGAGAAGACTCTGTGTCCTTGTGAGATGTATTTTTACCTTCAGTCTTACTCTTTATTCAGCCACCTTTAATGCTTGCAGCTGGTCCCATATGGTTTTCAGGGAAAATCCTATCTTCCTCTAAGGAAGGACCTCTCATTATTTTGGTGCTCAGATGAGTGGGAAGCTGTGTTTTGAAGCTGTGCTGGGAGAGAAAGCTCTTATAACTACAGTTTTTTTGTTCCAAGTAGGGCTGTATGCAATGACTTTATATTTCATTTTAGTGGTATACAGAATTACTAGCAGGCAGCAAGATGGTGGATTCTATGCTAAACTTTAGAGTTGATCAACAAATGGCATTTGTTAAGACCAGTGATTTGATTGCTAGGGAGAATGATTCTTTCTGCAGTGAATATAGAAGCTAGAAATCTTATTTAAAGGGAAAATCACTCTACCATTTTCTTTCAGCGTTGCTCTAAAAACTCTGCTTTAATGGCTACAGCAACATGTATAACTGTACGGTTAAAATGGGACTAATCATATCATGCTTTGAGGCATAACATGATTGCTTCAAAGGTCAGGAAAAAATCTGGTATTCCACATTTGACCATCTTCAGGGAACAGAGAAGCTCTGTTTAATAATGAGTAGAAATCAGCTTGACTTATAGTCAATATTCACTATGAGTCAGATTTGTAGGCTTGTAAATTATGGCAGATATTTCCTTACAGGGTAAGATGGCCACTTGGGGGTTGGCATTGACTGGGAAGAACTGGGGATAAATAAAATTTGACACAATCCAGTAGTGAATAAAAAATTTGCAGAATCAGTGGTTTAACCCAAAAGGCAACTCATTGTAATGGGGATGGAACAGAAATGTTCCCACAGAGAGGAAAAAAGGTTCACCTGGAATTAGCACATGGAAGTCCTTCCCAGTCCTTAAAAAGAATTTCCTAAAACTCCTTCTAGAAGAATATTCTCTATCAATATTTCTCACACTGTCACTACAATTTGCTGATTTTCTGCTTTCTTCTTCCCAGGGACAAAGTCCTTGATGATGTTCGCCGCCTAATCCAGCCTGGGGATGTGATAGGAAGAACTGTGTTTGATTTAGATGATCCCAGGTGGGTCACTTAAACTGAGTGTGCAACCAGGGGCAGTGCCAGTGCTGTCACTGAGCTCAGGTTACTTGAGAAGCTCTGATACAGGTAAAGAAGAAATAACACAGGAGATAAAGACTAACAGAGAAAATACCCAGGAGGAGCAGATGCCTTTAAGAGTTCCTTTCCGGGGAAAGGATTTGTTATGGAAGTCATTGGAGGAGGAGAGCATCAAAACCTTTAGATAGAACAAGAAAATACACCAAAGGGACTGTAGGTTGTCCCTGGATCTGTCTGCATTGCATGCAGTGATTTGGAACAGATGTGAAGACTGGTGCTGGAAACTGTACTTACAAATCCATCTTTTCCACCCCCTGAGTCAGCATTTCCCATTGAGTGTCTGCACAGCCAGTGTCACAGGCTGTAGACATACCCTGTTTCATAAAGTGTGACACTCCCACAACACTTCTGAAAAAACCCTCAAACATCTGGCCTTGTGAACCGCTTTTAAGAGCTCAGCTATGTCTGTGAGAAAATGTAGCACCAGGCAGATGAGAGGGTCCCAAATTTAAAGAAATGGCATTCAGAGAAAGGATAGGTGACTTGGAGGACATTGTTTGGAGTAAAAAGGAGGTGAGAGTTTGAGGTAGGAGAAAGTTATCTAGTTGCTTAGGATTAATTTAAGGGTTTCTAAGCAGCTGGAGAAAGAAACTCTATAAATGAAGGAAGAGTAAATACAGAGTAATTGTATAAAACTGCCTTCTTGTAATTAATGAAATAATAAGAACAGTCCAGTGGGGAAGAAAGTCGAATAAAGAAAGCAAACATGGACAGCGACAAAAGAGTATTGGGAAAAGGCAAGATATGATTTAGAATTACTAAGCAAGAGTAGAGAGAAGCATCATTGGATAGGAAGGTTATGGATTTGTTCACCTCCTCCTCCTTCCCAGGATCTTGCTTATTAAAAAAAATATTAAAGCCAATTTTAGCATATGAAAGGTGCTGGGGAAGGCTTAGTTTTGAAGCAACCTGCTTACAGGTGTCCTTGCTTTGCTTTCCAGCAGTGGCTCAAGCCCAGCTGCTCCAGGCTGTCTGACATTTTTCTCCAAGTTTGAGTCGGGAAACCTTCGGAAAGTGATCCAAGTGCGTGAGTAAGTACCCCTGCAGAGAGGTGTCCCAGCCTGCCTGCTGCTGTGACCACAGCCTGGCATGGTGGCCTTCTCCTGGCTTGGGAAGGGTCAGCCAGGCAAGCAGGTTAGATGATGTGGGGCTTATTATGCCTTCTAACACCTGGATGTCACGGAAGGAACACGATTAAGAAAACAGAGCTCAAAATGTTTTGACTATTATAGTGTGAGTATTTAATGGTGCTTGATGGTGATGCTCACAAGATATCAATCAATTTGACTGCATAGCCTGCTGTCAGCATGTTCAGTGGCACTGCTTCTATTATTTTCCTTACAGGTTTGAGTATGACCTAATCATGAATGCAGATGTGAACAGCAGCCAGCATCATCAGTGGTTCTACTTCGAGGTCCGTGACATGAAGGCAGCGGTTCCCTATCGCTTCAACATCATCAACTGTGAGAAGTTCAACAGCCAGTTTAATTATGGTATGAGCCTCTGGGGAGTTGGGGTGGCCTTCTCTTCACAAGAATATTTTTTAATGCTGTAAAGGTTTCAAACTCTCCTTGTCTGTAAGTATAAGGGAGACTGTAAATTCAATCTTATCTGCCCTGAAGTCCACTGAAAAAGTCACTTTAGATTTGTCAAGGAACCTTTGTCTATCCTCAGGAGGACTGAGGAGGAAACTGAATATTGAGACCTGGGAGAGGATTTGTGAGGGGAAATAAATGTCACTGTTGTGTTTATAGACCAGAACTGAAGAAGAATGGCACTAGGGTTGGGAGAGCTGTGGGGGAAAGACAATCTCTTGGAACTGAATGAGCAGGATAGGGTTGGAAAGTACTTCTAAGATTTAAATAAATGTGATAGTCCTCAAACAAATATTCATGATTCTTTGTTTTTTCTAGTAAGACATCTTCAGACCTACTGAAATTTCTGTTGATATTAATGATGATAAAAAATTCTGTTCCTTGCGGTGTTTGAGCTCCTGTCATGGTTCAGGAGGAAGGCAGAATTGTTCAGAAACAGGCAGGGCAAATCTCATCTTTCAATACCCATTTTAGAAGAGAAATTATTTATTCTGAAAGGAGACTGTGGATTGAATTCTTAGCTGGCATAGGCTGGTTTTTTTTTGTTTTTTGTTTTTTGTGTTTTTTGTTTCCATGGATCTCTTTTAATTTACACCAGCTCAAGACCTGACTCAGAATGTTTAATAAGTCCTTAATATTAGGCTTTGCATTCCTCTGAAGCCCTGTGGCTACAGCCTCCAGCATCACTAGGATGACTGAAGATCAGTGTACCTGTAACAAACAGCATTAGGAGTTGGAATCACTTGTATGCGTGAAACTGCCTGGATGAGTGACGTGACAAATTAAAAGGCATTTACTCTTTAACCCAAAGGGCTGAAGTTCAAGTATTCATACAGGCCCCAATTGAATTTTTTTGGGTCATCTTATATCAGTGTGTTGTATATGGTAGGAGCCTGAAAATGAAGGATGTTGATGTCCTATTTCAAACCACGATGCAATGGTTGATGTTGCCCCTAATGCCTTCACTCTTGTAGCCAGAGATTCAGGCTATTATTGGTGGAAGGTTGTTGTCTGCTGGTTTGGCTGTTGTCAGCATTTATAATCTCATTTTGTGTACCTGAAACTGCACATGACTCACATGTTCAAGCATGCAATGAAAAATATATTTGGAAGAGAAATGTGAAAATACCATCTGGACTAAGGAGGGAGGCTAAGCCATGGCTGGCTTTTGGATGGCTTGTTTGTGGGGTTGGCTATTAAACAATTCCTCTGTGGGTTCCTTCTGCTGCTCCAAGCAGGCAGTGAAGCTCCAGCTTTTCTGGCTTGGCTGAGTAAGACTCACTACCCCTTCTAGCACATGCATAGCATTAACACAGAGCAGTGGTAAGAGATGCTGTTTATTTGTCACATTCCCTCTGCACCTTCCTGGGCTAATGCCCACACTCTGAGACAAAAAGCCTCCAGTTGTGATGTAGTGCCAAAGTGCCCTGGGTGGCAATTCTTTACAGCTCCTGGTTGCTTGTCTGGTTTGATTTTTCCCATTTGCTCTTGATTAGATGGCACTGTGTGACTTTCAAATTGGCAGAAAGGATATTTAATGAAGTAGCTGTGGCCAGGAGCAGAGCAAGACAGGGAGTGCAGCTTCCACCTCTGTCTTTCCCCCTCTTTCACTAACTTACTCTACCATGGGAAATAATGGGATTTCATCAGAGCCCTGATTTTAGTTTGTTTTCTAAAACTGAACATTTATTTCCACAGGGGAAGTAGAAAGGAGAAACAGAATTTTATTTTTAATTAAAATGAGATGGCAGACTAGTAGCAACCATTGCTCTGAGACAGTTCCATGAGTCCTTTGGACTCAGAGAGAAGGGCAGGAGCTGGCATTCAGGATATCAAGACCCCTGCAGACACGGAGCCCCACATCCCTTCTCTGATCAACTGGGCATCTGGACAGGCCTGTGTCTCTCAAAATTCGTGGTGGCCATGTCCTGGTACCAGACACAGAATTTCCTCTTGTATATCACTCATTGCACTGGTTCAGTAAACAGCACTCTAGAGGCTACTCCTGGCTGTGCTGAGTTAGTGCTGCCCCACAGCACAGCCAAAGGCATTGCTGCTGATGCTTCCTGGCTCCAGCAGTGCTGGAGAGTTTAATAGAGAAACCCAAAGCAAGCAGGGAACTGAACAGCTGTTAATGCAAATGTGTCATCAGTATTAATGATTTTCAAGTGTCACCTCCCCCCAGCACAAGAACAGCCAACAGAAGGCTTGGGAGGGCAACTTATCAACATGCAAAAATACTTGGGAGGGCATTTTTCTCTTTCCTAAATGTGTTCCCATAGAAGTGATGCCAGCATCATGGCTGGGTTCAGCTGTGGCTGTGCTGGGTCCACTGGAGCTGCTGTCAGGAGCCTCCCCTGCCAGGGACACCCTGTGCAGAGAGCTCTGCTGGGGAGGGCAGCATCCTCACCCTGCCCTAAAGAGCAGGCAGGTGTGTACAGCAAAGGAGATTGATACAAGAGCTCCCTGCAGATGGGCTGGCTTCATGGAGCTGAGTAATGATGTGCAGCTCAGATCA
Source organism: Toxostoma redivivum (assembly GCA_013397375.1). Lineage (NCBI taxonomy): Eukaryota > Metazoa > Chordata > Aves > Passeriformes > Mimidae > Toxostoma > Toxostoma redivivum. Next base: position 862,676 of record VXBI01000755.1, on the reverse strand, counting down.
GAGAAAGCCTTGCCCCTCAGGGCATGGAACTGTAATATTTTGGAGGTCAGGAAGAAGTCATGCTCTGGGATAGTGCAGTACAAAGATGAATGCTATTGTTATCAGCATTTATGGCACTTAGGTGTTATTTAGGTCTAATAGTAAGTTTAAAACCTTCTGGTTTTGCTTGCTGATCTTGGAAGGCAGGATACTGGATGCACCACAGATCTCTGATGCTATGGTAGGATCAGGAGTTCAATAATAGTGCAGCCAAGCATGAAATATTGGACTAACCAAGTTACTGATCTTGTTGATGCCTTGGTTCATATTATTTTCTTCCCCTTCCTTTGTTTGTAAACAAAATGGTTTGCAAAGGCCAGAAGAATAATTTATTTTTAATAAAATCTATTCAGCTCATTTCTTCTGGAGGGGCTTTTTGTACAGACATGGCTGTCTCAGAACAAAACACTCTGGGCTTTGGGAATGCATAAACTATCAGCAGAGAGCACTGACAAAATAATGATGCTTCTTTAGCTTTTTTCTTCCCACTCCCGTCTTCCAGACAGGGAAGTCACATCACCTGAAGCTGTCTTGTTTTTCTGTAGGTATGCAGCTGGTCATGTACTCAGTGAGGGAAGCTCTGCAGGGTAGACCTCGCTGGATTCGGGCAGGCCAGGAGATCTGCTACTACAAGTAAGTGCACTTTTGGTGAATAATGTGTGCCTTCCTTTCTCTACTGTTTCACTCCTGTTAGCTGCACTGATGTAATGAGCCTCTTGCCACCAGTGCCTTCTACTTCAAATGCCTCTAAATTGGTGCTGGCTCAATGTGTTATGTGCTTCCACCCTCAGAAAACAGCCACAAGTGAGGTCTCACTATTAGATGCCAGGGAATATGCAAAATTCTCTTGCACAGGAGGAAGGAGAAGGAAAGGAGAAATAATGTAGTTGTTTTTTCCCCTGTCTGGGAAGAAAACAGCTGGATGGGATCACTGTTTTTCTGTTGCATACTCTGACTTTTTATAAGAGATAAAGGAGCTGAGGAGCTAAAGAAGGGGTTGAATATACAACAGTGGTGTAAAGGAATTGTGCCAAGCTCAGTGCTGATATTTGTGCAAGTTTCCTGTTTCAGGCTGCTTTTGCATTAAGAGACACAGGAGAAAATTCCAATTTGTCCCAATATCTGCCGTAATATTTTGCTCAGGGGTGGAGTGGGGAGGATTTGAAGGCACAGATTATCCTCTCTCAGCCTAGCATCTGTCTACAGCAATTTGAGTGGCTATTTTATTTTGTTTCAAGTACTCTTTGCTGACCTTCATGTACCCGACCTTAATGTTTTCTACCTCAAGAGCTCACATATTTGGTGCAGTAGCTTCCTTTTACATGCCTGTAATGTCTGACTTCTCCGAGCATGGGCAGACTTTTCATGCTGGATACCATTGCAGTGGCTTCCTATATCATTAACAAGGCTGCTATTGTGCAGTGATTAAACAGCAGCTGACTTCCAAGATTAAGCCATGATTGTGCAATTAAGCCTGTAATCAGATTCTTGTTCAGAATATATGAGAGAATTGTTTTATTGATTTGGAATATTCTGTGTTTTCTAGCCATACATTGAATTATATGTCAACATAATCATCTAGGATAAGTACTCGTTGTCTCTCATTTATTGTGTGTTCTTGGGTCTCACATATTTTTGTATTCACAAGAATGTGCATGCATGCACATAAATATATTTTCATCTCTACTGAAACTTTAATGTTTTTATTTCAGTGATTATAAAAGATTCTCAGTCATTCCAAGTTGTAGGGGGGAGGAATGTGAAACTAATGTGGTTGGGACTGCTCAGGCTTTGTCTCAGAAGAGGAGATGGGATTGCTACAGTGATATCACACTGCCAGTATTTTGGGGAAAGAGCTCACTTCAGTTCCATTCACCCTGGTCACAGGTATCCTAAGGTGGGGCTGCCTATTTTGAAGGGAACTTCATCCGACTATTTTTATCAGGAGTTAGTAATAAATGTGGGAAAAGAGCAATATACTTTGAAAAATACAGAGGAACCCAGGGATGCCTTTACTTGCTTTTGCAGCAGGGCCTTTACTGAGAGACACCTCTGAGCTGAAGGACAGGGGGAGAAAAATCTTGTTGGTGAGATGTCTGTGTGAAGCAGGCTGGCTGATCTTTGGCATTCATCTTCCCTGAGGATGGGGTAGCTCACTCATAAAGATGAATGTTGTGGCACAGCTGTGTCACCGTGTGCCTTCCTCATATGTCTCACAAGAGTTGTTGTGTTGTGGAGAATATTAGCAGAGCTCTTGTCAAAAAGTAGCTGAGTGACACTTCTGCTCTGTTTTATTGCCTCTGTGAAGTGACAGGAGACACCCATGATAAACAGTTGCAGTTACAATAAGATCATCTAATTCTCTTGCTTTCTTGGCAGCTTTTATGAACTGAATAATATTCCTTTCTGGCAAATTATTTAAGGAACAATGGCAGCTGAGTGTTGAATTGGTGACAATGTGCTTGTGCCTTTGGTTTCATGGCTCATTCTAAGCACATTATCTAACCTCCAGCTTTTTCAGACAGTCGGGTCAGATAGTAATGAGGTACATGGAGTGTTTTGTTCTCACATCAGCACTAAAAACTTGGCTGTTTAGTGATCATAACGATGTCAGAACTAGGTCTTCTCTTTTCAGCATCTTTATAATCACATTAGATGAAATAAACATCATAACATTAGCAGGTCACTTCTCAGCTCTAATGATATCTGTGAGAGGGTGAGACATCAGTCTCACTCTGAGAGCACCTGGCCTTTGCAGTATGACTGAACACCTTAATGGCACAATGGCTGGGGGAATATTCTACTTCAGCTGGGATTCTGCCTGAAATACTGACAACAAAAATACCTTATCACGGGTTTGCCCTTCGGAAAGGGAGTTGTGTTGTGCATTTTGTGCTCTCTGATGTGGCAGACCCCCAAAATAACAGCCATGCCCAGTAAATTGTTAAATACTGCTTTTTATGCTATGAACCAGGGTGTTACTAAAGCATCTTGCACGTAATAGCCACACTTAGATGTAAGGAGGTCTAGCCATGGAAAATGAGGACACCAAACTCCAGGTAGGAAGTATTTTTGACCAAGGGAATATAATCTACAGATTAGGAGAGAGAAACATTTTACTTTCCATTTGAACTCTGTTTTGTAGTGTCCCAGAAGTCTGGGATATTGATATTTTCTTTGGCCATTTTGGTATAAGCTGAAAATGCCATATTTCATCATCTAACAGTACTTTTTACTACACTAAATGCTGCAGATAGGAAATCTAAAGATCAGATGGCCAAGAGATATTGTTCCTGAATCACTTAGTGCTTTTGATTTCCTCAGTTACAACCCAGCTCCTTTCCTGCCTACATCTTTGTCCAAATTGCTTCACCTGTCTGTATGTGTTTCTCCACCAACAAAGGATGGAAAATTAGAATCACTTATCTGCCACCCAAAGAATGGGTTAGATAAATGGGGAAACATGTTTTAATCAGACAGTGTTCGCAAAGATTTTTTTTTAAGCTCAAAAACTTGCAGAGGAAAAGAAAAGTAGTATTATGATTAACTCTTCATAACTGCTTATACTGGAAATATAATACTTGTGCATCTTTTCCTGAAGGAGAGCAGTGAGCAAAGTGATTTCACTTAATACAGTCACAGTAGATACAGCTTTGCATGTTCATTGAGGAAACTACACTTTGGTCTCTTTTTCTTTCCAATAACCAGTGTGTTGGCTTCTAGAAAGCCTGAGAGACTTTCAACATGTTTTTGAAAGAGAAGACAAATAAGGTAGTGGCGACCAGATGTTGCCAGAGTTTTTTATTCTTTTCCTTTTCCTTGCTTGTTACTTTAGGCTCCATGCTGATATGGTAGGGTGTTGTGATGAAAAAGTGGTGAGGAACTAAAGAACATCAATCTGGTGGAGGAGAAAGGAGGCAATAGAGCTATTTTGGGTTGACAGCAGTAGGAAGAGAGGGAGGCACAGAGGAAAAATGTTATTTTTTTTTTAGGTCCCTTTTAAAAATACTCAGAGCTACTGCTTTGTATGACAGATTGTGAGGAGACCAGATTATATACAGTAAAAGTACATGATCATTTACACTGCTTACACACAGTGGCTTTTTCTTTTTAATGCAAGAGTGAAGAATATCAAAGCCTCCCAAAGCCACCTGTAAACTTCCTGTTACTGCCAGAAAGCTTGCTGTAGATTGAAACGGATGTCAAGAAGTGATTCAAAATCTCTTTTCTGGGTGTGTAGTTAGGTGGAACAGCAGAGATGCTCAGAACAAGGATGAAATGTGCTGCTGAGCAGTGCTGTGGGAGCTGTGCAGAGTGAGGAACACTGACCTCTCAGTGTAGCACCAAGGTCAGAGGTGCCTCCTGCTGCAAAACCCCTGGGTTAAAGTGGCCATTTCAGGTAGGAGAGGACACTTGGCTGCAGAATTACAGACTACAGAGGGAGAACCTTTATTCTGGAGTGTTAGGGACAGGTGGGAATAATGTCTATGTGAGATATTTAGCCAGTATCTATGTGCAAAGATCTGCTTCTTCCCACACCTCTAATTACAAATGTGAGCTTGGAGAAGAGGGCCTGGAAGAATTCAGCACTTTTGTGACCACTCTTTATGAATAAGGTGATCTAACCTTCCAGCTGACACTGAGTATAATAGAAGCTATGGAGATGAGCATTTTCTTTCTGCACCATGCAGAAAATGGTTCTTAATTATCCTTCATTGTCAAAATTAACAGGAGCTATAATAAATGACTTAAAAAAAAATACCAGACTTTAACCCTTGATCCAGTGAAATACATATATAAATGCTAAGTACATGTTTCTGTATTTGTGGGTTTATTGATTTTTTTTTTCTCTTTGAGTCTTTGTCCAGTATTAAGGTGCTTTATTTGCAAAGGAAATGTTGGGGTAAAGGGTTCAACTGAGAATGAAATCATAGGCTTTTCAGATTGCCACTGTGACTCAGTGTTCCTGCACTATCTATTGATCCAGTCAGTATCACTCACCCCACGTGTTCCTAACTGTTGAATTCGAGTGAAAACCTAGCAGCATTGTATTGTCTCTCCCTTATGAAAAAGAGATGATTATTTTGGAGAATTTGACAAGAATAATTATCCCTTCTCTCCACCCCTTTGAATAAAAATGAACAGCAGCAAAATAAACTAGTATTGTAAAATTCAGGAGCTGAAATTGCATCTTTTGGTTGCCTCTTCTATTTTGCATTTTAATGCAACATTGATGATAACATTTGTCAAAGAAACCTCACAGTCCTTCAGAATCAGAAGGTTTGGCAACAGCATAATTGGTGCAATGTGGGAAAAATATTGTTTGAAATGTACTTATGGATGCAATTTGCTCTGAGGCTTCTCCCTAAAGTGCATGATTTGTCACTTCATCTCTGCTGAAAGAAAACTTTCCTACTCAGCCTGAAGTCATCTCTTCATCAGAGTAAGTCTCCTGCAAGAGAGAAGGTCCTGACACCAGACTGAGGAGCTTGTTAGAAGATTTTGCAGTTTAATTGAAGACTGTGTCAAGGGTTTGTGTGCCCTCTTAGACCTTGTCAGTGTTGACCAGCCTCACCCAGAGCTCTGCTGTAGTGAGGCTTCAGCTCAGTCCCTGCTGTGTCCCTGCTGCTGTCCCTGCTTTGCTGCACATCCTGATCTGGATTGTGGCCCACAACCTGAGCTGCTGGCTGGACCAGACCTGCTCACCACCCCAGTCTTGTCTGATGATCTGGAGCTGTGGCTGAAACCCAGGCATGCCCTGGTCAGGTGCTGTGGGAGATGACCCTGCATTGAGAATTCTCTGCTCTTCTGGCTTCCAGGTCAAGCTCAGCTCCCCATTTTTTTAGGGAGCAGCTAGTCCTCACTGTTCCCTGAGAGGCTCAAGTCTTCAAAAAAGAGGGATACAAAGAAGAATTTTTGGATAGGTCACAACTGGTAAATCTATATGAAGTCACTTCTCCTCCATGCTCAGTCTCTACCCAAACCCACTCTCCTCTTCTTTCTACTCAGCAAAGTGCCTTTGTTGTTACCTGAAATATTTTTATGTATGTCCTATTTATTATTTATTTTTATTTCTGAAATATCACTTTTCTTCCTGTGGTGGAACTGAATAGTTGCTTTGGGTATTCATATTTTCTAAATCTCCAGGCTTTTTGCAGAGTATTTTCTCATGGCATTGTTCAGGGCTGTGAAAAGGAACCTGCATCTCTGAGCAAGATTTTGTGGATATCTGAAGAAATACAGCAATTTCAGCTGAATGCACAGTTTAAATATGTCTGGACTCTGCTATATGAGCTACTATTAGCTGACTGCTTCTTTATTTGCATCTTAACAAAACATTAATGGAGCATTAATGGATGTTATTTCCCTAGGAGAGTGCTCCCATCCCTCAGAAGCACATGACTGGCTGTGCCCTGCAGTGCCACGTGCAGTTCTGCCTCCTAACTCCCGGCTGGGCTTTGTGTCCTCTTGTGTGGATGCTTCTCTGAATGCTTATTTTTCCAATGGCTGCTTCATATGCACATCCAGAAGTGAAAAGCATTTACTTTCCTCCTCTTTCTCTTCTTCCAGAAACCACTACCGCTGCAGTGCAGCTGCAGGAGGAGGTGTGAAGGGAAGGTTCTACTACACCCTCACCTTCGGCATCAAATTCCCTCACAAAGATGATGTCTGCTACCTGGCCTACCACTACCCCTACACCTACTCCACAATGATGGTAATTCTGGCATGTCCACCTAGATAAGATAATGACCCTGGCAGGCTGGAGCTGCTTGGGTATGTGTAGATTTTGAGATGACACAGAGGATTGCTTTCAAACCTCCTCATTCCTGGGAGTGTTCAGGGTCAGCTTGGATGGGGCTTTGAGTCGAGGGAAAGGTGTCTCTGCCCATGGCAAGGGGGTTGGAATGAGATGATCGTTAAGGTCCCTTCCCACTGAAACTATTCTGGGATCATGATGGTGTAATTGCCTTATTTCCAGCTGCAGCTCCTGCCAGCTGTAAAGCCCAGAATTCTGTAAGAGAAAAGCCATTTCTCTGTGGGATGAGCTGAGCACAAACCATTAGTGCTTGTACCAGCCATAATACAGACCAAAGGTGTCTCCATTCACTTGGGGTGGCAGGATCCTCCTCCTGAAGGGCTGGGAAACAGGGGGCTAAACCTAATGACAACTCCAGATGTGCTGTCTGATTCTCCTCTGACCCAGGGTAACATCCCAGAACATTCAGAGCTGCACTCAGCATTACCAGGCTGCTGGACCTCACCTGATACTTTACCAGCTCTTTCCTTGGTGCCAGCTGTGTCAGTAGGAATTTGTGACACTCCACCAGTGGTGTTAGTATAGAAACTAAAAGAATATAGCTCCACTGCATAAATTTAATTATTGAGTTGTACCAAGATTTTTTGCTAGGCATGGGTTTGTTTTCCACAGCATTTTCTGTGGAAGGGGGTGGATGGTAAGGGAATTTTCTGGGGAATGGATCCAGTGTGCTTCCTCTATAATTGATGAAGGGGAGACCAGGGTCTGAAGGGAAGATAGGATGAAAGAAGTGAATAGTTCTGGGAGTAGCTTTGCTTTGATGCTAAAGTTGAGAATGATGTTACTGTAGATGAAACCACACAGTTCCAGTGGATCAGCTTCCCTTCCTTCTCACCTCAATTTCCATTATCAACACTTTCTGTTTTGGGCAGTACATGCTGGTGTGGGCTGGTGGAGTTTGAGGTCTCTGTGTTTTTTACACTGATATCAGTTTGCCATAACCAGATATTGGAGGCTGTGCTTTCCAGGGGATGCTGTCCTTCCCCAGGGCTTGCTGTGCTGCCCAGCACGCCAGCAGAGTGAGGCTTAGATGGATTCCCTCTCAAGAAAGCCTCTTGTCCACTGATTTGCATCCCATTATAGACATTCAAAGAAACTGCTTCCAATCTGGAAGAAGGCCAGTCCAGCCTTCAGTCCAAAACATGTCTGTCAGCTCACTTCTTATCAGTACCTCACCAGTTACTCCTAAAGTTCTGTGGGGAAGAGTGTATACTCCAGTGGTGGGGTTTGACCTTTAGCCTTGAAGTCTACAGTCTGCAGGGTAAAAAATATATGCAATATACTGAAGAATTGGTTAGGCTTATTCCCCACCATACATTTCACATAAATGCAATGCCTCATCATTATTTTACTGTTATTGATTTCTATCTTCTGCTGGCACAAAGCAAGAGAGACTTGGAGAGTTTGTATGCTCTGGGAATCACTGAATATCTCACCTGCTCCTGAATGAATAGAATAGAGATGAAACAGATGTTATTCCTAGGCTTGCAGGACCAGGTCTTTAAGTATTTCACTGTCTCTTCAAATAAAGTGCTCATTGAAGTTAAAGGGAATTTTGCCCCAGGTAAAGTTTAAATGAACTCAGACACAATAAGGATCATAAGGTTTGGTAAATGGGAATTATGAGTGGAAAAGGTTGATAGATTGCATGTCCAGCTCTAGCTGGACATTACTAATAATTCTGAAAGGCTTTTTTGCTTGGGCTAATTTAAAATGTAAAGTGATGTGCTATACACATTTCTATTTTACTTTTATTTCCACAGTAAATAAACTAAATCAGGTTTGTGCATCAGTAGATTGCATTTTAAAGCATTTGTCCACTGGTGAAGTGTGTGCATTTTGCATATCAATTATAAGTTAAAAGTGATTATGAACCCAAGGGCTCAATTAAAGACATAGTGCTTTGGGGAAGAAGATAAACTTGTATATGGAGTTAGTAATTTGAAAATGTTTTTAAATATCATATATATTTAATGGTTATAGGCACATTTGCAGGAAATATTGCAGAATCCTATTTGAACTGGATGCACTCTGCAGTTCATTACTTCTTGTCTATTAGTAATTACATTTCTTTTATGAACAGCAATTTATCTATTTTTACATCACAGTATTAATTGTTTTGATATCTAGCTGAAATCTCTGTGGTAGCTATACCCAATTAAGTTTCACTGGGTACCAGGACCATAAGTAAATGATGATATTGAGTTCACTGTATCTATGTGAGGTTGTTAAATGCATCTAATAATTGAATTTACTTTATAGAGCTGTATTTTAATTGTTTGATAGCATAGCTGACTGTAAATTTCAGTTCTGTGTTTACATGGCTCTATTTGGATGCTGGGAAAGCTGTCTGAAACATGGTGAGCTCCAAGGTTTGAAGAACAGGAATGTGGTGTCCCATAAACGTGGATTAAAATTCAACTCTGACTCACAGAGACAAACCATCACCCTGTGAGGGTCATTGAGTGAACTGATGTGTTTCAGTTATTGTTAGGACATGTGTGCTCAGTGCACCTATTCCTGGTGTTCCACAACCCTCAGCAGCACCCCGCAGGGGCACTGCTCACACTCCTCAGTTGCAATGCAAACAGAGAGCCACACTTCATCTGCTGTGTGGGTGACAAGTGGCTCTGTCTCTAATGAGGTGATCATAATTTGTTCCAAAAAGTCTTCCTTCTAAGCTGCCAGTTCTTTTTCTCAAATTTCTCAAGAAGCTGTTGGACTTTAGAATTGTTTAAAACTGTCATAAACTTTGGGGGTGGGGGGGAAAATCTCCCTTTTTAAATAACTTCTTGGAAAGACACTCTTGAAATTTCCCATTACTGATTGTACAAAATGTTGTTTCAATACAAACTTTTTGGCTGCCTCTGATACGGAGTTGTCACTGAGTTTCACTGGCATGTGCTTGACAGCTAAGCAATCAATTCTGTAAATGTTCAGAAGTGGTAAGTTTTCTCACGTTTCTACAAAACTGTTATTAAAATATAAAGAGTAAATGCTTCTCTTTTGAATTTCATGTATGCATAGAAATTTCATTATGTTAACAAAAGCACCTAGGAACTGTTCAGGCAAAATCATAGAATAGTTTGGGTTGGAAGGGACATTTAAAGGTCATCTGGTCCAACCCCTCTGCAGCAAAAAGGGACACCCTCAAGTAGATTATGATAAAAGAATAAATATCTTGTGCAGCTTCAGTGAACTGGGGTGCATTGTGAATGGCTTATGCATATTTGTAGGATGTAAAAGGTGGTGATATTATCTGGCAGAAGAGAGGAACTGAGAATTTAGCAAGATACAAAACAAGTATCAATAATAATATACAGCTCCTGGAAAAAATCAGGTTATAGAGTGTGAACTCCGTTATAATTCTGCTTCCTGGCTTCTTTTTCAGTCCCATCTTGATATCCTGGAACAAAATAGGAACCCTAAGAAGGTTTACTGGAGGCAGCAGACACTCTGCCAGACTCTAGGAGGAAATCCATGCCCATTGCTCACAATCACTGCCATGCCTGAGTCTAAAAACAGACATGACCTGGAGCAGTTCTGTAAGTAGCCCAGTGAAGCATTAAAAAAGATGCTGGTGAGTTGTGCTCATGTCAGGAGTGACAATAGCAACCTCTTATGAGAAGGTGCTGATTTTCTTGTCTTTCTCATTTTTGGAAAAAGAACACAAATATGAGGAATAGCCAATTATGATGATCTTTAAAAATTACAGGTTTGCATGGAGGAGGGAGGAGAACTGATACAATTTTGTACTTCTAATTTCTCTTCAATGATGTAAAGCATTTGAAAAGTTCAAAATAAAATACCTCCTAGAAGCAAAAGACTGTGAAATAACTAATTCAACAAGATTTTTTTTTTTAAATTTTGTGATTTCTATAAAAATTATTTCTGTATTTTGAAATCTTAAATTTGAAAAAAAAAAATACCCAAACCAAGTTAACTCATTCCCATCTGGACCAGCAATTGAAGTGTTCTGGTGACATTCCAGCTCCTCCAGCGTGCCCAGTACATCCATCTGGACACAATATAGCTCTTTTAATTCTGTCTGAGACCATAGTGATGATGTACTGTTTAATAGTACATATTTTAATTGCCACTTTATATCTAGAGTTGGTTATTTTTCATTGTGAGAGCCAGAGATTTAGACCTTCAGTAGCCTTGATGAACAAGATTAAGATATGCATGTTTCTGTAACTCAACAGCAAGTGATAAGATTCTGATTGGCATCACATTGCGTTAGCTTTGATTTTAGAGCCTAAATCATTAACTACTTATATGTAGGTTGATTTTTTTTCTGAAATCAGGAACAAGGTATGCAGTGAATTTTATCTCTTCAAACATAACACAAGTTGAGACCTTTGAGACTTGTGAATATTTAAATGGTCTTAAGATCTTTTTGGATGTTAAATGAATAGTTTTCATTACCTCACTTAGATACTAGGCTAGAAGAATCCAAAGGGATTCTGTGACATGAACCACAGTTCTTGTTGCAGACTTCTTCTAATTTAAAGGGAGCTGAAATATGAGAGATGGTGAAAGTTATTGTGACATTTTTTGGTCCAGGTTTAGAGCAGAGTGACTGCAGCTATGCTGACATTACAGTGTAATCATCACAGCTCATACCTTTTTTTAGTGCAATAACTTGATTACAAATTCAGCTTTTACCCTGCATTAGCAAATTTATATCATGAACATGCTTTTCTTAGTTGAAATATTAAAGCAAAATAGCCAAGTACAGGCTACATGGGGAATTTATAATGTGCATGCACAGCTTTAATTGTGGCTGTCCATGCCTGGCTTGAAGAGAGAATTCCTTAAGCACTTTTTTCCCATGATAATGATGATGCAGAAAACCAGTGGGTGGGAGTTGGAATGGGGAAGGTTGGTTGTCTAAAGCAGCCTTTGGCACATAGCAGGTGATATTTGCTGACACTTCATGGCAGAAGGTCTAAAGGGGGCAACTGAAAGTAAGTTGGAATATTTTATTTGAGGATTGGAGCCTCTGGAAGAGGCACACAGTGAATAAGATTTTTTGCCCAAGTGAGAAACCCTTTCCAATGGTGGTACAAAGCAAAAGCTGAGCTAATGTTTCGGTTTATCTAAGCAAGGGCTTGGAGCGAGTCAGTCAAATGAGGAGTCAATGTCATAAACACTGGACTTTTGCTCTTTTGGCTTTGAAAGGACTTTCTGAAAGGAGTGTTTTGCCATAGAAAAGCAAAAAAAAAAAATATCAAAAAAGTATTGTGATATAAATGTGACCATATTGGGAGGCATGGCTATTTTCTGGAGAATTGTATTCTCAGAGTATGTTAGACTGCTTCTTGCAGTGTTAGAAGAGAACCTGGCAGGTTTTCAAAGGTTGTTAACCTGTCTGCAAAGATGAGGCTTTGCTTGCTTATTCAGCCCAGGTTTGCTGAAAGATTCATAAGGCATCTATGAACAATTCAACAGACATTTGTCTGAATGCTTCACACTGTTTAATATACTGCATCTAGGTTCAAATCCTAATTATGTGGCTGAAGTCCTCTTTATCTTCAATATAAATAAATAAATATCTCCTGCCTTGTGGTAGTACATGGAGCCAGTGGGAGCTTGTAGCTCTCCCTGAAATGCCATGAAATCCTCTAAACCCTTCCTCTGAAGCCTTGCTTTGCAGTGAGATTGCAGACTTCCTACATCTACCCATGAGCCCATGGAACTCAATCAAAACAGAACATGTTGTTCAGTTGGATCTCAGTTGTCCAATTGAAAAAATATTTTTTTGGGGGAAAGACATTGTCAAGGCAACACAGTCTCACTCAAGTTTTCAAGACTGTAAAAGTAAGCACCACTATTCTTAAGTGATGAAAATATTTATTGTTTTATCAAGTGGAAGAACAGCAAGGCAGCACACCATGTTTTATGCTGTGGGGATGCCTGTAGGCAAATCTGAATAATCATGTATGTGCTTATTTTGTTTGAGTAGCTTGGATAATTATGGCTTTTGGGGATGCACTTAGTCTAATTTGTGCTGCTTTGTGTGGCTTTGATCAGCAGTAACTTCTCAGTTTCCTCATTTTGTATGACATACCCATCTTTCTGTGAAGTGTTTTGGCTGATGGAAGGACCTGTTTGTCAATGTTTTCCATGCTAAAAACATAACTCAAGAGTAGTAACTTAGAGCTAAATATGAAGAGACCAAAGGGTGGAGGATTTCCCTGCAATAAACCCCATGTCTTTGTACAGTCTCCATGCATGGGTATTCCAGCTTGAGAAGGAACGTGGCGCTCCAGCACTGAGAACTTGGCACGTGGATAATGAATAAAAATGGACAGCCCTTGTTTTTTCCTTCTGATTCAGGCCATTGCATAGTTTTCATGAGCTATAGTAATTCTGATTTCCTATTAAATTTATGTTGCCTTTGTTACATGTGTTAATCTATACATTGAGAGTTTCTTTTCAGCAAATCCAGTGGCACAAATCTCACCAGGACTTTGTAGCTGCTGCACATGATCATATTGAAATAATCTAAATCTTTCCTAGGTATAGACACGTAGGGATAAGGAAACATCACAGATAGAGGCATTGGGTGGGTGAGGAGTACTGGGAAGGCAGCAGGATCAGCCTGGTAGGAGTGCAGTGGGAAGGAGTTATTTGGTATTGGAAGTGCCCAGGGAGAGTGAGGGCATGGCATCCTCTGTGTCAGCTATGCTTTACTTCCCTTCCTCAATTCTTTCAGATTGCTCTTGTCAAGCTTCAGATTAATGTGGTCCTAGGTTAAATTTGTCTGAGTTAAATTTATTAATGTGCACCTTGTTAATAGGAAGCACAAGCCATGCTGAAAGGAAGAAAAATGGGCTACTTCTTTCCTTCATTATGCCTTGTTTGTGTGAGGCTTTGATATTCACTTTAGGCTCCTTTCTCCTTCCTCTCTTTTTATCTGCCCTTAATATGACAGTTGTGTAGTGAATAATTTTTATTAAATGTTCAGTTCTGAAACTGGTATGAAGACAGAAGCAAGCTGGGAACTCTTGGACTTCCTGTGCTTTTACACTTCATTCATGCAACTACTCAGTTACAATCAGCACAACCTCCACTCCAATTTGATCCAGGTCTGTGGGTACCTGGGGCTGGTCAGTGGTCTTTGTTGGGCTTTGCAGCTTCATAGACTCGAGCAAATAGAAACTGAGAAGGGTCTATATTTTTTTTTTTTGTGGTTGCTGTTTAGCTTTAAACTTGCCCTTCCTGCCATCAGATGAAGACTCAGCATCCAGCTAGTGCAGATGTCTTTAATACCCATTCTAACTGAAATATCCTCCATGATCTTGTGATAAAGGTAAAATCAGTCTGACTGTGTGTGGGTGATTTTATTTCTGGCTATGTTAGGTCTGTTGATGAGAGTTTAAGGGACTTTTGAAGGGAGTGCAATTCCCAACATCTTTTCAGAGCATTCTTGAATGCAGAAACAAGGAGAATGAAGAAGCTTCCAAATCTTGGTGCCAACTCCCCACTTCATGAATTAATAGGTGTTTGCAGAGCTCTGATTTTCTTCAGTTTGCCACACACACACAGAGCCCAGTGAAGGCAGTGTTAGCAGCATGTTTGTGTACTCAGTAATAGTTTGCAAACTCTTAATTCACAGTATTATTTATGCATGTGTGCAGTGTGTAGCTCCACTAAACTGCCTGGCAAACAGCTGAGTAGACCCTGCAAGCAGTAGGATACTGTTGTAATGACAGAGCAAATGGACAGATTAACTCTTCAAAGAAGTGTAAGGAAAATATCTAAACACTGACGCACAGGCAGTGATAAAATTGTCTTCATGTTAAGAAAGTAAAGGACACTGATATGTTGTTAATGCTAACAGAGTGGTGGAATTAAAACCACCGAAAGCAAAATGATTGGTCAGAAAAGAACAGAGTACACTCTACGCTGCCATGTGAGCGTTTTTCAGGAGGTGTTTCCTGGCTTTACCCTGGGTTGGGGTGGATTTGCCCTCACCTTTAGTTAGAGAAGGGGAGGGACAGGACACCTCTGAGATGTGATGTAGTGTAGGTGTCATTCTGGTTAGTGCTAACACAGAGTAATGACTCAGTCCCAAAGGAATTGCACAACTCTTCATGGCTAATTGTACTGTTGTCATCCCCATTAATAATAGTGATTATTCAGTGTGTTATGTGTATTCCAGAGTCAAAATACCTAATGAGTATCCTTTTAGCTGTGGGTAGCATTATAGATCTGAATTTTGTGGTTTAAAGTTAACTGAAACTGTCTCAGATAATTAGCAGCAGAGGTGAGGGAAATCAAACAAAAATGACACTAGCAAATGGATTTACATCTGTAATACCTGTCACTTTGAGTTGCTCTTCTGTCATCATGTCCTCTTTATGCATGGCTGAGGAAATCATTATGAATATTGTCAAAAAAAAGATAATGACACCTGCTTATCTTAAATGTAGTCTCCTGGGGATCTGAAGCACATTTTTTGTCTAGGCATGTTTCTGAAGAAGGATAGGGTAATGTTTTCAGGATAGATATGGTAGGATGCTCATGCCATTGAATTGGCAGATGCTCCTGGAGCTGGAATGAGGGATAAAGTGAGACTAATGAGGTGTCTTTACCAGGTCTCATCTTAAGCCTACAGAATAAAAGAGACACAGTTGCTGGGAAAAACTATTTTAACATTTCTCAATTTGCTTGTGTAAGATATTCAGATGGTTGTTTTGCAACTTTGATCTTTTCTTAGGAAGAAACAAGCCCTTTACCTTTAAATATAAATTGCAGCAAAGAGCAATTCCTGAGCAAAGAACAGCAGAAGATGTGAATTGCAGGGGCCACTTATGCAGGATACTGGGAAATAATGATCATGTGGAAAATGTACACAGTTTAATTAAGCACATTGATTAAATCAATATGACTCAAACAGCTTAGTGCTCCAATCAGCTTAATCTCATTAAGTGTAATTCAGGCCTCAATAATTGATTAATAATGCATGGTAGTTTATGAATTATTGACTCCGAGTTATTATAACTGTGCCTGTTCCCTGTGTGGCAAGCAGTATTGCATGTTAATTATGAAAGGCTCAAGCTCTTTTGAATAACTTTTTCAAACCTGGAGATGATACATCTCCTAGTGAAACAGGGATCAAATTAGTCCAACCCCTTATTGGAGTCAGCCCACCCCAAAGGAAACTGCACTCCTTAAAGGAAGCTCTCATCTAATAATGTTGAAATAAGGAGGTAGAATGACCTGCTTTGATTGGCAATGATCTTTTCAGGAGGCAGAAGGGCTGCCTGTAGCAATTCATCTGGAGTGCTAACCTGGCACTGTGCTGGCTGGAAGGAGCTCACACCAGCAAGCACATCTGCTGTTCACTGTTATTGCGTGTGAGCCTCCGTCCAGCACACATGCAAACAGCTCAGCCACTGCTGAGGGACCCTCAGGTCACAGCTGTCTGCCAAATGGGGACCAAGCCACCTCCCCAGAACTGGCTGGCTGCTGACTGTGGAAAGGTCTGATAGGCTTTTAGAATTACATTTCCACAGTGCTAATGTCATACAAGAAGAAAGAGCCATTGATGCTATTGATGATAATCTCAGGAGGGAAACCAAGAACTGAAGAAAGCCCCTGCTCCTGAGGTAGTCCCCCATTAGAAGGCATTTCCACTGAATGGGAGCAGAAGATGTTATCTCTGACAGACTGTTTTTGTAGCTTTCTAGGTACTTAATGTGGACCAAATTGTAATCTTATGCAGAAAGTGTCCACCAGCATTACATTTCCTTCAAGTAGTCAATTTACAGACCTGTTCTGCTTTTTCCTTTCATCAGTTCTCTATCTCTTCTCCTTATTTGTGATTATAGTTAAAAGTGAACAGATTTAGTGTGTATAGAAATTGATTGAGATGATTATAGAACACTGGAGAGAAACATTTTTTCTTTATCCTTGCATCTACAATAATGAGGTTTGTGTCTGTATTCTTTTGATTTGAAGATTTTCTCTTAATTTGCAGGGCTGCCAGGCAGAGGTGCTGATTTCTCTCTCACTTTGTACCAAACACTTTGTTTTTGGTGACAGGAAGAGTCAGCTGTTGTGAAAACTGTTACCCTGTTTTAATGCAGCAGTGAAGAAAGGCTGAATAAAATTGTCATGTGTTCTACAGTGCTAAATAATTACAGAATTGAGAATATTTTTTTTCCCACTTGAATAGACAGTTTCTCAAGCTTCTGAAGCCAAAGCAATGCGCTCCAGTTATGCAACACTGATGGTGCACGCTGAAATTTTTTCAAGATTGTCTTTCAATTTCAAACATCTCTTCTACTTTTTCCTTCTGATATCCCAGTCACAACAGCGTTGGCAGCTTCTTGCAGAAAGAGCAGACAAATTTCTGCAAAACTATGCTTCTGTTTGAGTATCCAGCCTGCTGCTATAAAGATGGAAGCTGGTTGAATGGAATATGAAATTTGTGAGACAGACACATGGTTGTCTGCAGGCTGAGGCCAGTATTTTTCATGATGTATCAAATGCTCTTTTCATTTGGAAATGGTGGTGGAGCCGACTCTGCCAGCACAGCTTTGACACTGTGGTCAGCCTTCTGTGTGCTTGGCAAAATACATATTAATATATTGAATTCCAGTAGTCAAGGCAGCAAGAAATGGACAGAAAACACTGAACAGGGATGTTAAACTGGGCTTTGAAGCACAGACAATCAGAGTGTTTTTATCAAAGAGAGAAAGTAAATACTACAGTAATCTCTCATTCTGTCCCACCCTCTGCCTAATGCAGAATAAGCACCTTAAATGAGATTACTTGTAGTGTTCTTCATTCAGCTGCCATGTTCTGTTTTTTTTTTTTAAATTAAATTCCTTCTGAAATTTGGATATTTTTTCCAAGCCCTCTTCTGCTTAAGGGATAGAGCAGAAAATTCTGTAGCACTTTTTTCAGCACTTGTTCAGCTGCCTTTCCTTCTTTGATTTATAACAGTCCTATTTCTGCCCCAAAAGATTTATAACCTTTTGTTGTCCTTTCTAGGGAAAAAAATTACCTGATTAAAGGCGAATTTTCTGGAACATAAGTTACCAATATCTTCTTGGTTGGTATGGACTTGGGCTAGAACATCAAGAGTTGGACTTGATGATCCTTGTGGGTCACTTTCAACCTAAGATATTCTGTGATTCTCTCAGTAGTGCTTAAGGCTGGCAATGCTCCAGACTTCCAGAACTTAACAGCCTTTTCTGATACACTAATGAATTAAACATCTTGAAAATCTAAATTAGCATATCTTAGTCATAATTATTTTATATCTTGATTGGTTTGTCAAGTGCTTCTGAAGGGTCTTCTCACAGGAGTGTGGTACTACTTATATTTTGGCTACAAGGCATTGAAAATTATCAATGAAACTGAAGATGGTTTGGTTGTTTGTATTTCTTATACATACATGCTTTGGAAATTTAGAGGCATCTGCTTGGAATGTGCCTGTCTTAAAACACCCCAGGACCAGTTCTCATTGCAGTGGACCTGCAAGCTTCTGTAGCAGTGCTAGGTTGCCCAAATTCCTGCTTTAACAGAAGAGCAAAAAAAATCGTCTTCACTTTCTTTGGAGAGAAGTGGAAACATTTTGTGAGAAGTCTGCAGGTGTTGTGTTTCCAATGGCCAATCAAGGTATTGAAATACAGCCCAGCAGAGCCCCCAGGCAGCTCTTACTCCCTCAAATGGTGAATGAGCATTAAACTGCTACTGGGTTTCTATTACCAACTTCAAAATTATGGTGTGGCAAAAGCCCCCAAATCAGTGTGTTTCTGTGAGTGGCACATTTCCCATGCCTGGCCATAAATTCTAGTCATGTGCAGTCCTGTGGGGCAGGTGCTAAAAGGTCACTGTGGCACTGTGTAAGTCAGCCAGAGAAGCATTTGAATTGAGGTAAATCTCTCCTCACTGTAGCAGAGCTGGGCTGTGAGAGAGAGGACATAATTTTAGGGTCAGATTGTCACTGGAGATTGAATACTGATAGGAGCAAGGTGCTTATGAAGGTGTGAAGAGTCAATGCTTGTGCCTCAAGGTAAAAGCCAAGGTCAGGAAGGGATTCCTTCACCTGGTTTCAATATTTCCCAGTTTTGGTCATGTGTCATCTTGCACAGGTTGGTTGTTTTTCACAAGTCAGAAGGTCTGGAGCACTTGCTGATGGGCTGTCTTGAAGGCAGCTGGTTTTTACTCTGGACACCTGTGTTAAAACAGTTGCTTCTGGTCAGTAGTGCTGGAGGTGTGGATGGTGGGGCAGTCTGGGGATCACTCTTGCTCCTTGAATTAAAAGGTCAGTAAGAAGTTCCTCAGGTTCAGGCCTTCTGTAAGGTAAGAAATTGGCATTTTGTAGCAGTAGAAATGTGACCAGTTGTTTTCCTTTCTGTTTGATTGTAGCTCCTCATTGATAACTGCTGGGCAAGCTGTGATCAGAGAGCTGGGAGCAGGACAGCTGGCAGGTTGGTCCTGTGGAAGAGTGATCTGTGGCTGGAAATCCCAGGGGATGTAGCACATGTACCAGCTGCTGTCAGACCCACACAACCACTCCTGCCATCTCAGAGAGCAGTTTTGTTTCTTGTTCAATATTTTTTTTTCCTTTCTGTTTCAGAAGAGCTGTGCTGATACACAGATTGAGGTAGATACACACTGCTTTCTGATGCCTGATGATCTTGTGGGAACAAACAATTTGGATGGCAAGATTGGGCAGAGTTGGCAAAAAGTGGGGTCTACCACTCTTCTAGCAAACCATTGCTTTTAGTTTGGGAACTCAGCTCGGGGACAGTTTGTCAAGTCTTGCACAGTTTGTGTTAAAGAGCTGCTAGGCTGTGACAGAACCCAGAGTGTGTCCTGCTAACAGGGAGCTCTGCTCCTCTGAGGTAGATTTTTCATGATGCTGTGACTCTTGAATTTCTCACTCTAACAATAGGCTTCACTTGCACAGGCAAACCCCTCCTCAACACCCAGAACTAACAGACTGTTGGGAAACAGTGTGGGTGGTGTTACAACTTTTATGTTGCTTTCACCTTTATCCTTCTAAACTGGGAACTTTCTTGGTGCTTTTAAATCTTAGCTGACTGGTTTGGAGACACTGTCTACTGCGTCTGACTTGAAAATAGAAAAGTCATTCAGCTGATACCTCAAGGCTTTTAAAACTTTCTGGAAAACAACAATCTAATTTCTGGATTTAATGTTCCAAGCTATGCATTTTTGTCTGATAAAGGCTGACCTAGCTAGTCATGCATTCCAAATGCCTGGAGTTGTTTGGATTGTATGGAACAGCTTTAGTGCATGTTTGCCAGAGCTGCAAGCAGATAGTTTGTTCAGCTACTCTGCCCACATCCATGAGAAGGGCTCTACACTCTTGTGAAATGTAGCAAACACTATTTCTGTGTGCTGATCTTAATCAAATGCTATTTCTATGCACTGATCCTAATATTAATCTATTCAAGAGCATTACTGAGTGAGGAGGCATATTTGCAATACATGGTATGAGTTTATTTTTCTCCTGGTTTTGTATCTGGAATTCTGAACACCTGCTATTTCTAAATCCCACCTGTAAGCTGATTTTGCTGGGAGGGTCTATGCAGATTTCTGCCTGACCTGTTTAACTGGGTTTAATTTCTGTAATTGGAGAATGAGATCCATTCCTGTGTGACTGATGCAGCCAATCTTATCCCAGTAAAATAAGCCAGCAATATGGTGAAAGTAGTAGTTTGCAGATGCCCCAGGCTGATGCTACTTGTTGCCTATAACTGACAGATTCTAGAAACAAGCATTTGTGATTAATGGGCTGCAATTATACAGAAATACTAAAATGAAATGGCACTAAAAATACCCCATAATGATTTTTAAAAGGCCATTCTGTTAATGAGAGGATTTGTCCATCTCTACATCAAAAAGAAACTTGTTAACTCTCTGAGCTTGCCCACCTGTTTCTAATGCAGAAATAGAAATAAAACCCAAGCAGAGACAGCTGCTCTGCTCAGACTGCAAATGTGCTGATAAGATCAACGAGTTGACGAGTGACATGGTAGATACTGCAAAGTGCACCAGTGTTCCCAGACAGCTAAACTTGGACTTCTGTATCATTTCAGGGTACTTATTATATGGCTGTAGCACTTGGAAAATTGTATCTATCAAATGACCAATGTGCTTGGAATTTAATTTGCTCTATCAATTGCCATTTTCATGCTACTTAGCTGTGGGGGGGGAAAAGAAAGTAATTTTCCTTGCCACTTGACAATTCTTTTTTATAAGCTTTTACTCTTTTTTTTTTTTTTTTTCATTGAATTTGTTTAACAAACACTTTTGGAGATATTTCTGGCTTAGCCTGGGTGTTTTGAAATAATGAGGTTAAATAAAATAGATTGAAATTTTTATTAAAACATTATGTGGGCAGGAGTAATGAGTAAATGAAGAAATCAGAATGGGGTTGGAGGTATGTCTTGGCCCATGGATAAAGAAGGACTTGTGGACAACTTGGGGACTTCCTTTTCCTTAATTTTATTTTTTAAGAAAACCAGAGAGACCTACTACAATGTTCTGTTCTATTTCCTCATCCTTCCCTTACCACTTTCATATAATCTTTTTCTTTTTCCCCTAGTCTAAAAACATGACGTGATAGTGATGGATAAAGAAATACCATAGCACTCTGCAAAAATGTGTGTGTGCTTGATAATTTTGGGAAGGATGGGTGGGTTCCAGAATGAAAATGACAGCTGATCTTGATGTAGGACAAATAACGAGTGAGATTAGGCTCTACTGATTATGTCTAAGTGCACAATTCAATTCATTTTCATAGCTAATGAAAAGAGGAGGAAGTGATTTGAAGTAATGGATTATGTAGAAAATCCCTTCTAGGGTGAATGTGGATGGCACAGAACTCTTCGGCTGGAGCTTGGGAAACAGCTGCTGAGCTTCCAGCTCTGACTGATTTGTATTTTATCCTTGGGCAACTTACTTGATTTTTTTGTAAATCCTTACCTTCATAACTTGGTACACTTGAAACATGTAATCTTCATTCTATGAAGTGCTTCAAGAGAAGATGAGTGAGATGGAATTTATTATCACTGGCATCTGAGTGACTTTGACAGGTCTCCCAGAGGATGTTTGTGTCCCATGGCGAGCACCTAACAGAAGGCTGTAACTAGTGATTGAAGTAAAGACGAAGAAAATAGGGAGATGGATGGGAGGGCAGAAAATCCTTAAATTCCTTGCTGATCAGGCTGTGCCTGCTGGAAATAAAAATGCAGAGAGGCTTTTATTGTAAAAATGAGGCTGTAGTGGATAATTCAGTAGAAATTGTCTCTGGCTTATTTTTTTCCTTTGTGCTTGCTGTGCTGGGGGACTTTCTGATAAAAAAAAATAATTTTTTTTTCAAGTCCTTCCTGTCCCTGTAGCCATGTGCAAAAGGTGCAGCCAGAGCTGAGGTCATTCCTTTCCTGTCCTGAGTAGCAGCGGACAGTGTAGGCCATAACAAGATTAGTGTCTCCGGTGTCTTGTCTGCTTTGTCACTTTGCAGTGTTGCAGGTCACCCTCACACAACTTGGGAATTGTGGAGTAGGGAAGTGCCTTTAGCAGAGCAGGCACTGAAGGCTGTTTTTAAGCACAGTCCTGTAAATCCTGGCCTCTGGCAGCCCAAGCTGTTTAGCTGTGTTTTATGAATCAGGTCATATCATGTCTGCCACAGCTTCCAGATGCCATGCTCCTTCTGTGACAGTTCTGTCAAGCATTTTGAAAGGGCACAAAAACAACAGCTAGAGGGTCACCATGAGGCACAACTCAACTCATGGGAATTGAGCTTCAAAAAGAGCTGCTGGCCAGAGGCTGAAAGAGTAAGCAAGAGACAGATGAAGGGCTCTGGGCATGTCAGTGGCTGTGGTGTCCCCACTATCCCTATTCTCCCCATTTTTAGCCATCACTAACTAGGAATGACCAAAAGTGAGGAGCTTATAGTCTCTATGCTGGCAAAAGTGATGGCCCTGCCAGCTGTGGAGAATACCTGTCAGTAGACTTGAAACAGCACTTCTGCTCATCACTGATGGCTTGCTCTTAATTTCATACCCTAGATTGTACCTCTTTAATCAGTGCAATTCTAGGATCCACATTCTAGCTTAGCAAAAGTCTCTCCCACCAGCTGGAGCATCACTTGCCATGCAGACACCATGACCTTGTTTGCCAGCCTATCAAAATGTAATGCAAAATTAGGCTCAGTCCTGATAAAATTGCTGTTTGCACAGAGGGTAGTGCTCCCCATGAGGCCATATAACCTGCCTCAAATGTAATTAAATAGGCAGAAATCAAATAAAATATATCAAATTAAAACATGCTAGTAACACATGCAAATGCTAAAAATTAATTTGGATTATAAACAGGCAGTGAGATGGAATGGTTGGTTTCTTCATCCATGAAGGAAGCACCCTAAGTAAAACAGAGGAAAGAAATAATTCAAGGAGATCCTTTGAGAGTTGATGGGAGTGTTAGGTGGCAGGTGAAGGTTATTTTTTGATGAAAGGCATTTTTCATTAGCTGCATATTCTTGCAGTTAGAAAACATCAGTTAGAAGTCTCTTCATATTTTGAAAACAAGGTATTAACATAAGAAGCTTTGTTAGATACAGCAGGAAGATAAATCATCTTTGCAATGCTAGCCATTAGCCTGTCACAACCATGATTTACAGGGATTTTCTTCTATATAAGTAAGTGTTTCTTTTAAAAGCACTCAGTTTACAGAGCAGGAGATGAAGTGGCAGTGAATGCTCTGGAATATAATGGTTTTGATATGAGTGTTTCTTATGGCACATTAAGAGAGGAGCCCATGCTGTGGATTGTACAGGCTGTACAGAGTGAGTGAGCTATAGTGGAAGGATTCTGGGGCAGGGTCAGTTGGAAAAGTTCAAAGTTCTGCTGTGAAAGTGTTGAGGTGAAAGTGCAGGAAGGCACTGGGATTGAGGAAACATCACAGTATCAGCTTTATGAAGTCAGTCTTAGTACTATGCATCAGAAATTAAAATTGATTAGGAGCTATCAATTGTGCTGTTAAATTATTTGCCTGAAAGAAGCTTTGGGGAATACTTTTAAAATAAATTTAATATCACTTAGGAAACCATGAAGAACTAAAAGCTCTCCTATGTGAAAACTTCCACTTTTGCAGTGATACCCGGAGTGCTGAGGAAGGATATCACATGTTCCACTTCTGTTTCTTCTGGGGCTGCCAGGACTGTTCTGCAGCCTGATTCCTTTATTCATGAGAACCTTTATATCTATGATTTGTAGCAACTTGTTGGGATTAAAAGAACATTTTTTCTCACCCAACCTTCCTACCATCTTATTTCCTCGAACAGACAACTCTTCCTGACTTGACACTCTGCTCCCTGCAGTGATTGATGCAGGAAGGCATCATCCATTAGGCATTGTTTTCCTGCATCTGAAGGGAAGAACTTACTGACCTGAGACAGGGACTGCTTAGAGTGTCTTTCCACAGGCTGTTTGAAATTTCTGCATGTTATATGCTTTATGCAGTGGCAAATCTTGTTCTACCTAGTTTTGTCAAGTACTCTGGCACTCAGTTTGTGCTACATGAGCCTGATTACTTCTTCATCTTTAGGATATCTCAGTAGTAGAACTGCTTGAAAAAAATACAGTGTAAACTTAGTTGGGAACTTCAGGGCTCATCTCTGCTATTTCTCTTGGAAAACTTCTGTTGTGCTTATGGTCTGTCACACAACACATCACACAGTCTAGGAGATGATGCATGGTGCTGCTTATGTCATGCTACAACATCATTGGGCTAGCATCAGTTTTGTTCTCTTGATGATCTGATTGAAAGACCTTTTAGGTTGACCCCTTATTTGTGTTCTTTTGTTCAGGCATTTGGGGAGTTCATCTAAGACCTTGCCATGAAGACAAGATTCATTATTCAAAATTTGGAGACAGTTTTACCTCATTGATCTCTTGTTTGTGGAAAGCAAGAATTTCCTTTGGGATCAGCTCTGGAGAGTGCAGTTCCAAGATTTAGGATAGACTTAGACAGCAAGGATGTAAAAGTCAATTTAATGATGCCATGAATGAGGTCAACGTGCAGAAGGTCCTCTACTGTGAAGCTGTTGACGTAGTGAAGTGTTAGAAGATTTTTTTGGTAGACTTTCTGTTTATTCCATTTTCCTCTGAATTTTTTACATGTAAGAAAACACACAATTTAAAATTCTCATAGTTTGCTTACTCCAGGAGAAATACAGAATAATATTTTTAAGAAACATTCCCTGCTTGACTGATTCTGGAGCAATGAGTGATAAATATCAAATCAAGTGAAGACCAAAAGTTTAATTTTTACCATCAGAGGCAATATGTAATGCTTTTTATCTTAACAAAAAATGATATTTTTTCACTTTGAGAATGAGAGGCTCTGATTGTACTTTCTTTTAATATACCTTACTACTTTCAAGTCATTCCCTAAGGAAGACTTCAAGTCAGGGAGAGATGGATCTGTGCCACTTAAAAGCACAACACATTTAAGAATAAACATTACTTTATGCTGTAGGTGGTAATAGGTGGATTTTAAATATGTTCTGCATAAAGAGTAAAGAGTTGGTTTTTTTTTACAAACTACAGATTTTGTCTTTCTGTACAGCAGAACAGCTTGCAGTACTACACAACTTAAACTTGTGTTAAATTGTTGAACTTGGCTGTTATTCCCAGCAGTGAAAGAAACACTGGCAGGTGCTCCGTTTCCATTGACCATATTAGGGCTCACAGGCCTCCTTGCAGGTTCTAAGTTCATCTAAGAATGGGCAAAATATTGAGATCTTCACCCAATGTTTTACCATTCCTTTCATACCTGGATTTCCCAGAAGGAGAATTTAGCAAAATTTGGGCTTCGTTACTGGATCCATTGAAGTTAGCAAAGAAAACAAATTCCTATTGGGTTCTTTCTGTCCCCAGCCACTGCAAGATTGTTGTATACAAAATTACTTCTTGTGCTCTGGGCAATGTGGTTTTAATGTTAACTTCTACCTCTCCACGGGGGAGACTTTTTAGTGTAACTCACTGATATTCAGTCTAAATGCTCCTTTGTGGAGTTTCATCCCATTAACCCCGGATTCACCCGGGTCTGGCACCCTGAGCAATTCCTCTTGCACTGAGCCTGCTCTGGGAGTGATGGCAGTGAAGGGCACAGGGTGCTGTGCTGGGGGTCAAGGCTGTTTCCCCCACAGGCGGGAGATGGGGATTGAGGCATTACTCACTGTGTGTGAAATGTGAAAGCCATTTATTCCTGGAGTGTGTTCTGGGGGCGTCCCCTCTGCCAGGAGCTCCTGCTCCAGACTGTCCATCTGCTGCCCTGAAATTCCACACAGAAGCTATTAGTGCCATCCACAGAGCAGGGGATATGGCCAGAGGGCAGCTCATGCCTCAGAGTTCACAGCTCAGTGATGCTCTGCCCTGTAGGTGTAAAGGCAGCTTGATCCCTTCAGGGATCAGATACTCAGAAGCCTCTCTGGCAGGGGATCTAACCAGAAAGTGCAGTTGTTGCTCTTACAGTGTTGAAATGTGCCTTGCAAATGAGAAAGATGAGCTGTGAGTGAGCAGTGGGTGTGTAGAATGAAATATAAAAGCAAGGGGTGAAAATATTGCTGGTTTGGAGCTGAAGCCTTATTAAAGTCCTGTCTGTCCTATTTGGGCAAATTCTTTCCAAAGTATTGTATGTCACCAAAATCCCATTAAACTGTCACATAAATTATCAGGGTTTCCTTTTTCCATCACTGTGGATTACCCAGGGAGATATTTTTATGACAATGGGAGCTTTTTCAGTCTGCTCCTCCTGCCTGATTTCATTTCAGATGAAATCCTTCTCTCAGAAAAGAGCCTCTGGATTTTAGAGCTCTATGGGTCTCTGCACTCTGCCTGCTGCAGCAGCTGTCCTTCAGGTCTCTGTCTACTCATCTCCTGCCTGCACCTTCTTTTAGGCTTGGGACAGTTTAGGGTAATGTTCTAGTTCTCTCATTTCATCTTTTTTGTCTTTGTTCAAAAAACCCAGAAGGTGAAAGTCACATATATACCTAACTTGAAAATACTGCTTCTTACTACTTGCCAGGTCTCAGAAGCCT
Source organism: Toxostoma redivivum (assembly GCA_013397375.1). NCBI lineage: Eukaryota > Metazoa > Chordata > Aves > Passeriformes > Mimidae > Toxostoma > Toxostoma redivivum. Next base: position 835,722 of record VXBI01000755.1, on the reverse strand, counting down.
TGCATCTCTGCAAGACAGTCTACATTTCTCCCATGCTGACTGAAAAACACATGGATTGATGGCCTGGCCATGGCAGTACAAAATACTTGAGCATCTGAAATTGCCTGCTGCCACAGAACAAATTAAAGCCATAATGTGTGTGTTATAGAAGCAGGGGTGATACATCCTTGCCTGCCTTCTGACATAAGCTGGAGCTCTCTACATCAGCTACCTAGATCATGTGTTGGAGCTGATCTTAGTGGTTGCTGCTCACACCTTTCAAGGGATGCATAATCAGAAGCTGAGAAATTGTAATCTTAAGAGTAATAGAGAGGCTTTGGAAGATCATTACTAGTGACAGAAATCCCAGAAATTATAATACTCCAATTTTGAAGTGACAAGACTGTCACTAAACGAGCAGGTAAGACAGAATTTCCCATAAATAATTCTGTTCTGTATGTAGGAAGAAGCCCTAATGATGTCAATGTATGATGATGAAGTATTTCTGAAATATTAAATATTTCTTATGAGCCACTAATTAGTGGCTAATGTTTCACATGGCTTAAAATGGCTAACATTAAGTAGTAAGCAGACACCTTCCATCAAAGAGAACGCAGGAGATGGCAGAGCTGCCTTGTGGACTGGAATAGTAATTCCAGCAGCTGTCAGAACAGAGAGCTGGTTACAGAGGAGTAAGGGGAATCATGGACTAATTTTCTGAAGGGTCTGTCATGACTTATGTGGCTATAGGCCTCTGCTGGCACTGCTTTGGGTAGTGTAGAGGAGATTCTTGGCACAGGACTTTATAACAAGGACCCATCAGGAGGGAGGGCAGTCAGGTCACCACTGGCTGGCTTAGCTGATAGTATCTTGTGTTTCTTTTTATGCAGCCCAGTCCCTGTGGACAGTGAGGACAGGTTATTGCAATCTTTTTACAGCAGCCTTTTGCAATTTAAAGGTTATTTCTCCTTCCTCTCTGTTCACCTTTTCTTTCTGTGTCTGAAACTCATTTTCTCCAATTTTTCAGCATAAGACTTCTAAACGTTTTATGATTTTCAATGACCTCTCCAGTTTTCATCTTTTTTTTTAACCTATGTTGGGCAGCAGTGGCCACAGCACTGCAGCTATTTGGTTTTGCTCACTGGATTGACTAGAGGGGAAGTAACAGTGTGTTCCTTGTTGATGTTGCCTCGTGTGGGTCCCAGGAGAGCTGCCATTTTTGCAACTGCTTTGCATTACTATCTCATCTGCTGTAATTCAGATGTAATCTGCTGGAATGTGGCTGAAGGGAGCAGAGATGGATGGCAGCAGTGAGCACAGGTGGGAGGTGCACCCAGGCAGAGGAATTCTCTGCTACTGACAGCCCTGGCAGGAGGTAAATGCAGGTAACTTGCTTGACAGCAGCTTAATAAAGTACCTGCATGGTTTCAGTTTTGAATTCTGATGATATTTGAGCAGTTCAGGGTTGAAGAGTGATGTTGGATATGCCAGTGAATGCTGAGTGGGTATATCCAGGGCTGGATGATGCAGTGGTTGGAAATTTCTGCTAGACTAATGCAGGTGCACACACTTGGCATGGGGATGTTAGTTATAATCTGAGGCTGTTTGTAAAGCATTGTAGTAGGCTTTCCATGGATGTAAGTCCTGAAATAAGGTTCAGTTGTTCCCCAGCTTTCCCCAAGATGAATGCTTCAATTTGAACCAGAATTAGTTCATGTGGCATTCTTTTGCCTTCAGTCATATTGAAGGTCCTGCTAAATAATGATGGTGGTTCCTGCTGCTTTAAGAGCTTGGGATTTTGGAAACTTCCCCAAAACAGCTTGCTTACCAATTTCCTGGAGTTCAAACCTAGCATTAGTAGGAGGTCAAGCTGAACTGAGGCTGAGCAGTCTGTACCCATACTCAGCTCCCTGATCATCTCTGATTCAGAGGTGAATGAATTCAAAAAACATGTACACAAAAGGTTGCCAAGCAACTTGGAGGCTGAAACTTACCCATCAAGTGATGAAGGCAGAGAACAGGCAGCTGAGATAATTTGTAATGTTCACTTCTTTGCCACAAGTAACAATAATACACCTAATACAGAAATATTTAAGAAAGAAATAGCTCATTGATAATTCTGGAAAACAACAGCTGATCCGCTAGACTGTATTTTGCTTTTGTATTAAGATGTGTCTGCTTTTGGAGCATTTAGGCAAAAACAGGCACAGCAAGGAAACAGCAATCTGGGGTAGTGGGAGATGGACAGGAAAGAATTATTCTGTCTAGAATAAGGCAACTGAAAGTCTGACAACTGGTGGAAGTTTTAGGAGGGGAGAAAAGTATCTGACACACATTCTGCCTCAGATCCGGCTCATTGTTTTCTGTCATCTCAGTATTTGATGTTTTTTTACAAATACATTTTAATATTCCTTGTACATCACACCATATCCTCTCTTCTCTCTGTCTTTGCATAACTGCAGCCTTGGGCATGTCAGATGTATCCAGGACACGATGTAGCTATGACATGCATGGGAGGACTATGTGATGGTCCTCCTGTTTACCCATCATTTACTCACAGAATAGCCTGTAGTGGGCACAGCTAATTAAGTTGAAAGGAAAAGTTTTGCTTTCTTGGTTTTTCTCTACTATATCCCACGGTAAACTTGGCCCTTTGATCTGTGTAATGCTCATGGTAGTCATGTTGTACTTAGACATAAAGAAGAAAAAGAAGCCTTTGTCTCAATGGCCCTGGGCTTGTGCAAAGGAAAGTGAGGTATGCAGAGGCACAGCCAGAAGGTTTCAGCCCAAGAGCCAGATCTAGATTGAATTTTTCACATGCTGTGTACATAATTCCCTTTGACTCCTTAAAAAATGCTAGCCCTGTGTCATTTCAATGCCCTGTCCCTTTACAAATGGCATGGCTCAAACCTCAGCTTGATAATTTAGAACAGCAGCTCAGGTCAGGGCATCTGGAACTGCTTTTCATTTCCTTTCTGTGCTCCCCTTGATGAGGGACACTGCTGTGTTAATGGGGTTTTGTTCTTTTCTTTCAGGCTTCTCATTCCACAATTGATGTCATGATTAGTGACATCAAAGTCACCTCTTAGTGAACCTTGGTGATGACATGACTGGAGGAGGACCCTTAGAGGCAGGAGATTAAGCAGCAAGTTAGCACGACTGGAAGAACAAAGCTCTCATTTTCATTCATATATCCACAATCAAAAATGAGTGAAGGGAAGGAGAGATGGGAATTAGGTGATGCATTAGTAAAATTATCATTCAAAGATTCTTTGCTTGAAGTTTTGCAAGAGGAATCAGTGGTTCTTTAATCTCCCACCTTGGGTATTGTTGATGCCATGTTATATTCTGGGCATGTCGAAATGTAACACAGTGTAAGAAGACATGATTTGTTGGATAAGGCTTTATGTAGCATGAAAAGGCTCCTCTGCTTTCCCGTTTTATTATTTACATTCCCAGAGAAGGTTATGTGTCGTGTGGGCTTTGCAGAGATAAATGGCTAACCTGAGCTTTCTGGCAGCTTCCTCAGAACTTGGAAAGGAGCTGCCTAAGTGTTGGCCTGAGGATTCTGAAGACTTAAGCTCAGTTCTGGTGCTGGGAGGAGGCATATGACAGAACATGAGGTTGTGAGTCTTTAACACAGGTTTAGCAGGGCATAGGAAATTGTACCATGGGGCTCTGAAAGAGCAGAGGGAGAAGGGCAGCTGGGCACCAGTATAAACCAGTAAGCTGTACTGGGTAGTACTGGGCTGGTCAGGACTGCAGTTATGGGGGTGCTGGACATCAGGAATGAAGGGAGGCAGTTGAACTGAGTGCAGAGGTCTTGAGTGGTGCTGCTAGCTGAGTGTGGAGCACGGCTGGCCAGTGCTCTGTCTACTCCTTTCATGAGCTCTGTTAGTAGCAGCACAATAATTCCAAAGTAACTGGATATGCTGTAAAACATAGGTTTGGGCCACTCCTGCTGTTTTCCAGGTGTTTCAAGAGAAGCAAGTTTTATGGCCATGTCATCAGCTCTTTGCTCTACTTGCTGCTTCATTAGTTTTCACGCTGGGAGCTCTCTGGGGGAGCAGCACTGGGATGTGGGATTTGGCTGGGATGGCTCCTGTGAAGGGAACAGACAGTTAACGAGCTCTGTGGTTTCCTTGCTTGTACAAACCTTCCTTACGACTCTCCTGTGGGTGGGATGTCAGAGCTGTGGATGTGCTTGGCAGGAGGGGATCTTTCAAAGCAAACTTTCACTGGAATTGAGAGATTTCCTTGGCTGGACCTGCAGGTGATGGGGCCCTCCCATTGTCACCCACAGGAGAACAGTGTAGGTGATCTCTGGTCTCTCTCCCTGCCCTCATATTTCCTGGGGTTTAAGATCTGGAGACTCTAGGAGCTTTTCCAACCCTGAGCCTAAGTAAGACAAGCTTGACTTTGATGAGCCTTGAGAGAAACAGCAGAACTCAGGTCTCTGCCAGCCCCGTGGTATTGCAATTAACAGAATTATGGCAAGTTGTCCTGAGTTTCTGACATGAGAAATCTGTTGCTTAGAGGTGTTTTTTTGTTTGTTTGTTTGTTTTTTGTTGTTTTTTTTGTTTTGTTTTAATTTTTCTTATTTTGACTGAGGAATGAACCTCTCAATTAAGATCTGAGCTCTGTACCAATATCCAGAAGAGGTAAGAGTTGCTAAGCTGTATTCATCAATTGCAAAAGAGAGTACATTTTATTTTGTTCTGTGCTATTTACAGCTGCTGTCCATTAGAAGTCCTCAGGAGCCTCATTCCCAGCTATAACTTCACAGCCCCATAAGTTTAGCTCAGCAATGAGCCTGCAAAACAGCACTAAATCATGGTGATGGGAGAAAGGAGAAAATGTTTGGAAATGGTAAATGCAGCTGATGTCTTTGTGAGATCTGGCTTTTGTTTGTTGCTATTATAAGGCATTACTAAGGTAGATGGTAATGCACAATTAGCTGGAGAAGAATAGAACTGTTCTAGGGCAAAAAAATCAGAATGGCTGGTTCTGCAGGAGCTAGAGGAGTCTTTTGCAGTCCATAAGTGCCTAGGGCATTTATGAGTACACACTGATGAAAATGTACTAACCACCCCAGTATGGTGAGGTATAAGAATGATAAAAGCCTAATATGTGGTTATTGAGAAACAGAGTCCCAGTAGCTTTACTGGACCAGAACATGATTGCTCTGTAGGAGCTGGGAGTGCAGTTCACTCTTCTGATGTCCACTAACTGCTTAAGAGGGAAGTGTGGATGTGGGATTATTTCCAAATCTAAGTGTGTTCCTGTGTGATGTAACTAAATTGTGCTGTAAAATAGATACTGAGCAGATCAATGCAGAATATAGAGTTAAGGAGAGAAATTAATGCTTATTCCTTTTTTAAACATGAAATGAGACATTTCACCTGTATTTGCAGCTCTGATACAGCCTTTTCTTGGTCAGACAAACAGCTAAACAGCTCTTTATTACCATCTGTATTTTTGGGGATGGTGTTCTACCTCCCTGTTTTACTCTGACTGATTAATGATCTGTAAAGCATTTGGAAACTGAAGGATGGCTTTGGGAGTTAAAGATGGAGGTGTGCAAGGTGCTAATTCAGCATTTGTTTACAAGGCTGGTGCCTTTGGTTTTGCATTCTGTCCTGTTGCCTCTCCCAGTCCTGTCAGGTGGGGACCTTCAGTTCAGGAAGGGAGCAGAGCCTGAGCTCTGACATGTCCTGATGGAGCAGGAAAACCTGCCCTGGCATGGCTGTGATGCCCTGACAGATAAAACTCTCCACTGAAGTAAATCTGTCAGCTTGACTTGTGATAGTGAATACTCACAAAAGGATCATTTTAAAACAGATAATTGCTTTCTCCTTTCCTTTTATTTTCTGTGCCTGGCAGGTGTCTCCTTCTGCCTTCTCCTTTTTCCTTGGCCCATCCCTGAAATGTGCTCAGCACAGATGGGATCTTCAAAGAATCTGCTGTCAAACTTGGTCTTTTCTAAGCATATGTATGCTGAGAGTTTTTGGAGGCTTGTAACCAGACCAAATGTGTTTAGTGGCTTTTTCACAGGAACAGCAAATAATATATCTGATAACAAGGAAACTTTTGCTGTTAAGTTGTAAGTCTGTTTTGAAATAGGTTCAGTAGAGATTATCAATGAATTGTTTAGTAAAAATTCAATTTACTCTTTAAAAAAAAAACAACCAAAAAGCACCCCCCAAATCTCCTTCCCTACCTCAAACTGCCACAGCTTGTTTCCCATGTGTGAAAATAGTGCTAGGAACAGATGAACTCTTCTAGTTGCAACTTCAGAAAATGAGCCTTTTTAATCTGAGTGAGCATCTATATTATATAAAACTGAAAAAGTCTTTCCACCAAAAGAAACAGCTTGCCTTAACTATATACATTGTTATTTCTACCTTTTGTTGTATGGTTATGAAATAACCATAGGTTTGAGTATTCAACCTCTGCAGTTTTGGTGAATATATTAGTGTATTTCCTTTAATTACATCAGTTTAGTTCAATGAATTATGATTTTGACCTACAACACAAATTATTTCAAGAGATCAGGCAGTTTGCATGCCCTTGGAGCCCCTTATGGGTGGGCAAATCTGCTTAGATATTTAGAAAGTTCTGAATTGTTAATGATGAAATACTGAAAGTGGAGCAGGACCTTAGATAATTAAATAATTCCTTACTACCTTTTAAACCTTAATGAAATTTGATGGGATCAAACTTTCAATAATGGCTAGAAAGTATGGTAAAGCTATTTGGAGAGGCAGTAACCTGCACCTGCAGAATGCTTTCTAATGGTACATGTAAATACCTTAAGTTATCACAGAATAAACAGTGAGTTTGGGATGAAATGGGCTCTGTGCTGGTTCTGAGGACCAAATCTGTGATCAGTTTATAAAAAGCACCCTGAGAAAATATCTGGAATGTCTAGGGATATATTTTTCTTAGGATACATTTTGGATTGTTACCTAAATTCAAAAGGAATAAAATCCACTTGCTAAGATTTTACTCGAAGAAAAGTCCTGTTAACTTAGGGGTGTTTTTGCTTTGTTCTGCAGGCAGCCGTCCTTACGTGTTTCTCACAGCCCGAGTTCACCCTGGAGAGAGCAATTCCAGCTGGGTGATGAAGGGGACCCTGGAGTTCCTGGTGAGCAGTGATCCCATTGCTGAGCTCCTAAGGAAATGCTTCATCTTCAAGATTGTGCCCATGCTTAATCCTGATGGAGTCATCAATGGCAAGTGAGTTGTGACATGTGTTTGTTCTGGGGTTTGTCTGTGCACCCAGCAGGTCTCATCTTCAGTGTTTATGCTGGGAGAATTCCTTTTGCTCTGTGTTTTATTCATTCTGTTATCAGTCCTGTGTGGAAAATGTGAATTTGAGACATGGCCTGGTGTGCTTTCCTGCATTTGTCAGGTGCATGTGGTTCTGTATTGTCTGTGGTCAGAAGATCTCTCAGTTCCTGGAAGGAGTGTTAGTGGTGCTGGAGAAACAGGATCTTTACTGAAAAATGGAGGTTTATGCATTCTGCTAAAGCAGCAGGGCAGAATACAGCTGCAGAACACATATGCCTGGGAAAAACTGGCTGTAATTAATGCTTTGTATAACCTGGTGGAGGTAAGATGAATAAGTATTTCCTAAATTTTCACAGAAATATCTTTCTATAGTGAACCTTCCTCCTTCTCCCACCTTCTTTTCAATCTTCCTTCCCACGTTTCCTAAGAGATGCTGAATCTGATCTTGGAAAAATATTGATTCTTTTTTTCATTCTTTACCTTATACCCTCCCTATCCGCCCACACTAACTTCCCTCTCCCTGTACATGACTGGAAAAGGCACAGCTCTGGTCCTGATATGTTGAGCTGAAATACTGTTGTGTGAAACCTTGAAGATGGCACTAAGCTTGCACTTTGCTGGAAAACAAATCTCCTCCTCTCTGCAGACAGTGGAGTTTGTTCACTCTGGATGTTTGTGGAGTGGCAGTGAGTTGATAGCTGTTGGTCCTGCCCCATGCAAGAGCAGGATGCTGTGATCACATCCCACCAGTGGCTGCTGTCTTGCCCTGGTGATGGGGTCTTGCAGGGTTTGCCACAACTGTGTCCTCTGGCTCACTGAAGAGGAGCACACGACAAATGTCAAAGCTGAAAGGTGGGCTTAAACAAGGACTGGAACACAGCCAAGTACAGAGGAACAACTTTTCTTTAGCTACAGTCCCACACCTGCTTTGGGCTTGGGCTGTGCTCATTGAGTGTTGCAGGAATAGAAAAGCAAATCCTGAGCAGCAACTGCATTGAGCTGGGTTTCAAACTCATTTGAGTTTGGGGTGAGTGGTTCACCAGGGAGCACCTTGGGTTTTTCTGACAGTGTCTAGTCTGTGAAGTCACAGCTTTTGGGCTGCTGTGCTCCCCAGGGCCTGGGTCTGCCAGAAGTGTTGGGAGGACTGTTCAGAATAGCTGGGTACTGCCCCAGGGTATCCAAAGCCTCTGTTGGCACCAAATGCTTTCTTGATCCTCACAGACAGAAGGAACAACAAAAACAATTGTGGCTTTTCTCCCTTATTTTTTTTCCTCTCACTACACTTAGTTAAATTTTCCATCAGATGCAGGACTGGAGGGAATGGCTGACCTTTTCCTCCAGCTGTCAGGAATCAGTGTAGCAGAGAAGGGACCTTCAGGAGGGAGAATGTGGCTCTTGGTGACACTTGAATGAAGGGTATGGCCCAGGCCTGTGTCACACAGGAGGCTGTTTTGTGTTCCATCCTGTAGATGAGCTTGAACTGTAGTAAAATATGGTAATGAAGAAAATTTTAGCAAACCTTAAATGGATAGGACCAGGAGAACAGGGACCATGTCTCCTTTACTAATCATGAGGCTGGGGAGGGGAATAAATAATTCCTTTATGCTTTAAATTAGATACATCTCTCTTGTGAAGCCTCCCATAGCCCACATATTCTTCTTGTCTCTTTATATATATGTTTTTAGTAGCCTTGGTTCCTCCTATATTATAAGAACTATTTTTGTTCCATGTCTCAGGTTTCCTGGTAGTGTGTAAGAGCTTGTGGGAGTGCGTAAGAGTTGCCACCTTCTTCCTCTTCCTTTACCTGATTTTAATGTTTCCTTTTTCTTTTCACCTGCTTCCCTTTTCTCACTCTTCCCTCCTGTTAAATCAAGAAGGCTTTTCATTGAAAAAGAACTTGAATTTTGTAAATTAATGAACCAATGAGTGGAGATGGGAGCTGGTGAGTCTTTTTTGGATGAAGGAAATTTATTGTAAGCTGCACGATTTCTTCAAAGCCTTGGGGTAACCATAGTAGCAGCTAGGTAGAGGAAATCCTGGTTTTTCTTTGGGAATATAGCTATGGACTATTCTTTATCTATTTTAAAAACATCCTGAACCTGCCCTCCCCCAGTACAGGCTGAGAAAGCTTTGCTTCTCCAAGGTAAGGCAGGTGAGGTGCTGGGTTTTCTGTCTCTGTTAATGCTCCATCCCCTTTGATTTACTCTGTTCCTTGTTTTCTCAGGGGCTTTTTTCATTACCTCCTCAAACCTATTTTGACAATTACTGAAATAAAGAGATAGAAATGCCCACTAAAATTCCTTCTAGAACAGTTTTCCTCTGCACACTCTCAAAAACTACGAAGGAAAAAAGGAATATGCTCCCACTCAACCTTTAGAACCTGGTGTCTTCTATTTGGATCTTAGGCGGAGAAGAAGCACATTTGTCTCTGTACCTAAACACACTATTTGTATAAATGACCTTTTTCTCTCCTGTATTAATGCTTACTCTCCTGAATGGGCACATTGTGTTCTCTGGGCAGTAAGAGGCAGAAAGGATCAGGGATAGGAAAAAAAATGTAATGGCTGGTCTGAGGAGTCAGTTTATGATGCAGAGTTGCATCCTTAAGGACTAAATCTTGAGGTGATTTCACACCATGCTGTACAACTGCAGACATCCCTCCTTCTCTTTATTGCTTCTCTGTGGTCAGAGGGTTGAAGGAGAAGTTTAGTTCTAAATTGGTGCCATGCACTCTGCAAACACACTCCAAAGGCTCTCTCCAGACTGGTTAATCTATGGTGTGTGTGTTTCTCTAAGAATAACTCAGAGATATGAGAAGGCTGGGAAAGGAGTGGTTTTGAATTAATGGAATCTCTCTCTAGGAGAGAGGTGCTACAGGAACCATGGGCTGCTCTTTGACAGATACTCTGAGTCTGTCCCCCTGTTTTCTTCAGAAGTTCTGCACCTAAATTGTCACCACCTTGCCAAAAGTAGTTGGGTAGGCATACGTGGAAGGCAAGGCATACTTGGATTAAAAAAAAAGAGCATTTTGTAAATTGTGGAAGACTCAACTCTCATATGCACTGGCTGTGCTCTGAGATGTCATTGTAAGGTGGTAAGAGTGTGCACTGGTGCTTTCCTTAAGACCTCAGAGATGACAAAGATGCAAGTTCTGTGAACATCTGTACTGAAATACTTGGTGGCTCTGGGAGGTACATATGAAGTGTGGGCTAATTTTCCTCAAATGGAGCAGAAATTTTTGCACTTCTTTGCTTCTTTGGTGCCTCAGATGTTGCTTCTGTTGCCTTCCACTGAGAGGGCAGTGATGGATTTGAGAGCTTAGGGTACCAAATGTGGCTAGTGCCTGCACAACACGAGATAAAATATGAGCTGCAGTATTTCTTAGCTCTCATTTCTGTGAATTGTTCCTTGGTGGAACAACCAGAAATGGTGTCTGGCCCTGCACCACACACTTGTCTGAGTTCCTCTTTGCTGTGGGAGGTGCCCCAGTTTCATCCAAGGCCCTTTGTGCTGTGCTGAGGTGACAGCCCATCCTTGGCTCTCCTTCTGTGATAAACATCCCTCTGCAGACAGCTGCACCCCAGGACTCTGCTTCTGACAGCACTTCCAGTGCAGGATTGTTTATTCCTTCCTTTATCAGCCAGGGCTGCTGGGCCCCCTGAGTTATTAGCTCTATTCACTCATTGTCAGTGTTTCCTCCTTCGTAAATATGCCCCCATATGTCTCTGCTCCTAAGGAATATGCTTTCTTTTCTATTTACTGCTTTTCCCAGGCCCCCACCTCCTCACTGCTCTTTCCACCCAACGGCCCAATAACAGCCAAGGAGATAAATAAGCTCCATAACTCTTCCCAGCTATTATTTTTTGTTGTTGTTGTTGTTGCCCTGCATGGTAATATATATAATAACAAGGAAACAAATCTTATTACTAAAGTAATTACAATAAATAAAAAGCTGAGAGGGGAGATGAAGGAAGGGTCTGTCAGGGGAGTGATTGCAGTAGGATTTTTTAAAATTTAATTTACTCGAGATGTTCTCTGCCACTTTGCTGATACCCTGCTGAGGGGGGCTGTGACTAATTAGCAGCCAGCTGTTGTTTTAACACCCTCACCTAATTTATAGTGTGCCTGAGCCTCTAAAACAGGAGCCTGTGTGATATCATTGTCTGTGGGACTCAGCACCAGCCTTGTGTCAGTAGTTGGCTTTATTGCTTTGTGCTTTTGTCTCTCAGAAGCTGTATAGCTGAAATTTTGGGTGCTTTGCTACAATTCCTTTTTACTTCAGCATATCCCATGTGCTTTCAGGAGTTTGACCCAGAAAGCAAACACAATTTGTTGCTTAAAACTACTTGTCCCAGTGTCCAGCCTAATAACTGACCAACACAACTGCTGTCTTTTGACTAAAAGGTGTGGTGTGGACAGGATCTAGGGTTTGTTTAAATTCTGGGGCCTCATTCTCCTGTTGGCAGATTTATCATGGAAGTACCATATTGTTCTTGCTAATAGAATGGAGATTGCAATATCATCTGTCTTCTAAATGGTCGTGAAATCTAATTAGTTAATGGCCATATTAAAAACTGGAAGGATCCAAGGCATTGTTCCATGTTCCATCAGTCTCCAGTTGCCAATGGCCAGAGCACGTGCACTCTTTGTAAACTCTTAAACAGCAAAGGTGCCCAATGAGCTGTGTGTCCCTGTGCTCTGTCCTGTACAATTTATGCTGGTGATGCAAGGTCACCTAGAAATTTTGCTACAAAAATCACTGGGTGTGGGCTCAGTGATGTTACTAAACACTTCAGCTTCTAGCCTTGGGAGCTATTTCATTTTGGATGGGTTCTACCTTGCATTTTCAAGTTAGCATGAATATTAGATATGAACAGGTTGTTCCACAGGCTCAGAAAGGAATCCCTTTGTTCTGCATTTGTGTCTGTTTTCCTGACTGATGATGGGAGTTTGTAATCAGATGTGTGCACTCCTTTGAAGACATTTTCAGGAGCCAGGAGACTGGAGTACAAAGCTGGCTTTTAGTGAAGTTAATGAGATGATTGAATTATATTATAATTCCTGTTAGCTTGATTGTGTGTCATTATCCCTTTTGTTTGTTATTATGCTTATTTGAGTCCCTTTTGTGGGATATTATTCCCATCACAATTGTGCCCGTGCTGGGCTCTGTAGAGAGACAGGCAAAGAGCAGCTGGTGCCTTGTTAGGGCCTGGTGCATTAGTGCCACAGGCTGTGCAGTGGGATTGGTGGCAATGCAAAGGATGCGGTTGGCTCCCATGCAGCCTGACCCAGCATCTCACGAGGCACTCATGGAGCTCTGAGCTTTGTACTTGCAGCTCTTCTTCAGGATTACATCCTGGGATTACTACAAGGAAAGTATCCTGCTGCAGTGACTTCCACAACCACCTGATGAGTGAAGAATACCTCAGTATCATCAATGCAGGAATTGGGGAAATGTATTAAAAATCAGGAGTGTCTTTATATCTTCTTGGGATTTCTGGGACATAATGCAAACCCTGGCTGCATAAGCAAATTTACACTGGGATGTAATTGCTGCTGAACTTGGATGGTGCCTTGTAGCTGATGGTGGTAGACATCAATCACTGATACCAAAGCTGAGTATTTTGGAGTTGAGCTAATATCACAAGTAAAGGGGCTATTTTGCCCACCCATCTCAAGATCAAGTCTGTTTACCTGAGTTAAAGCTTGTTGGAAGCTACAGATGCAGAGATGGAGTTGTTATTCATAGGATGGGAAAAGAGAAGTCCACAAAATGAAATTGTAAAAACTTCACTTTTATAGGTGCAGTGAAGAATGTCCAGTACTTTACTGCAATATCCACAGTACCTGGAAAGCTGAAATTGCCTGGGAATGAAGGTTATTGTCTCTTGTAATATACCTTCATATATTACCCTGTGTAATAAATCAGGCAGTATTTCTTCCGACATGAAAACTGGACATCCCTGGAGTTCCAAGTGACATTTCTCATTTTATGTGGCTATTTGGCCCTTTTAAGTATTAAAACACATAATTTTTTTGTGAAATATGCACTGAAATTTTTGAAAGCTTATGAACAAAAAAAAAAATCAGGAGCTTAGGTTTGCAAGTGCAAAGCTAATTTTCCATGAGATTGCTTTTAAAAAATTCTATGCTGGGCTAGCTTTGCGTTTTGGCTAATGTTATTCTTTAACATTTTTTATTTATTTACGTATTTCTCTCTCACTTTTTCTCCCCTCTCTTTGGAATCTGTTATTCAAATGTAGCATTAAAAGCTGGTGAAGTACTGTGATAGGAGAGGGGATGTAAAATGACTTTGGGCTTGGGAAACAGACTGGCAAGTGGAAATGGTGTTTGTAGAAAAGCAATGAAGAGCCCTGTCTAGAAAAATAAGCTTCATTTGAGAGCTTATGTTTTCAAAATTGCTGTCCAAAAATGTACCTACAGAGGTCCAGCTGAAGTTGAATTGTTTACCTGTGCACATGGCTTGTGTGATTGCACATGCAATTGGGTAATTACACGGGCAAAATTTGCTCCAGTGGTTTCAGCAAATTGCCATCCTAATTTTATAAATCCGGCTGAATGTCCCACAGAAGCATCAAGAAAATAAAAACCAGAAAATCGAGTCAATACTGCAACGAGAGGGTGAGAAATCAAAACCCTTTCTGCAGCCTAATGGGCAGCACTGCTGGAGTCAGGAAAAAGGTGCAGCACAGTTCTAATGCTGCAAAGTAGCTCTGAGTCTTGAAGGGGGAGAAAAACTGAAGGGCTCTTGAAGTTGTTCAGGTCAGGTTTGAGCTGAGGGGAGAAAATAAAGAAGCAGGGGGTGTCATTGGCAGGGAAAAGAGCTCCAGTGATGGTGCACCTTGGTCTGTGCACACTGCACTACCATGAAGTTTGAACACATTCTACCTCCATGATATCATAGCCTGGGTAGGGACTCTCAGGTAACTGTGCTGGTGTTTTTCTGCCTGGAATTAGGGGTGATTTTTGAGGTAAAATTTTTTGGAAATTATGCTGTATTCAGAGTTGTGCAGAAGTGAGAAACTTTTCCATAGTGTTTTACAACTGGCTTATTGAACTTCACCAGTGGATGTGTCCTTTTCTAAAATAGTTACATGTTGCATTATATCCCATGGGATCCTTCCGTGTGTGGGGAAGCAGAACACAGGAGAAGTGATAGTGAGCAGTGTAGTCTATGTCCTAATTCACCTTTTTGATTGCTTTTGTTTGTCTGCCACAAATAGCAGACTTAAGGACTCACATCAGGTGGAGAAGAGCTGCTATATTCTACTCTGCGTATATATATGTATATTTCATAGAATGCCAATAAGAAAAAGAATTTATTGCTATATGTACACAATCTATAATTAGGTCGGTATCTTCATGTAATGTGTTGTTGGGAGGGTTTTTTCAAGTTACCAGGCAGTAACAACATGTGAGTGCAAGAATTCTTTCCAGGTGCATCCCATGGCAGCATCTCTAGTAGTAGTTTCCTTCTCTATTTCACATGTTGCCCCATTTTTCTCCCCAAATGCTCATAATCTCAGCTTTTGAAGGAGAGGGAGGAAGTACCAGTCCTCCCAGGGACCCTGGATCTCATGGAGCACTGCGTGAAGCAGAAGTTTGGTCTGTGGTGTCTTCTGCCAGCAGTAACAGGAATGACACTAATGAAAACTTAGTTCTTGAGGAATGTTTCCTGTATTCACTGTCTGTTAGATAACAAAAAGTCGTTAGCATAAAAACAAAAGGCAGAGATTTAAAAAGAAATTATTTTTCTGTCTTCCCTCTAACAGTTATGGCAAATAAGAAGGTGTAAAGTGCAAAGCAGCTGATCACTCATAAACTATTTTAATACCATTCAGAAATGAGAAGAACCAGGGAAAGAGGCTTTTTGGAGCCATGTAGTTTATTGCACTAATCAGTCACTTCTGCAGTGCACTGTCATGACTTGAAGTTCTTGCTCCAGTGGTGTGAAAAAAAAATCAGTGGTCTCCCATCCAATTCTCTAATAGATCTTGGTCTATATAATTGAAGTCTCCAGCACCTCGTTTGAGCAGCAGTGAATTCTATGCTTAGATGGATATCATGTTAGCCAAAGCAGCTCTGCATACATCTGTGAGAGCAGAGAGATGACACAAGGTCTGAACACGAAGTAGAAGGAGCTGTGAGAGATTAAGACTAAGGTGTATTTCTCATGGATATTTTTAGATGACAAAAATAACATATTTGGGGTTAGACTGAGATCTCTGGAAAGGCAGCTGGCACTTTGTGTGTTGAACCATCTGCATGGAATAGCCAAACCAAAGTCTGCAGATTTACCTGTGTCCTGCTGTAATCCCATGTAGAGGATGAACGTGGCAATCCAAAGGTGGTGGGAGAACAGTTGTTTTCCCCTTTTGTCTGATCTTGTTGCTGGATTTCAGGTGGAGAACAGCTAAGTGTTTGAAGTCACAATAATTTCTGTCGCTTTCCCTGACATGCAGGTGAGGGCACCCTTGAACTGTGCTACTTCTCTGCCTATCTTTAGACAGCCTTGAATGGGATGTAATCCCATCCAGCATACAGTCTGTTCAAAAATCAAATAGTGTCCATATCAATGGCTTTGAGCTTTCAGGCTCATAACAGTAATACAGCTGGAAATGTAAATAAAAAGGAGAATATTAAGGAAAAGGCTCTGTTGCTGTAAACAGTAGAAATATTTCAAATCAAGTGTATCTTTTCATTACACAATTTCTTATCTAAGCAAAAGCCCAGCTCAGGGCTGTTACTTATCACAGAATAAGAGAATATGCCAAGTTGGAAGGGACCCAAAAGGATCATTAAGTCCAGCTCCTGGCTCTGCACAGGACACTCCAAGAGTCACAGCATGTGCCAGAGAGTGTTGTCCCAATGCTTCTTGAACTCTGTCAGTCAGTGCTGTGACTTGGGGAGCCTGTTCTGGTGCCCAGACACTCTCTGGGTGAAGAACTTTTGTGACACTGTAGTTTCTGGGGTCCTCCTTCTTGCCCTTCTTGAAAACTGGGACAAGGTTTGCCAGCTTCCAGTCATCTGGAACATCTAGACTGCTCAAAAATCATTGAGGTGAAGGGTTTTCCAGTATCAGTAGCTTTTTGAAGATCTTCAGATGAATCCCATCAGGCCCCATAGATTGTAGGGATCCAGCTGGAGCAGCAGATCCTACACAATTTTGGAGTCCACCTGGAGGTGGATTGTTTTCTTATGAACTGGCTTTGACAGTGTTCATAGCTCTCTCTGTTTTCACTGATGAATGTCTGTTCTGACAGTGTGGACTGATGGCAGAAGTTTATTTGTTATATCCTTGGTCTCAAAGAGCCATAACAAAGCACTTGCTTTACTTTCAGGCATTGTCCCCCCTTTGGACTTGGCTCTTCTGTAACTGATGGACCCACTGCTTTGTGAATGTTGTGGGTTTCTGCTTTCAGGCCACTGGGTAGAACTTGTGGCACCCAGGTCTGCAGCAGATGTTGCAAAGTACAGAAAAGAAATCACTTAGGTGCAATCAACCCCCTTCTGTTTTGTGTTTTTCCCTGAGTATTTTATTAATCTCTGAGAAACACATGTGGCAGCTCTGAAACCATAATTTTCCATGCAGTCTAAGATGGGTTGGTCCCTAAAGAGCACATATCTAATTCTCCACAAACTAGCTATGGTGCAGGTACGTCTCTGTCATTGCTAATTCTTGCTTAAACCTCATGGAAACCTAAATAAGGAGTTTGCTTTGAGGTTTGCCAGAAACTCTGAGGTCCAAATGATACAGTATTCTATGCATGTAAATGCCTATATAATGTTAATAGAAACCATTTTGATCCAGATTGCCAGGACTGAAAAGATGCAGTTGTGCTTGAAAAACAGATATGGGTGTGCATGCACAATTACTCAAGCTGGGGTTTAGGAATTTAAGTGGCCATTTGTGCTCTCATTTTCAATTATGATGTTCATCCTACGGGAATTGGTTTGTGCAAATCAGCAACACAAATATGCATATGTTTTGGTATGTGCTACCCCAAAAACATGTTGCATTACTTGGACATAAACTTGGATTGATTTCTCTTCTTTTCCCTTTGAAATTTCTAATTTAATCTGAGGAATGTGAGCTGTGGTGGCTGAATGGCAGTTCCTCAGCAGCATGATTTCCTTTTCCAAATGGTTAACTCTTGTAATTGTTTCTGTAATGTAAGATAATATTTCCTGCTAACAGTTATTTAGGATACTGTCACGGCAAGCCATAATTCAACCCCATTGCCTAGTGGCCCAAATAATGACCAAGACTTGCCCCTAGCTGAATTATCATTCTTATTGTTCCTACTTTCCCTACATGCACATAAACAAGTCTGTCTTTTTGCCAAACTCTGAAAGACAAAGGAAAGCAGAAGCACTATTGTTGATTCAGAGCTCCATCCTGCAGCTTTCAGGGGAGAGCTGCCTATAGGACTACCCAGGCCTTTAAAGGGTGTTTTAGTGACTTAGCTCACAGGCTTTCTGGAGGCTCAAGAGGCTCTTATTTTTTTCAGATTTTTAATATATCTATAAAGAGCATCTGCTGCAAATATTCAAGAGAGGATGAAGATGTCTAGTCTGGCACAGAAATGGAAGGCTATTTGAGTTGAAGCTAAACTGCTCAAAGATCTTCAGCACACTGAAATTTGCACCAAAAATAGGAACTTTTGAGTCATCTGACTTATGACTAGTGGAAATACTGCTTTTAAAGAAGATTGTGTTTAATCTCCCTTCTGTGGTTCTTGAAGAAAGAGTAGATGTCAGGGAAGGACCGTAGCAATGTGAATGTCACAGAAGGATGAGGTTTTGTCAGTAAACAGTTCCTGAGGAAAAACCTCACGTTTAAGTTCCTTCATATTAGTAATCCTGTTTAAAAGTTAGCATAGTAAAGGTTCATTGGTTAGTTTTCAAGCTGTAGCTTGCCTGTGATCCCTTTGGAAGGAAACTATATGAAATGGAAATATATTAAGACTATATGACAATGACCCAAGGAAGTGGGAAAACATATATTTTTAAGTCACTTATTGTGATCCAAAATGACATCTTAATTCTTGGAGTTTAACACCATTCATGCTGGGGGAGTCTGTGAATCATTGGAAGTAATATGCAAATTTATCTAGCCTGGGAAATGGGTCAATGACTCATATAAGTTTGGGGCAGGAATGCAAGCTTTGTAAGCTGCTAAAAGAATATGAGAAGGAAGGTTGTAACTTAGACTTTCTAAATGGTGACTCACAGACAGGATGGGTGCTAGGGCAATTTGCCTGGCTAGATGTGGGAGCTGTGCTCAGTCATAGGTCATTCAAGGACACTTGAACTAAAAACGAGCCTGTTCTGGACTCATCTGGAGAGTCCTGAATGCCCTGATGGTGCTGGGGGTGCTCTGCAGAGACTGGGCTTATGAGCAGGGCAGGGTGAGGGAGGTGTATTAGAGCAAGCTGAGAAAAGGGGTCTTACCCTGTTGCAAGAATGTTTTGGGACTGGAAGTGAAGAGTAATGGCCTTGACTATTTCACATTAGAGAGGGGAAGGTAACTCCAGATGAGGTGTGTGCTCCAGGCAGCCCAGACTTGGTATCACACTTAATTAACCTGAGCCAGGCTCCATCCCTTCAGGCTCATGGAAACGTGTGGGTGGCTCATGCTTCCATTGCCATCTGTGGTAAAGCTCCTGAGACTGCACAGAGACTCTTGGGTTTGTCAGTGGGACAGAGAGGAGCAGTGGCTCCAGCCTCCTCTTGTTTGTGTTCTCAGGTGTCCCCTGAGAACTGACTTGCTGAAATCTTGTACTTTGAGTTCTGATTAATTTAGGTAGCCCAAAGCAGGACCTGCTGGATAATCTCAAGAGGCTTTCCTGGAAGCCTTCAGTGCATTTTGTACCCTTCAAGGGGCAGGAGAGATGAGATAGGTGTCCATTAGGCGGGTAAGTTCAGGAGCTTATCTGCATGTCTTTAAGCTTGCTACATTCACATCAGCCCATTAGAGAACCTCTTTCCTTGAGTGGGAAGAAGGAAGAATTCTTACTAATTCCCTAATACCTATTACTAATAGGCTGCCTTTTCTTTTTCCACTTCAAAATGTCACATTGGATTCCTGATGGAATTAGAGATTTTTATCTTCCTTCCCTCTGCTAGACCTCTGACTTTTTCTGGTTTTCTTCCACACTGAAGACTTAATTTCTCACATATGTGAGACAGTGAAAATTAAACAAACAAGCTGGCAGATAGACAGAATGGTTCTTCATGTCTGGCAAGCTGCAATGAGCTGTGACTTAGGAATTACGGTGCTTCATATTCAAACTTTTCTTTTTGATGCATTGAGGTGGCACAGGAGCTGACAGTGACATATGGAGAAGGCCACCTTAGCAGGATTGAGGCTGTTATGTGATAAATGACATGGTATGTCAAAGGACTCCTGTTATCCATCATGCTGGCTTCCTCTCAACACTCTCTCCAAAACGAGAGGCAGCTACACAAACAACTGGGGGAAGCTGTAGGTAGGGTCAATGGTGTGCTCAAAAGAGAAAATAAGAAAGGCTGGAAGTGCATGTTCTCATGGGCATAATAGCCTCTGAGTCTTGAGCTGAGAATTTTAAAGACTTTTTCTGTTGAAACTTCCAAAGTACCCCAGTTTTACATCTTTGTCAAGAGTAAACCTCAGTTTCAAAAGTTGTCTCAAAAATCATGAAGACAGAAGGTTTAAAAAAGCCACCAAGTTTAGTTCTAAACATCTAAGCTTTCTCTAAAGAAATCCTGTTTAGCACCATGTTTTGGACTGGAAGCATGGTTCTGTCCCCTGACACATCCCAAGACATTCCCTCTTTCCTCAGATTTCCTCTCTTTCCTTTCACCTCTGTTTGGTAGTTTGAGTCTGAAATGCAGTGGAATGAAAGTCCTGATCTGTAGTTTCCTACATGTATGAGACATGGGAAACACAGGCAAAGTGGCACAAGTGCTGTTATAAAGGTATGGGTGATAAAAGAGTCCTGAGGGAAGGAGCAGGGCTTTGACTCCCAACACACCTGACACAGGAGCAGTGTCTGTAGGATACTTCCCATTTGTTTTGACCTTTCAAGTTATGCAGTAATGGAGCAAGCTTCACAGCTCTGTGTCTCCCACTGTTGGAAAATGTGTGACTTGATCTCAGACTTCTCTCTCTATCACATTTAACCCAACAGTAGCTCTTTATTTTTTTTTAATTAATTTCAGATTGACACATGCACCAGTAGCTGTTCAGGAAGTTCAGGGGCTGTGGGGCATAACAGGCACCTCTCCAGTTCAACTTCCTTAAGTCCATCTCTCTTTTTTCATTAGCCATAATGGCTGTTTTTCCCTCTACATGATTAATGGACTCTCAATAGCTTTGCAGTCTATAAACCTAGACAAGACAAGTAGTCTGTCTGTTTTGATCCCTGAACTTCTAAAAGCCTGAGTCTGACTCTGCTTAAATGGTGCTTATGTGCCCACATGCACAGTAGTAATTGCAAAATATCAAATGTCACTATGTGGTATTTCATTCATAGCAGCCACATTTAAAGTAAAGGCTTTAACTTGATGTTTCACCAATGGCCAGCATCAAATTATCTGGGATAGTCTTCATGTTACAAGTGTCAATCAACAAATTAATTAGTCTGGCGATTATTTATTCAGAGCCCATCAGTCAACTGGCTTAAGGAAATCCCCTTGCTTCCAGATTATTCCCACAGCCTGATTACATATGAGATGAAAGCATAGACTTGGAGAAGGGTGGCTACAGCTTTGCCTTTTTCAAATCCATTTCTGGGAGGATGGAGTTGCCAGTCCCTCAGGTGCATCTGTTCTGCAGTTCAGTGCAGGACTTCAAGGCTCTACAGTTCCTGGAATCTCCTTCCTAGAATATAATTTCCTAAACACAAACCAACCCAAATATATAGATAAATCAGGCTCCTCCAGCTCCCAGTGCTGCTGTGCTCCACTTCATTTGACAGTACAGATTTTCCTTCACAAACTCTTCATGTGATGAGACACTTATTTCAGCTGTTGACCCCTATCAATGACCCCTCAGTGGGAGATCAGGTGTAGAGAACCAGGCTATTATCTGCCTTCCTCTCACATATTTCTAATCAAAGCAGCCAATTTTGCTAACTCCTACACCTGAAGTCACAGTGAGGCAGACCTGGCTGAGTACAGAGAAAAGTAGTGTTTGGAATGACATAGTCAGGGGTAAGAAATCCTAGGGATAAGGCTGAAAAAGAAAAGTTGATCTGGGAGACAAGATGAGCAAGCAATGCAGGGAGAAATTCTAAATTCCAGTTTCATTAATTATAAGAAGTCATAAGAAACAACAGAGTGAAGAAAAGAATCTTTATATGCTCCCTGTATCTCTCTGTGATCCTTCAGCTCACTGCACTGAGCACTGGTAGAGTCCTGTAGTGTATTCTGCTTTCAGTGTCCATTCTTAACACAATATAAGTTAAAAAAATCCCCCACAACAATTAAATAAAATCCAGAGCAGCTGTGACAAGAAGATACCTTTTCAGATATTTTTAAAGTTAATGACCAGTTATGACACCTTTTGAGTCATTCTGTTCTGCATGTTGAATTTTCTTTAAACTCAGACAACCCTTCAAAGTGTGAGCCTTGTGCACTGCCTTCAGAAGAGGAGCAAGGCCAAATCTATAGCCCAGGCTATGAGCCATCACTTTTGTCATTACGTGTCATCAGAGGAATCTCGTTAAACAGGGAAGTAATCCTTGATGATGTGTCAAACACTTGTGCTGTTCCCTCCCATGGGGCTCTAATTTTGGTTGATAACTGTTTCTAGCTTACCTTTCAACATGGTGTAGAGGTGTCACTTTATTATATTTGAATGTTTTATATTTGAATGTTTTAAATGCATTTCAGTAACAGATAAATGATTCCAGTATCTTGTAACCTGATGGAGCAATAGCTTATAGTCACAAATGATGGACTGGCATCTCAGGCTGGATAGTGAAACTCAGCCTTTGACTTTGATTTTCACTTTTTTTCTGGTTTAAAGGTCCTGTAGGCTTTTTTTCTGGTTTAAAGCTGTAATTGCTTTTACGGACTGAGAATGTTCTAGTCTTAACTCTGGATTGGAGAACAGCTGTTTTCTTCAGTTTCTTCATGTTTCACTGTCTGGTTTATAATTACAGTCTATAAATTGTGTTAGGATTTTTGGTAACAAGGAGTATACTGAAAATTAGATCCTTTCCAGTATTTACAGGAGACAGGGAAGGAAAAGCAACATTGTCAAATGAGAGTGTTGTTTTTCTCATCTTTCTGGGTTTCTGGTGCAAGTGTTTGGCATTTTTTTCCAGGATTCCAATCTGATGTTTGCCCAGTGCTATTTGAATTTGCAGCCTGAACTTTCAGCCGAAACCTCCACAGTGCAGAAGCTTATTTACCATAGGAGACTGATATTAGCATCATTTCCAGAGAATGATCTGGTTTCTCATTTGTAATTCTGCTCTATAGAGCTAATGGAAGATGCTCTAAGCAAAGTCCTGGTCTCTGTGTGTTAACAAAACAATACTGAGAAACCCCCAGAGTACCAAACTACTTTTTCTTATTATTTATACCTTTTCAGTTATGTGAAAAGAAATGTAAATATTTTGCTTGTTTTTCCTTGTTATCCCAACATATGGTGTTATTTTCCTTGCTTTACCCCCACAGGGAGTTATAGCCTAATTAATTTTTGGTTCAGAATCTGTCTCTTTGTCTTACACTTTTGCCCTTTCCTTCATTGTGAATGTTTCTCTCCCTATGCAGTTCTCCTTCTGGCTTTTTTCTCCTAGTCTCCCACTTTTCATTTTTATTTATTTTTGCTTTGGTAATCCACTAGGATTTTTTAAAGCTCCTCTTTAGCATGATGTGGACCAAGGATCTTGGAAGCTCCACGCTCATTGCTTATCATTACTGGTGGGGACTGCTCAGAAAAATGTTTGCTTTGTTTCCTGGTGGTGTTGATGAGTTCAAAGAAGGACATTGACCAGGGCAAGCTTGAGTAGTGGCCCATGGGAGATCACATGAGGTTTAACAGAACCAGTGCTGGTGGCTGAGAGGCTGGACATGACCCAACCATGTGCTCTGGCAGCCCAGAAAGCCAAACACATCCTGGGCTGCATCCAGAGGAGGGTGGGCAGCAGGGGAGGGAGGGAATTCTGCCCCTCTGCTCCACTCAGGTGAAACCCCACCTGCAGAGCTGCCTCTTGCCCAGGGAGAACATCACCTGCTGGAGGAAGCCTAGAAGGGGCTACCAAGATGATTAGAGGGTTGGAACACCTCTGCTATAAGGAAAGGTTAAGAGAAATGGGAAGGATAAGGCTTTGGGATAACCTAACTGCGGCCTTCCAGTGCTTCAAGGAAGCCAACAAGAAAGAGACTATTTGCAAGGTCTGGAATAGCAGGACAAAAGGGAATGGCTTCAAACTGAAAGAAAATAAGTTTAGTTAGGAAAAATTCTATATTTTGAGGGTGGTAAGGATGCCCATCCATGGAAATGCTCAAGGCCAGGTTGGATGAGGCTTGGAGCAACCTGGTCTAGTGGAATGCGTCCCTCCCCATGCAGGAGGGTTGAGCAAGATGGCCTTGAACATCCCTTCCATCCCAAACCATTCTATGATCACAAAATACTGTAGTTTAGAGAGGGCAGGTTCCACACAGCATATAGGAAGGTTGCTCCAGCTGCTCTCAGGTAGACTAATTTTTACCTAGATTTGGTATCCAAGATTCCAGGAGTTATTTAGGATACTGCATGTTTTTGGAGCTGTAGTACTTTATGTCAGTGTGCTTTATGTCATCTATTCTTAGTTTACCCTATTCTGATGAGTATTATATCTTTTTTCCCTTTCTGGCCTCCCTCTGCTGCTCTGACAATATACCTCAATCAGGGGAAACTCTAGCCTAGTAATTCTCCTGCATTTGCAAAATAATTCTTCCTTTCCGAGTCATTAAGTAGCTTTGCTCCCTGTTGGCCTGTACTATTACAATATTTCCCCCTATTACTTATGTAGACTGTTTTTATATTAAATAAGAGAGAGTTTTATATGGTCTAATTAATAGCATTCAGAATCTTTAGTGTGTAGCTTAAACTTTCCTCAGATGTGGAACAAGCTCAAATCCCAGGAAAAAGATTCCTGGGTTTATATCTTCCAAACCATAGCTTTCATTTCTATGGCAATTTCACTTAATCGTCAAGAAATAATAAGTGGTGATTGTAAATTCTCTTAACAGTTGAGTAATTATGATATTAATGACAAGTATGAAACAGGTGGTAGTGGGGAAGAATTACAAGAGAAGAGCAGACATCAAACTTGAAAATGGCAGCAGATTTCTGTTCCTCCTCCTTGAAATTCTTTTGGCTAAGTGAAATGAAATTTTTTTGATCACTTGTTTTAAAAATTGTGTTAGTAATAATCCATTTATCTGTATCATATATGGAAGGGCCCCAGGATTCCATGACTTACTGTAAACATCTCTGGGGTTTCACTCTCTGTATCTGCATTTGGTGCCACTCATCCCAAATAATTAAAAAATACCTTGGCAGGTTAAGAAAAAATTTGAAATAATTTAAAAGTCACATTACGGTTTTTATTTAGATAGAATTAACTGGTATTTTTATTTTTTTAGTTGTTTGGTATGAATAAAACATTTGTCTGTGTGGAGCTGATTGTAATGTAATATTCTTTTTGCTTCCAGTAGGGATTTGGGAAAGGAGTTGCTTTTATAAACTGTTCTACCTGGAGGTAAAAAAAGATAAGTGTCTAGTAGGGAACAGAAATGAGTATTTTATATAATTTCTGGATTTTTTTTAAAAAAATATTGTGTCAGACTTGCTAGTGGTACATTTGGAAGGAAAATCACCTTATTTATTCAGAATGATCTGTGACATATCTGCATCTGGGTATAGAAAAGTAATGTATCAAATTATTAAATACTGATGCATCAATTCACTAAAGAGAAGCATTCACTTTTTTCTTCTTTTTATTTGTTTTGAGCAATGTTTTTCACCATTTGTAATTATTTTCCCCCTGCTATTTCAAAGTGCAATGAAGATGTTTATAGGCAACAGAAAGAAAACATCTTTTCTTCACCATGCAATGTAATAACAGGTGGAAGGAAGGTAAAAAAGCTTCGTAAAGAATTGACAGGCACCACATGGCAACCTGGTCCAAGAGGACAAAGCCTGATATTTGTAGTCATCATCAGATTAAATAGGGGACACCAAGTGTCAATACTGAATTCTGATCAGGCCATTCTAATGATGATGGGATGGTAAGGAAAAACTTTCTAAGTTTGCTGAGATAATATGCCCAAGAGCAGAAGGAATAAGAATTGTTATTACCTTGTTCTAAAGAGCTTATTTTAATGTGTAGCATAATGCCCTGAATTCTAACAAGGATATCTTTGGCATTGGAAAACGAGCCTGTGAATGTTCCGAAAATGCATATTCTGCTGTCCAGTCATACAAAATAGGAGAACAGTGATTTGATTAATTTTCTTCTTTCAGGAAATGGTAAATAGCTGTCTAGATGGTCTTCTGAGTAACATTGTGGGAAGCATTTCTACAGCCTTTAGCTTGAAGGGCAAACTGGTCAACATAGGTACCTTATGTCTGGATCTTGTTTCCCTGCACCCCACTGGAAATTCACAATTGCTCTGCTGGTAACTGGAAGCTTAATCCAATTGTGCTGTGTAAATTTTTTTTATATTTTTGTTTTGATTTTTGTGGGTTTTTTTGATAGTTTTATTTTGTTTTGGGTTTTTTAATCCATCTGTCTTCAGAACAAACTTTCTGCTTTGTGAACCAATCAGAAACTGCCAGTGAAACATCTGGCTTAAACATTTGCTGGCAGAGGAATGCAAGAAGTAGAAAACATTGTGTTAGGATTGTGATGGCAAGGAAACCTTTCTTTTGGGAACAGCAAAAGGGAGATATGTGCTGATGCTCCCTTCCCATTGCATCTCTTGCTAGGACCTGATGTTAGATGTGCACACACAATCTCTTGGAGAATATCTGTTTACTGTGTGGGAAACCTGGACAGGTGTTCATTAAAAACTGAACCATTTTATTTGGCCATAAAACGCAGGGCATGGCTTCCCCAAGTGTTGCAGAGATATTTCCTGTGTGGACATTCTGGGCTGAGTTTGAAGCACAGATATGTGATCAGGTTAATGGAGCAGCAAAGACATATTTGCAGTTGGAAGCAGACAGCTAAATAATAATAATAAATCAGTGAGTAAATAAATAAAATTTGAGCAGCTCTCTTTTCTGAATGCAATTAAGGAACTGTGTCCATTCAATCAGTATAGTCACTTTGCATTTGATGAAATCCTGAGAAGTGGATGTAAATAATACTTTGAGAACATAGTTGACTCAAATGTCCCTTTGTAATGATGGGAAACATGTTTTGGAATGATTTTCAACTTAGCTCACTGAATAAGAATACCCAAGAAAGTGATTCTTTCTTTCAAGGCTCTTGAGTTACTTTACACATATGCAAGTAAGCTTTATTCTTGACACTTCTCCTGGTTCAGGAGGATTTAATAACCTGTAAGAAAAAGGATTTTTCAGAGTTTATTCCTATTATTATTTTATTCAAGTGGTATCTCCTAAACTGCTGCTGCAGCAAGATTACTTTAGCTTCTTAAGGGAGAGATTAGGTCAATAATAAAACACTGGGATCTTTGAGCCTGCACTGTCTTTAAAAGTTTTCTATCCTGGAGATGTTTTGTGGGATGCAAGTATAGTTTATAGCAGAATTTGTAATGGATGCAAACTAATTTACCTTGGAACCTGTTCCCAAACATTGTCATTGCTTCAAATAACGTCCCTGCTGAGATGGTAGACGTGAGTGGAAGTTGGCAAAGGGAAAAGCAAGAAGGAGGAGACCCCCTGAGGCACTCCAGGAGAAACAATGATGTAACCTGTCACTGAATTCTGCGAGGAGCTGTTAGGCAACTTGCTATGGGCTGTGACAAATCCTCCCTGGAGGACCCCATAGCACGAACAGAAGAGGCTGTGAAGGAGCACCATGAAAGCCCAAAGCTGTCACTGTCTGCAGGGCTGAGCAGCTTTGGGCATTTATCTTCCTGACCCTGTTAGATGGGGAAGACCTGGTGATTATTTGTCCTCTGGAGTAAGGCAAGAGCATAAGGATTTATTAGAGTAAACAGAGATCTTGGAATAAATGGTGACAGCAAATCAGTCTCTGACTACTGAACGATCCTGTTCCTTTTGTAGGCCAATAGAAGCGGTCTTTAAATTAGGTTAATTCCTGCTTGTACCTTTTCTCTTCCAAAGGGGAAATTTAAACTGTATATTGGAGAATCTCCCTAGCATGGAAAAAAAAATCACCCCTTTCTTTTCAGTGTCCATTGGTTGTTGTTTGTGGCAGATTGAAGAATGATTTGGGGAGAGAAGAATTGAACTCTGAGGTTTTTCTGCCAATTCAAGATAGTGAGCTCTACCCAAGGAATAGTGCCAGTAGCATAAGTTAGGACAGCCCTGTGGCATCCCTTTTTCTTCCAACTGCCAGGCCAAACATCCCCTTTTGGCAGGGCTAGGCCCAAGTCCTCCCATTCCAGCAGCTTTGTGGTGTCAGTGATAAACAGTCTGCTCACAGTGATGGGGCTGGCATTCCTTCCCAACTGTTGCAGCACTAGGCAATGCCTCCTGTGCCTGTGTGCCAGCACTGTGTCAGAACAGAAAACCCTTTCCAAAGGGAACTTCTCCTTGATGCTTTGCTGATTAGGCAGGTAAAGGGACACAGAGACACCTGTAAGAGGCAGGAAGGGAGCTGGCAACTCCTCATCTACCCTCATCTTTATCTACAAAAGACCTCCTGGCCCAGTTAATGTCTTTATGTCACTTGGACAACAGTTTACAGTAGAGCAGCTCCTCTTCTTCTGGAGCTTTACACTTGGAACAAACTGAAAAAGAGGAGGTGTATTTGCAGAGGATGATTGGTAGAATGTTTTTTTGTCTTGTCTTTGATGTGACAGCTTTCAACATTTTGGGTACTGTTGGTTTGTTTTTTATTTCAAGGCTTGTTTGACTCTTGGAGAGGGGAGAGCACTCCACATAAGAGTGAAATGTGAAATTCCTAAGCAGCATTGGAAGCTTGAAATGAAACCCTGCAGTGGAGAGATGTGTGCTGTGTTGGCGTGTTGTTGCCCATGAGATGTCTTTTGAGTCTCAACACCTTTTTCTTCTCTAAGTGTTGAATGGGCTTTATTGGGGGATCCAGGAAGGGAAAGAAGGGATAGCTACATCCAACAGGTCAAACAAAACTAAGCAATAAATGATTGTTTGAGTGGATGTTAAGCACTAAGTCCTTTAAATTTTGTCAGTGTCTTCTAGTGGTGCAATCATCTTAGATTGACACGAGCTGAATGAGAGCTTTACTTGTACCCTTTAGAGGCTGGACTCAGAAGGATTCACCAAAATGTGTCAACTTGAATATTGAGGAAGGGATGAATTTGTAGGTTTGGATGTAAACTATCATCCTGTTAATTCATCCTCAGCATCTGTGAACCATTTGATGCAGTTGTTTTTTCTTAAGAGCAATCATGCTGCAGAAGACATGAGAATCAGACAAATGTGAGAAAAGGGCACTATC
This sequence comes from Toxostoma redivivum, assembly GCA_013397375.1. Classification (NCBI taxonomy): domain Eukaryota; kingdom Metazoa; phylum Chordata; class Aves; order Passeriformes; family Mimidae; genus Toxostoma; species Toxostoma redivivum. The sequence goes on along the minus strand of VXBI01000755.1, from coordinate 806,812 downwards.
CTAATCTTTAATCTTTGGAGGATGGCTCACAACCTGAATCATGAAGGTTTGTTTGTGTTTTGTTTGGGTTTTTTTTTGTTTGTTTGTTTGTTTTCTGTAAAGTGATTTTACTTTGAAATTCGGTGATTATGTTTTTGTCTGTTTGAAGACTTAGCACTCCCCTCCTCACCCCTCCCTGTCTGATGGTGTAAAACCCTGTTCTGTGACTTCTCCCAGGGAAGTTGTATTCACCTGCCTGAAGTGCTGGACTGAAACCTCACTAAGCACTTCCAGCCCATTTCTACACCTGTGAAATGAGTGTTTTACTGCTGTTTACACACAAGTGCAGTTGCTGCCTTGCTGCTCAACAGCAGCTGGGGCTGATGGCAGGCCAGCTGCAGCCACTGCTGGAGAGGAGTGCTGTAGCAGTGATGTAAAATCCAGCCCTACAGTTTCCTAATTGCAGTTGGGATTTTGCAGCTGTGGAGTCACACCATGAGAAATACATTCAAAGCTGCAGTTCAGTGAGCATGCTTTTCAGACCAACAAATTTGCCTTGTGAGCTGGAGAGAAATGAGCCCTATAGATCTAATTCTTCTTTTTTTTTTTAATTTATTTTTTTATTCTTTGCCTCATTGCAGTCCCTTTTTGCTGTCTGTCACTGGTAATTTTCAGTGCTCAGGAACAGAGATAAGCATCCTTCATGGCATCATTTGAGGACCACTAAGTAATTGCTTTTCAGGCTGTGAGCAGCTTAAAAAAACCCTATGAATGTTTTGCTCTCTTTGAATCATCATTTTTCCATTTTTCTCAAATGTTTACTGTGCAATCTCAGGCAAGTCATTAAACTGTTTTGTAGTTACTTTAGCCATCTATACAGTGATGGCAGTAATACCTTAAAGAAGCTTTTTGGGCTTATTTTAATGATTATATAATTGTTTGAAATGTCCCAGTGTTAGTCTGAAAAGAGATGGTCCTATTGAAATGGAGATTTCACACTGAAAGTACATTCACTGCACACTGAGGGAGGACAGGGATGCTTTTTTTTTTTTTTAGAGAGGGTAGATCTTTATTTTGGGCATTCATAATGGCAAAAAATATGACTGGTTTGGTGTACTTTTTTCCCTCACTAGCAAATTTTTATGATCAAATTTGCCAACTGCTCAGAAAAATCAACTTATTGGAAAACTATTTATATTCCTCTCTGATTATAAGCATTGTTATATCTTAAAAAAATTACAACTATTAAAATTATTAAAATTTGTTGGTTGCTGTGCAAAAGCAGCTTAGATTTTTTGCTCACATGAGCAAATGTGAATCACTTCCATGCATTTGTTCCTGTCTATTATATGGCATTATTAATTGCACAATGTTATTGGAATGAAGCTGGTCAAGAAGGGTAGAACAGTGCAGTGGTCAAGTTTTAGCTAGATCATTTCTTGTAGGCAGCAAGTGACTTCACTTGCTTATAAATATTCCAGAAATACAAGAGAAGCCAAAATAATTGGCAACCTTGTACAACCTTTATTCCACATGATCAGAATGGCCTGTTTGAATTTGCACATTGATTTTTGCAGGGGATATTTCTGTGAGCTTATCTGTATTGACTAAATGTTATGCAGCCTGAGTCTTTATTCTCTCTTGGGTCTGAGTGGTAGAATTAGCTCAAAGAACAAGGAATGCTGAAGAAATTAAAAAAGGAAAAACACTATTGGGTATAATCAGAATTATTCTAGAGACTTCGTTAGCCTTTTGTTGTTATTTTAAGCAAGCATCATGCTTATTTCTCTTTCAACTCCATCTTGAAATTGAGAAAATTTTATTCCTCTGCTTTTTTAATGTGATTCTACTGAGAGAGACACATCTGCACAGAAAACAATATCTTAAAGTTTCCTAGCAATGACAGAATATTGTCTTTTTTGGCAGAGAATTTTGAAAACCAAGTTCCAAGTTGGATCTTAGCCCTGTTTCTCCTTGGAGGCAAATGTTGTGCTGCCCTGTAAATGCAGTACATCAGTGCTGTCATCCACCTGTTGAGCATAAATATGTATTAACAGTTAAAATGTGTTCAGCTCTTGCACATGGGTATGCAAAATATTTTTTCTCTATGAGGAGGTTAATATGAGTTTTCTTATATAGACAGAGAAAAAAACTGTAGCCCTTGGTTGTTGATTTCTGTGAAGATAAACAGTGTGGGCCTATTCTTTGGTTTGAGTGTACTGAGTTGGATCAGCAAGAAGATATAAATTGCTTTTAGTGACACTGTCAATTTCTATCCATGGGCCTTCTAAGTAGAAGAGGTTTAGCTGTAGATTACCCTTTTCTGTGTCTTATTATAAGTGATACAGAAGTTGCATTAGAGCTCTCTTTTTTCCTTTTCTCCTTGTCTAAATAAGGGGCTCTGTCACCCTGGTACTTTGTCATCTTCTTTCCAATTAAATATTTCAATTTTTGATCAAACCCTGATATTCTTAACTCACTGAAAAAGGGCAGTGCCATTTACCTGAAGGATTTTTAAACATTCTGCTACCAAAATGGGAGGCTGATCGTCAGTTTTCTTCATGGGTGTCCTCAGGATTATCCATGCATCCCCTTATATTCACATATACACAATTTGTACCCCTTTAAAAGATGGTTCTTCTATTATGTTACATTAAAAACAAGCGTGTAGAGGGGTTGGCAGGGAAGAGCTCAGGGAAAAAAGCCCAAAATATTTGGATAAAGCACTGTATTGCCCATTCTGGAAAATTCTGCTGATATCATCCTGATATATCTTCTGATGCTTCAAGCTTCCTGATTCGTTTTGAGGAGAGAGTTAAAAATGAATGCTAAGGACTATAAATTAGGTGACCCAATCTAAATTTTTTTTTTCAGGAAGCTAGTTAAGAATTTCTTGACTTTGGAAGATGCTGAGTGCCTGCAACTCTATTGAACTTCAATAGGCTATGATGAATAGCTCCATATTTTGAAAAATCAGGTCATTTATTTTAGTATTCAAGTAACTTCACTTTACAAATCTGTTTCAAGAGGGAATTTTTTGATCCTACTAGTCCCCAATTAAAATTTGTCAATTGCTATGCAAAAGCAGCTTAGATTTTTTTGCTCACATGAGTATATATCAACCACTTCCACGCATTTGTTCCTATCTAGTGTCCTAGTTTTTCTTTACTAGAAACTTCCAGTAAGGCTTGGACTGTTAATATGTTCAGCAAGGTACTCATTGCAAGTCTCTCAGCTCCCCTGAGGTTGGGATAGCACCTCTTAGGAATTTTAAATTTTCCTATGCATCTTGAATTCTCAGCACCAGCTTTACTTAGCACTGAAATGAGCTCTCTTAAAACTTTGTCCAAGTCTTGCTTAGGTTTGTGAAGCTTTCAGGAGAATTTGATGTTTATTTTTTTTTTCCCCTGATATGAATTCTATCTGCTGCTGCCTGTTAAATGTGTATTTTTTTTTTTTAAATTTCCTGACTGTTTTGCAGTGGTCTGCAAGCCTATCAGGTTTCTCTAGTGGATACTTTATTTTAATAAGTGTGTATTGAATGCTTCGTTTAACTTTACTGTTTTGAAGTGCCCAGAGACACCATGCTTGGATGAGCAGTTATATAAGTGCAATTTGTTCTGTTTTTTTTAGTATCAGAATTAGGATTCAGCTGAGGTTTGAAGGCTCACAGTGCAAGTATGGGGGGGGGAAGTAAACAAATAAAGGAGAGTTTAGTGCATCTACACACAGAACCTTGAACTGCTTTCCTTCCCTGTGACTGCTCTGCTCACTGCTGATCAGTCTCCAAATGCCCTTCCAGCACTGCTGCAGTTGCCTGGTGTCTGAGGATGCACTGAAGGAGTAGATTGATGCTAGCAGAGGGCTGGATTTGTTTTGCAGAGAATTACAGATGCAGAACTCTTCTCTCTCTGTGTCTCCTCGCTGTTATCAATATTCAATAATTATGTCTTGTGTGCCCGCCCTGGTGAATGGATGTTTTATTAGTAACACTTTGTTGTCTGAAGGCTGGGTGTTTGGCCCTTGTGGTAATTGCCAGATTTCATACAGGGACAATTCAAATCCATCATTTTTCTAGCATTCCTAAAAAACCTTATTTCCTTTGCCTGGGCACTGGAGGAGCTCAATCTTTCCTCTGTTGCTCTTTACCCAAGACACTTACAGAACGGATGCAGTAGGGGAGGTGGTGCACACATTTTTGAGCAAGAAGTTCCACAAAAGAGTGAGTGGTATTTGGGGATTTTATTTTTTATTATTTTTTTTTTCTACTAACTGCAATGACTTATTAAACCACTTGCTATGCATAATTTTCTAGCTACTGCAAGAAGCAGTCTCCAGTTATGGTAGTGATGGTTTTTTAACTCACAGCTGAAGCCCCTCAAAACCTTAATGGTCTCCAGGGATATGTGAGGGAATCAGGCATAGTGTTAACCAAGAGTTCACAACAGTGGAGAGAATTATTATGTAGGAATAGAACATCAAGGAAGATACAATGTGCTGGCAAAGAAAGAATTCAATGATCTATGCCTGGTAAATGGAAAATAACCACATCCTTTCAAAGGCAGGTGGAATGTATTACAAAAAAAGGGAGAGGTGTTTTCATTAGATTTTTGGGGGGGGTTGATTTTTTTTTTTTTCTGGTGATGTGTTGTATGTTGGTTGTTTTGTTTTTTTGTTTGTTTTTTTTTTTTCTGTTTTCATAGAACAGCTTGGGTTGGAGAGGACCTTAAACATCATCTATTTCCAGCTTGCCTTTTCTGAAATGGAAGCTGGATTGCAAATGGGTCTGATCCATAAATATTGTTCATCTGCACAGAGGGGAACATTTATTGCAAAGAAAGCAAGCAGTGTTTTATAGGAACTCCTGGCTTCTCAATGGAATTCACAGGCAGAGTTAGAAATCCCATGTCACAAAGGAGAAATATAAAAAGCCTGGCTTCATATGTATCATTGCCAAGTAACCTGTGAGGAAATATTACTATATTGCAGAGAGATTATATTTGCTGTGCAAGTAGCCTGTGAGGTTAGGAGGGGTCAAGTCCCAAATGCTGTAGCCCTCTATATTGGGAATTTCCAGTGATGTTGAAGATATAACTGTAATGTCTTCATAATCGTGAGTTTACATGAACTGAAAAAAAAAAAAAAAGGTGGAGTGGAAGTGGGAAGAATAGGGAAAACCTTTCCAGGATGAGCGACAAACACAATCCGGTGTTTTCTTCCATAGCCAGCCCCACTGCCTTGCAAATGAAAGAGTTAGCAAGATTGGTACTTGGGTTTGTGTTATTTTGTAAGCTATAAATCAGCATATTTCAGTTAATTCTGCTTTTTCAGAACTATAATTTACTAATGGAAGAATTATGTCAGCCTGTGGCCAATTCCACCATAAATCACAACCGCCTCTTGTGCATTGAGGTCCCTTTTTGTGCTCCTACACTGAAATGAGTGACTTGGTGATGGAGTAAACCCATCCTGTGCCAGGTCTGATAGAAGAAAACAGCATATTTTTTGACCAATGGGATTCAATACTGAAGGATTAATATGTGAGCCTACTTAGCACTACAGGGGCCAACCAACACTGCCTGATCTAGATCACCCATATTTTAAACACTGTTTTGTAAAGTTTATTATTAACCTCTCTTCAGAAATCAACAGAACAAATTTGGCAAAACAACCTTTCAGCCTCCTACAGGGCCAAAAATATATGTGCTCAAAAGCATCTTATTTTGGAACACCACCACCTCATTATCATGCAGGTGTGACTTGCAGAGATTTATCCCTGCTGCTTGTTTTTATTGAAGATGTCTGAGGTGATGGAGAATGGGACATACTCAGGTGGGGAGGAGTGGCTTCAGGCTTCCTCACCTTCCTTTCTCTGAGGTCTTCTTGGCTTCTTTCTCTTTTTCCTTTTTTCTTTCTTCCTTGCCAGCTGCCAGGTCACTGTCCTGCTTTGCTGTGAGGTGTCACCTGGCTGAAACAAGCCTGATTGCCATACAAAGCTTTGCAGGTGCCAGGGTAACACCTCCTGGACTACTTGGCTAAGGGTGGATTGTAGAAAAAACTGTTGCAGATCTGAAGCCACTGGAGTACATTCTTTTTCATTATTTTTTTCCCTGGGCCTCTACACACCTTGCTTGTGATTATAACTTAATTCTATGATGCAATGCTTTGCCCTTCTGCATTGTTTGTTTTGGTTTAAGTTTTAGAACAATCATCTGCAGATTGCAATTCTTAGTGCTCGTTTATATGCAGAGATTGCACTGATTTAACTAACAGATTTTTAAATCAACTCAGTTAATTCGATGCAACCCATATGTGTGCAATTAGCTTAAGTCAGTTAAAACTCCTCTTCAGTGCTATGGATACAAGCCACGTTTAAAATAGGAAAGGATACAGGAATTAGAAACAGGATAAAGGACATAAATTTAAAAGTAAAGTTTTAGTTAATGTGATATGCTTTCATCAGCTGTCAGGTTCTATTCCTAGTTTTTCATTGATTTACTGCTTTGCTGCATGAGTGGCTTCACTTCTCAATATGCCTACCTGCAAAATTACTATTGCTGACATCGCTTGGAGGAGGATATAAGTGGGGCTGTTTGGGAAAATATTTTTCAGGATTTTTTTTGTTTATTTTTTCCCCCCATGGAAAGCTTAAGATTTTCTATGAATAATGGACAATCAAAACTGGAACCAAATCTTCCCATTTAAAAACAGAACTTGCATTTGGAAGTGTCATCATGGTGCCCTCTGGGAGTTGTTTGGCTGCCCTTGTCCAGGTTCCTCCAGCCAAACCACAGCTCCCATGTTGCATCATGATTCTGCATCTCACTGAGTTGCTGTCACTGAATCTTGATGTTGCATTTAGGGAAAATGGGCCTCTGTCAAGGAGATGCTCCGAAAGGGAAGAACAGGTGCCTAAGAAACCTCAAATTCATGTTTTCTGAGACCTTGACCAGTTCTGATGTTTTGGATAGAAAAATTTGGAGTTTTGACAGAAAATGCAGAGTTTTCTGGGGAATTGGTGTTGGATTGGTGAGGAAATGTCAACATTTCCTGCAAAAAGTTGATACTTGTCGTAAGAGCTGAAAAGTGAAATTTCCACCCAAAACCAGTGTCTAAGAATGCTGTTCTAAGGCTTTGAATTATTTGAAGATCCTCAGAAGAGGCTTTTGAGATGACCTCATGTCGTGGATGAGAACCCAGTTTTAATTTGTTCCCTGAATCCCTATTTGCTCCATAAAATAGCACAAAACTTTTATTACTTGAACTTTTCTCATAGATGACAGTGCAAATTGTGGGCAACTGCAGGTGAATGAATTATCTGGTATTTAATGATTACTGCTATTACAGAAAGAAGAAATAGAGATGAGCTGGTGTGTAACTGGGAAGGAGGTTGGCTCATCCCTGGCAATGCTGTTTGCTCACCTTTCCAGCAGATCAGCTGAACTCCTTTTCTCTTACTTGATGATGACATTGGCAGTGTTAGCTGCGGTGAAGCAGATCTTGTTCTGCATCTCCAAGTGATTTGTGACCAAGTGTGTCTTAATGAAATGTGTCCACAGAGAGAAAAGGAGTCCTTCTATCAGGGGCAGCTGAGCAAGGATAGAGATATGCTACATGCACGGAACAGGAAGAGCACAGATTGCATCATTTATCTTGGGAAGCAAGGAATTGTCCATTGTGACAAAATCAGTCAGATGCAGTGAGTAAAACACTGAAGGTTCATTAGGCTAATTAGTATCAGTGCTCAGCTGTAGGGAGGCAGGAAAAACCTGGCAGAGTGATTCCTCAGGATAGTGTTTGTCCAAGAGGAAGGATTGTGCATCACAGATTTATCAGTCAGTGCTGGGAGGGGAGGGTGGTGCAGCAGCCACGGGCTGAAATGAAACTCGTCATTTCATTGGCACCCAGGTAGCACAAATGTCACTCAGGATGTGAGTGTGGTATTGTGTGTGTGTAAGGTGCCATTAAAAAAAAAAGAGAAGAGAGTAATAAAAAATTTCCTCTTAAAGGCTTGGTGATAAAATAAATAGGCAGCATTTCACAGTGCAATTGAAAAAACACCATTGTTTGGTACTTTATGGGGATCTCTTAGGTGAAGCTGACTTTTTGGCCTTGTTTTTTATCATCTGGCCAGTTAAACAGGGCCAGCCTCCCTTGGTGCTCCAATACTAACTGTGGTCCTTAATCTTGATAAAAACCAGTTTCGTAGTAAGATGTGAGGCCAATGATGTTTGAGGACAATTAGCATTGCAGTAGGCCGTGCATAAATAAGAATGAGATGTGATTAGGATTTGATGAAATACACACTTGAAGAAAAGAGATATGGAATAGGAATTGTAGCTCCTGGACTCCCAGCTTGTTTGGTTATGTTGGGAAGGTAAACTGCTCTTGAGCCTGGTTTTATTGTACACATTTTAGCATTCATGTTGCAGTCAGAAGGAAAGAGAAGGATGGGAAATAAATTGCTAACTGCAGTAATGCTGGTGACAAATGTTTCATTGTAAAGCCTCCAAAATTTACATTGTTCTGGTGATATTCCATTTCTGGAATAATCATTGGCATCACAGGGCCATACCAGATGGAATATAGCCATTATGATTTTAGCCCATGGACTTGAACAAATCCAGAGTCAAAGCTAGAAAATAACGATCATATTTCTGACACCCTCCATTACAATTTGAAGGAGAGATTTGCTGCTGCTGCTTCCTCACATCACCAAGTCTTGATCTCTGGAAAGATTTAAAGTGAAGAGAAATAAAGGATTTTCTATCCATCTTATTTTTTTTTCCTCCATGTTGCTCTGAGTTTTCTGAATGGCAGGACCATAACACTTCAATACAAATATTTCAGTTTCCATCCTAGGCTGCTGTTATTTCCAAAGTCCAGCATGCCGTGTCTGGTTGAAGCTGCCTCATGCTGCTCAATGGCATCTTGATGTTTACTTGTGCCTGCTGCCTTTTATACAGATACTCTCATCCTACACTGGTACTGCTGCCTGCTTTTAAGGTGCACAGTGAATGGTGATGCTTCTCTCTACATATCAAACATGATGCATCCCTTTAGATTTGATATTTCCCTGAGCCCCAGGTGCTGTTATTATCAGTCCTGACATCATTCATTCAATATGATGGCTCCTGTCTTTCCTTTTATCTGTTATGGACAGGAGACTGGGAAACATTTTATCTTCCAAGCACAGCAACATATTTTCTTTAAAAAGTGACTTTTCTCTCTCTCCATTTCATCCTTTCTTGTCTAATATCTTGTGTATTATTCTTATCCCCAATCTCTTTACTACACAACCCTGTTCAGTTTTGTTTTTCCAGTGTTTCTGTGCTTCTCATCCCCTGCCATTTTTATACCTTTGTGGGACACAGGCTTATTGCAGTCACCTGAAATGTTCCATTGACCTTATCAAGCCTCATGTTAGGACCAGATAGGATCTCTCCATCCATACATGTTGCATGTGCAGAGTTTTGTGCAGCATCTGAGGTTACTTTGCCCTCAAAGCCAAAATATCTTGGCTATATAAAAAATAGAGGAGGAGAGGGGACTAACAAACAGATCAGGCTTTTGAACAGGAGAATCACAGTTTAATTATTTTAATTATTATATCTCTGGGTAATGCATTTGGGTTGAAGATATGTAACAATTAGCAGAATTTCAGGTACTTTTATAGACCCACAGAAGTGGTGGTTTTTATTGGAATTTTTTTCTAGTAATTGTTTTTGTAAGCTGCTACTGGTCCCATCCAAGGTGGCATGTAGTCTTGCTAATGCTGCAAAAGAGAAAAGGCATGTAAAGCATTTAAAGGAAATATAATAGCTTGGAACTGTGTTGTAAAAAAGGCCTTTGATTTGAGTAGTGAATTTCATTAAACCCTGCCAAACATTCAAAGCCAGTCTCAGCTCTCCAGTCCCTTTATTTGCTATCAGCATTTGAAATCAACTTAATATTTTACCTTCACCCTTGGCTGCAGAGCATAGCAGGCAAAAACCATTATCTGTGCATGTCATCACTATATGGAAAGAGAGAAGGAATGAAGGGATAAGGAGAAACAGGACTGGAAGGGAACTGGCATGTTCAAAAGTAAACAGATTTTAGGAGAATGAGGGAAGGACAGAGCAGGGTGGGAAAAATCAGCCTCTTGTAGTTAAATTTGATTTCTGCATATCCTTAAGAGCTATGGATACAGCCAAGCTGAGGGCTAATTTTTAAAGCTTTAAATGAGCAGAGGTGTTAATCTTTGAAGTGACAAAGCTGAACTTTGTCTCCTAGCTCTTGGCTTTATGTAGAGATGCTACCTTCTTTTCAAATAGTTCATAAGAACTTTCAAATTACTGTTTTAGAGTTTGACTACACTTCTTAAACTAATATTAAGCACAGCAGCACCTGTGAACTGCAGAGCTGGGGATTGTCTTGTCATAGTCACCTCTGAAAAAAGTCACAATTTGTGTCAGAGCAATAAAATCGGCAAATTGTATTATGGACTTGATTAGGAATTTTTCTTATGTGACAGATCATGGGATTTCTTCATAATTGCTGAAGGAATAATGAAAATTTTTAGAAGCTTTTAGTTTAAAAAATAAAAGTTGAGTTTGGCAGTGGTTTAATATTAGTATCTGTATTTACTGAATCCTTTTAGCATTAATTTTCAGCTGTCATGTTTCTATTCCCCTGCTTGTTTCTCCCTTTATGTTGGACTTGTCCAGTGTGTACCAAGGCATTTAGCAGAGGGATGGTTTGAGCAGGCATAAACTAATGTCAATTCCCACAGGAAGGGGGGGTATAGTAGGTTTGGGATGTGACCAATGACAGTTGAGAAACTATTTCTGTAGGTTTGAAACAACAAGACTCCATTTTTTCTTCTTGATATTAAATTAAAACATGGGAATACAAATCCAGCTATCATTCTTCCCCTCAGAATGAAAATTCTGTTGTTATTCTCAATTAGTTTTGCTCCTTAGTATAACTGTGTTGGAGGAAAGCATCACAGCCTTATGTCAAGGAAACATTTGGGTTTTATTTTTTGCTGGTCACATTGGAAAAAGATGAGTTTCTTTATGCAATTCAGTGTCTCTCTGTGTCCTTGTACCTACTGAGGGGAAAGTGTGTACAAATTCTTGGCAGAAATGCAGCTGCTAATCTCAGTTGAGCAGTTGCTGTCCTTAAGATCAGGAGAGGTGAGCCTAAAGGTAACTTTATCCAAAGAGCCCTTAAGAAAACACAACAGAAACTCTCATGTTTTCATGCAGAATTTTTGGCAGAAGCCTCTAAGCAGCATTTGCTGACTGCCCAAGTGTTAGCTATTGCTAGTGTTTTCTGATTTGCTGAGTGAGTGGCACGGGAAGTATGGATTATGAGGAAATAAGGGAATTCAGATAACTGAAACTAGAGTAAATTTGGAATGGATCTTGTAGTGTTGCCAGAAACCCCAAGATGTCATTAATGACCTTGTTTTTCTACATTAAAGATACATGAAATATTCTTAGTGACTCTTTATTTCTTTGTCTTCCATTTTTAACCAGTTCTCCATTATTCCCACCTCTTAAAAACAACTCCCCAAAATATTCCTGCTGACCCCTTTTTTCAAGAATTTTGCAAGGTATTGATAATGCCCAAGATACCACATGCAGCACACCCTAACCTCTGTCAATACAACAGCAGAACCCATCTCTATTAATACATTTATATTTTAATTTGTTCTAAGAGGTTGGTGCAGCAAAGCTGAGTGCAACTCTGTAGCTAGAAATTCACCCAACTTTGAAGATATGTTAACATTTTTGAAGAAGAAGCATCCTAATTTTACAGTGCCACTGGAAGCATTCTAGTGGATAGTTTGGTGATGATGAGAACCTACCACAATATCTCATATGCTGGAGGGTGCATTCCTGATTTTTATCACCACACCATGATTTGAAAATTATCAACTAAATTACAGCAAATCCTTTGAAGAGTGTAGGGCTCTGATCTTCACAGTCACTAACAAGGCAGATTAGTTGAATTTTTCAAAATTGCAGAGTGCTGTAGTGCTTTACATGGTCAAGTATCCTGCACAGTCTTCCACTGATCATTGAGTCAGTAACAGAAGGGGCTGTGACTAACTAAGGGAGACATTTCCTCAGTGCAAATCTGGAATTCTTATTTAGCTTTTTATCCAGCCTTTGCAGTGAAGCTGGGTAATTGTTCTACATAATGCTCTAGCAGGCATCATGATATCCTTGATGGGCTTTAGGTAGAGACATTTCTTGTGAGCAGAGAAGCTTAAATAAGACACCCAGCTCTTCTCATTTAAGTACATGCATGTTTCAGACTGGTCAATGAGATTTGAGTGCCTGTCTTCAATGAGAATGAGTAGAAGTTGGATATGCTTATTTGCTCTGGGGGTTTTGAGAAGCCAATGCTCTATGCAAGCTGTGTGAATTTCATAGCACAGAATTTAGAATGTTTCAGAAGACTTTTTCTAAATGGTCTTTTGATTTGTGCTTTCCTAGGAAGGTGAAAAACTGCATTTATTGGCAGGACAGCAGTTACATGAACCTTAGAAGGAAAGGAAATTGTAAAATTAATATATTATAAAAACCTGAAAAATATAATACGGATTATTTGTTCATTCCATCCCAGTGTTCTAAACCATTGTGTCTGTGTTCTATTGACATTCCCTGTCCTTGTGCCATGGCTTGCCAGGATTGGAAATGCTTTGGGATCAGTTATTGTTTTGCCAGTTTGTGATGTGCTGCTTCCTGATTTCAGCCTCCGTTGTTCACTGAGTGGAGATGATCTCAACAGGCAGTGGCTGACACCCAGTTCCCAGCTGCACCCAACGATTTACCACGCCAAAGGTCTCCTCTATTACCTGCGCAGCATTGGCCGGGCTCCTCTGGTGAGTCTCTTGCAGATTATTTTGTGTGATTCTGTGAATGGATTGGTTATTGTATTGCTGTGAACAGTCTTGTCACAGGGCTGGAGTGATTTGGGAGCATCTTGTCCTGTTACACTTTCATCTTGTGGAATTGTTTTGAAAGTCTTAAATATTTATCACGTATTGAATGTTCTAACCAGCAACTCCAAATTTCAGAATCTCTGTATACCTGGAATAACAATGAGAAAATTAATTTCTTAAAGCTCTTTATATCTTCAAAGTACTCCAAACTAAGCTAAATATTATGAGTAGATTATTGCTATCTTCATGGAAGCATTAGGAGAAATTCCAAAAAAATTTAGTCAAAATGGACTGTGCTAAAGCCCATGTAATCACAAAAACAGAAGAAGCAGCCCTCAGTGTGTGAAATTCCCTCCTACTTTGTTCTTGGGAAGGAAAGGACTGGGTTTGGGGGCTACCAGAAATTCATGAGATGGATCTGGGATCCATCCCATCTGCTCAGTTGCCCAACAGAAGAAAAAAGATAGTTTTGAGACTCCGGGAGGAAAACCACAAGGAGCTTCAAATATTTACAAACAGATGTGGATAGAAGGACTGGCAGGTTTGTTGGTGATAACTACAGGAAGTGTGCAAGTGCATCAGAGTCCCTCTGGGTTTGGTGTGAAAAGCCCCAAACAAGGTGAAAATATCTGTGAGCTTGTCTAAGAGAATTCTTGCAAGTAATTTTGTCTAAGCTGACAGCCCTGAAATTTAGCTCTGTAGGCTGAGGAGTATTGTTGAAACTCAGCTCAGAGTTGCAAATTGAGTCACCAACATTTTCCTTTGGTTCAGAGCAGTGTAGGATGAGTCTTTTTTTACTCTGTAATTTGCTGTCTGGCCTCTTTTAATACATGACCCTCCTTGTCATATTCAGGTGCATAAAGTTGAATACTCAGCTCAAGTTTTCATCACTGTTGAGTGAAGGGAGGCTATTGATCCTCCCATCTCCCTCACTCACTGACTGCATGTTAGACTTCATAAACTGGTTTTTCTTTGCCTTTGAAAAATACATTGATTTTCGTTTATTCATCCTCAAAAATGCCTTTTCATTCCTTCAGAGGAGAGTTTGGGTTTTGGGTATTGGGTATTTTTTTTGTTTGTATTTATTGTATTTTCTTTTAACCTCTAAGATCCTATGGAGCCTATTTCACTGATAGCCTGATGATTTCTGTGAACTGATTTGGTTTAATTTAACCTAGGAATGTCCAAGCAGTTCTTCAAAGCAAAGAAAAGATGCTTGAAGGAGAAAAAGCAAAGAACTACAGCAGCTCTTCAAACTAAGGCCACTTTAATTCTTTAGTTAACAAGAAAACATCCTGTTAAATGATGGAGATTTTTGCTTACCTTCTTGGCTATGGGAACTCTAGTGAGACCAAGAGACTGGGTGCACTGGAATACTGCAGAGAATCTCATCTCTAGTGAAGAGCAGGATTCTCTAAAAGGGGGAAGGAACTTGCAATGGACCAGAAGGCTCTGAGCAGTTTGCTGCCTCTCAAAGGCATTATATCAAGCTTGGAAACAAGCAGAGCCTGCAAGAATGTACTCATTGAGAGGAAAAAAACCTCTATGTCTGTCTCAAAACTGGCATTTAATGTCCTGTCACAATGTTATTAAGAAAGAGAGTTGACACAAAAAAGAGAAGACATTTCAAAAAGTTCTGTTTTCCAACAGCTTTTCTTGCTTTTCGCTTTATATATTGCTTTTATTTTAAAAGGTGCCTAGTTCTGTGACTCATAAGGAGGGTTGTTTTTGAGCTAGAAGGCAGTCCTTACCTTCAGGATGATCAGTGCTGGCAAATAACTTTAAATAGATTTAAAAATTGTGCATGTCTTTGAGTCATATCCCAGTGAGTGCAAGCTTGGGAGTCTGACTGGTTTATGTGGTCTCAGTGTCCCAGCCATATGGAGGGACAGGCTGAAGAAAAAGCACTGGGAGATGCCAAGTTTGCTCAGTGTTTGCCCAGACATATCCCAGGAAGAATTCTGTGTTAGGTGCTCAGACTCTGAAATATCTCTTAGCCTTGGCTGAATGGTGAGACATAAGCTACCCTATGGTGTGAAAATCAGACAGAAGGATGTGCTATAGAGAATAATTGAGTATAAACATTGGGAGTGACTGCAGCATCCAGTCAAATTAATTAGAATGTAGCGCTATGCAACTTGCAAATAGAATGGAAGTGTTTTCAGTGGCACTGACTGAATTTTACTGTGGAAGTTGGTGACACTCAGTGAAAGATTCCATGGCCTGAACTAGCTGCCAAATTACAGAACCTGGCTTTGGTAATCCTTTACCAATAAAGAAGTCTCAATCCAGATCTGTCACTAAGGACCTGTCTGCAGGCTTCTTGAGGTGCAGAATTATAGACTTGCTATTTATCAGGCAGCCCCAGTCTCTGATCATCCCTGTGGGGTTTCTGATAAATAATATTTTAGGCAGATAATACGTTGTCTTTTGTGTGTTGTAATTCTCTAAATTGGCAGGTAATTGATACCCAATTGAGCTGAGTTTCCTACTTTGAAATAGGACAAAAGCTGTAAAATCCTCTTTGATATTCATAGAAATGAATTCTAGGTGGCAACTGTGGTTAACCTAAGCTATGACTGTGTATTGCTGATAGCTTAGATGAAACACTAGCTGGAAAAATGTCTGTCATTAATAGAATTAATAAATGCAGCTCTTTGGAAGGAGGCATTCCAGCATAATTTTGTGTGGATCAGAGTTGTTGCTGGGTAGGTGGCTGTTCGCATGCCCCAGGTGTGGAACCTGCAGACTCTCAGCCCAAAAGAAAGATCTGGAGGTGAGTGGTGGTGTGGGAAGGGGATTGACAGGACAGAAACAAAAGGAAGCAGCAGCATGTAAATTATGGGATGTGTATAATTGTCCATCTGACTGGTTATTATGTGTGCCTCAGCCTCTCCAGTGTCAGAGGACCTGAAAGAATGTACATGCTCAATTCCCAGATAAATAAACTCCCTGACATGCTGCAGCTAAACTTAGTTACTGTGGAGCTGGTAAATAAGCAAACGAGGGTAAGTCTTGCCCTAACAGTTGGTGGAAGAAGCTCATGTTCTCCATCTGTTTCTCCCCTCTTGTGTATGTATTTAGGTAAGAATATGGGTGGGAGTGTTGATCTGCTGGAGGGTAGGAAGGCTCTGCAGAGGGACCAGGACAGGCTGACAGTGAGTGGATGTTGGTCTCTTCTCCCAAAAAACACTTGACAGGACAAGAGGAAATGGCCTCAAGTTGTGCCAGGGGAGGTTTAGGTTGGATATGAGGAAGAAATTCCTTCTCTGCAGGGTTATCATGCACTGGAGAAGGCTGCCCAGAGCAGTGGTGCAGTTGCCATCCTGGAGGTATTTAAAAGATGTGCAGTTGTGGCACTTGGGGACAGGGTTTACTGGTGGATTTGGCAGTGCTGGGTTAATGATTGGACCTGATGATTTTAGAGATCTTTTCCAACCTAAATGATTCTATGATTCTATTTTTTGCACCCCATATTTCTGCCCTATCCCTACGTGGATCCATAATTTTTCTCCACTTTCCTACACACATTTGTCTCCAACATAACTCCCAGAAAACTGTTTCAATGAAATCTGGAAACTCCTTTCTACTCTACAGTGAATGCTGTTGGTTTAAAATGAAATAATTCCTTCTCTTTAGAGATTCTTATATTTTCATTGACAGATTTCTGAATATTCCTGATTAAGACATGGAGAATATATGTAACAGCCATGTGTACATCGACTTCATATCTCAGAGGGCACTGAGATTGATTATTCTTTAAGACCTGGGTCAATATTTACCTCTTGGGTCATTAAATTGTGATTTTCATTTCCATGGGAATCAATATCTGCCTATAAAGGCAATCAAAACTTCCGCTAAAACTGGAAATGTTCCTTGTGCCTCGTTTATATGACAGCTGACATGAGAGATGGATTGGACAGACAGGTAGATTAGTGTGGAATGAGATTATTTGCCTTGAATATGGGTCATTTTCTGTGCTTGACTTGCAGGAATTCATGCAAAGGTCTGACAATACAATTGCACAATTATATTTTCCTGAAAATTATGTAGCATGGGTTTTTAATTTAAAGATGACAGAGCAATGATGAATCGCTTGGGAAGACACAGATTTCAAATCTTGTGAGGATAAAGCTGGAGTTTAGGAATTTAGAAGTAGAAAGAGCCTGACAAATTGCTCCGTTGTGGTATCAGGAGTTCTCATGAACCCTTGGGTTCCTGAGTTGCCATGGATTCTGCACAGGTGTCATGTTTATTT
Organism: Toxostoma redivivum; assembly: GCA_013397375.1. Lineage (NCBI taxonomy): Eukaryota > Metazoa > Chordata > Aves > Passeriformes > Mimidae > Toxostoma > Toxostoma redivivum. The sequence continues at coordinate 789,635 of VXBI01000755.1, read as the reverse complement.
CTGCTGCAGACAGAAGTGCACTAGGCTTGACTCTGGACCCCTGAGATCATGTCAGATCAAATAAATAAAGCAAGATGCAAGTGACTAATGAAGTCTGACACAGGTCAAAGGCACAGCCCAGAGTCTAAGCTACTCTGAAAAAAACCAAAACATTAACACCTCCTTGCCATAGTCTAATGGTACTTATTATGAAGAACTGAGAAACCTTTGCAATGTTGAACATTTTGCCCTGATTTTTCCTCTCTCTAGGTCTTCTGTGACTACCATGGGCACTCCCAGAAAAAAAATGTGTTTCTGTATGGCTGCAGCATTAAAGAGACCTTGTGGCAAGCAGGCTGCATGGTTGACACAGCAGTTGTCACAGAAGATGTTGGCTACAGGGTAGGTCCACTTGGTTCCTTCCTTAATTAGCAACCTGTATGTGCTTATATACTTAAAATATTTAAGTTAAGGTCACCTCAGAAATTTTGGCAATAGGGCGCAAACTTTCCTTTCTCCTGAGGAGTAATGGTTCAGAGAATTTCTAGTCACATGTAATATCTTCATGCACCAGATATTAGGGACCCATCTACTGATGGTGTATTTGCTATTTATTTCATTGCAGTAAAATGATGCACTATAACATTTGGCTACAGGCTAATAGGACAGACATATTTTTGTGTGCTTTATAATTTCTAAATATACATACAACTTTTTCCTCACCATCCTACCCATAATATGAAAATAAATAGGAATTATATAATGTTAACGGAGAAGATGATGATGTCCCACAATCCTACTCAATTGAATTTCTTTATCACAAAATGTTCCTGGTCCCCCTGAAAATATGGGATATTTCAGCGGATGCCAAACAAATCTATTGTAGTGAAGCTATGTTTTGTGTCATACCTAGGAATTTATTTTTTTGGGGGGGAGTTAAAATAAATTCTAAAGTTTATTTTATTTCAGCTTCATAGGAATGTCTTGTTCATCAAACTCTTCTTTGGATTTCATGCCCATGTCTCTCTTTTTTTTTTTTTTTTTTTTTGTATCTGTTTAAATTATATTTTCCTATTAAATAAGTTTTTCTTCAGGGAAAAAAACATTATAAGGTACAATTCTAGTCTTAAAAATCTTAATTTCACAAAACATTTTTGTGGCCTTAAACTGATTATAGAGTTACAGCTTGGATCACTCAAACATGAAAGAGGTTGAAAAGTCTTTGTTTATGCCTCTGTATAATTTTTGCTACTTCAGCATAAATACTCAATATCTTTCCATGAGATTGCCATGTTTTCTATGCTCATCTTATGGAGCTGCACAGAAAACACTGGAACTTTACTGGAAGAAAGTGCCCCAGCATTGGATGTGAGGGGTGCCTGTGGCAAACATTGATTCCTGAGGAAAGCAGGGAGGGTTCCCACAGCCAGGGCATTTTTGGCTGTGTTTGAATTCCAGGGGCTTGCAAAGACTGAGGAGGGCTCGCTTCTGCACAGACAGACTTCAAATGTTACTGCCAGCATTTGGAGCCTGACCTGAATCTGCAATGAAGAAAGGCTCTAAGGCTGTCCAAGAACACTCTGCATGGCCCATAAGAAAGGTTTTTATGGCTCAAATCTTGATTTTGCACAAAAAGGGAGGTGGGTGCCTGCTGCAGGGGATCACCCTCTCCCTGCTTAGGCTGGGGAAACTGGGTTTGCACAGGGACACATCTGCAATTCCAGCTGGCAGGTACCCAGCCCTGCCTCAGACCGTCTGCCTGCACTGTTTGCACAGGTTTCTCTCCTGCCTCCTCTAGGTAATGGGAATTAATCTGGCCTCCATGATTGATTTTTCTCCACAGGAACAGAAACCAAATACCTCAAGAAAATTATGGGTTTTGGAAGAGCCTTTGCCTCATACGTTAGAGATTCAGCTGTAGCCCTTGGCAATGTACAGTCAGAGTCCTCCTTGCCTTTAATATTTGGTGGCCTTGGGTGACTTGCACAGCACTGGCATCATAATCCCAACCTTTTGATAAACATTCCAGGCCCCTTTGACAGCAATCTCTGCAGGGACATTAGTAAAGAAATATAATTCCATTATTTTTGAATGGGATTGGAGGTTTATAGACAGGGTCCAGTGTAAGTGGAGCAGCTTCCTTTGCTGTCATATGTGATAAATCCAGCTGTGTGAGAGAAACAGAACACAGTCACACTGCTGCACTGTCATCAAAGCATCCTTTAAAGGGATGTGTTTTCACGCAAAATATATTATTGAAAGATAATTAATGAGAAGAATCAACAGAGAAGAAAGAGCCATTAGTGTGAAATCCAGTGAATGCTGGTAAAATGAAAAGAATATTAAATTCGGTTTGCTAATGCTTCTAAATGAGTCCTGTGTACAGAGACATTGCTGTTACCTGCCAGTATTTTTATTTAATTAAAAGTAAAAGATTGATTATGCATATAATTTGAATTGCTCTAAAAAGCTTAACTGGATTAGGGCTCAGATGATTGTATTTGATGTGATAAGTTTATAAAATTTTGTGTGTGGGTGCAGATAAGGGCACATACCATTCACATACAGTTTAACTGGGTCTCATGGTTATGCTGTGGCTCTGCTGCATATTTTTGATTCCTTCTTAGTGAAAATCCAGGAAAACCTCGAAGCTGTGCATGAAGCCATACAATTTTGTGATGTCTGTGCAGCAAGTAGCAGGCTGAAGGCAGTGTAGAAATGTTGGATGCTTTATCAAAGGCAAGAAGTGAATTTTCAAGGTTTCTCTGTTCCAGTGCCCACAGGAAAGAGAGTGCTGCAGCTCATAGTAACACACTGGAGATCTTGACTTGAGATTGAGGCTTGAGGTGGTCTCAGATTTAAAGTGAAGTTTTTTGCTTTATTCTAGTTTTCTCTGCCTCAGTTTTTCATCTGAAAAATAGACCTCATGGAACTGGAGGAGAGCAGTGCTGGCTGCGGCCAAAAATACAAAATTAAATATGTATAAATGAAAGATATGTACGGATAAGTAGTTTCAAGAGATTTTGTAAAGTAGTTTAAACCAAATATGTATCACTCATAGCAAGCATGTTTTAGGAAAGGACATTATTCAATCACTTTCAAATCAAATATTCCCATACAGTGATATGAAGTAAAGCCCAAAAGAACAGAACTACAATTCCTCAGAATTAGTTGGTAAAACTGATGGAAAGTAAAATTAGCTGGTTAGTTTTCATTACCCAAACTGAGTGAAATTCAAGGGTAAATGTCACTAGCAATATGTGGGAACTCCTTCTGTAGGATTCCATTTGGTTCAAGTGTTAAAGAAAACTGTCATAAAAGAAATAACAAATGTTCTAATTTTGCTTAGTCTTCTCTGGGTGGATCAAATGGTATTTTGGCACACGTGGTTGGTGTAGCAGCACTGAAGTCCAGACACACACAGACGTAACCCACAGGTGTGTGTGTATATAACAGCCCAGTCTACTCATTAGCACTAGGTGTGCCCTATGTAGCTGTTTTCTACTTTTATAGAGTGTAAAAATAACATGTTTAGCCCTCTGTAATGACTAAGTAATTGTTGCCTCTTCACTGATGGAATATTTGATACTTCAGGTGTGTTTATAGACTGTGTTGGGAAATATGATTTTGAGAGTAAGAAAATCACTTAGGGCTAAGATATAATATTTACTGGTTTCATTATTAATTTTTATTGTGATTCTTTAAGCAAACTGTGTAAAATACATTGTTTGGACCTGGAAGAGAGTATTTTGCTTTGTTTCACAATGCAAGTTAGTTTAATGCTGAGCATTATTTTCACATAATTATGTGTGATGTTCTAGAAGAAAACAGATCCCCTTTCTCTGCTCTGTACCAGCTTCAGACAAAATTCTTCCCATGGCTCAATCCCTTGTCAGACCTTGGATTTATGGTGGGAGGAGATATAATAGAACTGTAGAGGGGAGAATAGGAATGTCAGGTACTGAGATGTGACTCTTGGCAGCACAACAGGAAGGTGTAGGTTGGTTGAAGCAGCTTAAGAACAAAACTAATTTCAGCACTTCACCCAAACTATTGGGTGTACCAATGTTTGATTTTGAGTGATATATGTCAAATCTATAGAAATTTTGCATTTTAGTCTTTGGAATGAAGCAAATGTTAGAATCTGAGGGTTTCACGTGGGATGGAGATAATGCACTAGTTGGAGCTCTCAGTATCCATAGATAGATTTGATTATGGACAAGTTAAAACACAGACCTCTATGTGTGTGTATGGTATCAACACATGCACATCTGTGCAATTAATTTTCTCACAGACTCTTCCCAAAATCCTGGATAAAGTGGCCCCTGCATTTGTCATGAACAGCTGCAGCTTCCTGGTGGAGAAGTCCCGGGCGTCGACGGCCCGTGTGGTGGTGTGGAAGGAGATGGGGGTGCTGAGGAGCTACACCATGGAAAGCACCTACTGCAGCTGCAGCCACGGGCTCTACAGAGTGAGTAAATCTCTCCAAAAACCCTCTGCTGCCCTCCTAATGCACATCTCACGAGTTTGGATGGAGGAGATGGCCTGCTGGGCATTGTGTGCTCTCTCCAGACCCATGTAGCCAGAATTTCTTTCCAGGGGAATCTCATTCTTTTACCCCTCATTCTTTTACCTTCCATGCTAAGAAAGTAGAATCCCTCTCTGAGGTTTCATTCAGCAGGGAAGTAAAAGGAAACTCCAGTCTGCAGCCAAAAGCACCGAGCTGAAGAAAGGAGGTTTTTGGGGATGATATAGGGACTTAAGATTACAAGGGCTTTCACAGTCTTGTAATAAAAGTTCTGGTAGGTCATAAGGATATTATTGAGCCTAATTCTAAGGTAATTAACTGGAATACTCGTTGGTACAGGCTAACTGCCTGAGCATTCACCTAAATGGCTAAATTTAAGAGCCTCCGCTGAAAATCCTACGTTTGGAGTTGCCTGTTCCTGACAGGCAGAGGTAGGCAATCTAAGGATACTTTTGACAGATATCAATGAATTCAAGCTATGCCTGAGACTGTGACTAGACAGACCCAAATCCCACATCAAATGAGGTTGGTAGGAAGGGCTGTACTTGTACCAAATGCATCAGGCTGGGAGATCTCCTGGCAATTTTTAAGCATACAGGATAAAGTCGGGTGATTGTATTTGAGTGATCAGAATTCTCCCTTCATTTGAATGATTAATTTTTTGCCTTTTCTTATTCCAAACCTGTTGCTTTCATTTGAAAGGCTTCTATATTCCACCTAATTTCTTCCACTAGGGAGCAATCCTTATCTGCACAACATTAATAAGCAGTTAAGGATCCTGAAAGACCCTTAAGGAAAGGACCATTATTGCAAATAACAATTAATTAATAAGACATTCAAATTATTATCTTTGTAAGCTCTATCCTAATCCTTTTACCTCTCTGTAGAATGTAGCAGGAAGTATTCAGCTGCTGTTTTAACCATGCTCTGCTATACAGACATCAATTCCAGGACAGGAAAGGCAGAATTAAAAAACGACAGATAGTTAAAATCAAGAGAGTGTAATGTCCAGGGCAATTATATCTAACACTCCCTACTCCTGAGAAGTGCTAATGGCTTTTTAATAGGCACCACAGGTCAAGACAGTGGGTTTGAATCTTTTTAGACAGTGGGGGGAAATCTACTTTGACTGAAATCAATGACAAAGCTCCAAATGATCTCTGTAGAGGAGGATTTCACTGATTTCTTAGATAACCACAGTAAGATCTAAAACCAGTGACACATTAGATTTTATCGATATTTAATGACTTGTTCTCCATCAGCATCTCTGAAGTCTTTAACCAAAGTTGCTTCATGTGTGTATTAGATGCTTGAAATAGTAGGAAGAGAAATCTCTTAAAATATATGAAATTATTTTCATTTCTATAAATGTTTCTATTTCTTCTTGTCCTCTTTATTGACACTGATCAGAGCCACAACCAGCCATTAAGGACAAGAGCAAGTCTCACATATGAGGGCTTGTGACTGGTGAGAGAATCCAGTGTTCCCATGGATCTCGAGGAAGTCTGAAAGCTGTAAAGCAATTCTGAAATTTCCATTATGAATACCTTGAAAAGCTGAATCTTAATTGGATCTCTGGGTTATGTTTATGAGGCCACATATTCTTTTCTAGTTTTTTAAGATTTTTTTTTCTGTTTAGGGTTATGATTTATCTCAAAGATGGAGGATACATGAATATTCCCATTGTGAAGAATTCCTTCACCATTTCCCTATCATAAGGACAATACAAACACTCATTGCAGCTTCTATGCTTCAGGCAGATTTGAAGTATTTCCACTATTTTTTTCTTTATGCACTAAGTACCCAACTTGTTAGTACCAAATAGAATATAATTTCTTATATTGATTATACTGGAGCTGCATATAAATACATGCATAATACATACATACTAATACATAAATGCATATCTAATACAAATACACAGTAAATACATCTCTTCCAGGAAATGGATACTTATAAGCTATTTCCTCTTTTTAGTGGTCTTTAGAGTTGGTCCTATTTACTTGCTCTTACAAGTGGATTAGTAAGAGTGTGGAATTGACAGACTGAACTGAAGATTTTATTGCATAAATACAATTTAATCCTCAGCTTCCATCTATCAAGCCAAAGCTACTTCATCAGTATCTTGGAGCCCTAAATCATTCTTGTAAACTGGAAATTAATCACATAAGGGCTCATGTTTTTCTAGTGGCTTCAACACGAGTTCTTCACTCTTGGACCCTGAAGTTGGATATGTGTCTAAGCAGTAGAATCACACTAACGTTTAGGCAGAAGATGTCAATGTCCTATACTTAGGGCTTTCTGACACTGGATTTGGAAGTTTTGTTTAACTGTGGATCACTGAGCCAGTTTTTTAATTGCATATGACTGATCCCCCTGTAGGGATATAGAATTTCCCCATTATGTTTTTTTACTTTTACACCTTGAAGTACAGTACAAACAGCAGCTAGGATTTAAAACATCTTGTTAAATGCAGCAGAGGCTCCCAAGTCCAGCATCATTCAGTGAAACAGTGGTCAGACTTCTCTTAGAGAGCAGCAGACCTGGTCTTTAGTTTTTTTTCCAGCTTTCAAGCATTTTTTTCCCTTTTCAATTCAAGCAAGGAATTCATTGAAGCAGCTGCTTTGCTGGCTGTGAGCACAGGTAGAGCACTTGGAGCTGCACAGAGGCATCTGGTGGGGATTGTCCAAAGGATTTAGGAAGAACAAGAAAGCTGTAGGGAGGCTACAAGAGGTTAAAATATTAATTGCACAAGGCTGGTGAGTGTACCTCAGCTCACCACAGATCGAGGAAGGGCTGAGGTAAACCAGAACTTTAGTTTTCCTGATAGAAAAGCTGTGAGAATTTTTCCCCTGTAATGTGTGTCCCCTTTCTTGGACTGAAATTTTTAAATCCTTTTGTGATTGAAAGATAAGGCAGGAATTGGGTACTATTGATATGTAAATGAGAAACAATAGTGACCCCAGCTTCCTTTAAGTAATTTATTTCAGATGGAGAGGAGGGTGGAAATGAAAGGAGAAAAGAGATGGTATGTCTGAGAATCTCCCTGTCTGTGTGATCAATGGAAATGCAATAAGCCAACTACCCTTAAGGAAGTGAAACATAAAACTAAAGAAACTATTGATCTTATCTAAGGTTTTGTTCAACCTAGGAACAAGAAAAGAAGGTGGTAAAATATCCAAACTCTTTTTCATCTTGTCTGGATTGCCCAAATCAATCTTCGAGGAGCCCTATCCCCATTTGAAAGTTGCTAAAAACAAAGTAACAAAGTTGCACAGGGAATTTTGCCTCCTATTTCTGTGGATTTGCAATCAGGTGGTGAAACCAGAAAATATCAATAATAAAATAATAAATCCCTTATCATTTCCTTGCTCATGTGATGACTGTCTGCATTGGTCCCTCATTGGAGATTTTCCCCTCCAGCTCAATTTGATTTCAATTGCTGTCTCCCTTTTGTGGGATGCAGAGCCCCCTTCTCATCTTTGATTTTGAAAAGTCTGAATGCAAGGCTGTGCTGTGAGGAGCTCTGAGCAAGGTACAGCCATGACCCTGGAATTACTGTTCTGTCATGTCACACTCTTTCACCATTCTTCCTGATTCCTTGTTACCTTGCCTGCTAATTAGAGCCCTTCTATAGCACATTCCACTGTGCTGTTCCATTCATTATTGCATCCATCATCCTCCAAGTTAATACCTTTAGTGCCAGGGTGAACAGCTGAGTTCCAATCCATATGTCTTGGTAATACAGCTAATCTAAAAAATCGAGTTTCATGCTCTGTGTGTACATGTTATGTTGGAAAAGCAGTTTCCTTGGCATGGTGTGCCTGATGGAGGAGTTGGAGTACTAATGGAAATAGATTTTAGCTTTTTCCTTCAAACAGATTATAAACAACAAGGAGTAACAAATGAGTTTTAAAATTATTGCAGGTATCTTGACAGTATCCTGTGAAGGAGATTTTACTGCTGGTATGGATCCCTCTTTGAAGAAAGCTTTTGGGAGAGCTGAGAAATAAGATCGGGTTTTTTTCCTGTCCATTTTAATTCTTCTGAGTCAGAGGAATTAAATAACCCAAATTTTCTCATAGGACTTGATTAGAGGAAAAAGTCATCCCTTTGCAGAGACACTGGAACTGGACACTTCAGCACTGAGCAGTGTGGTCATGCAGTTCACAGGGCACTCTTGATATTAATTTAAAAGATCTTTGCTGGACAGAAGTGGTGAGAGTTGCTCTAATTAGAAGATCTAATACTATCCATCCCCTTTAGCCTGATCAGCATGGGCTGACATATTTAAAAGAGCAATGAATCAATGATTTGCCATGGAAGAGTGGCTGAACCAAAGCAATGTGACAAGATGAAAGCCTCCCCTCTTTCTCATCCTACAGAATAGCCCTGCTCTGGTTTGATCTCTTTCTGCTCAGATGAGCCAAATTGTTGCCCATGTATGATTGACCACTGAATTACAGCCCTATTTTTTTGTAATTATCAGTGCACAATTAAATATTTTCTTTATCTTCCTTACTTTTGAAGATTACTTACCAAATTTCTGTGAGGAATTTTTATGCATGTTTTATTCATAAGCAGTTTATTACAGTTAATAGTCAGAAATTGTGTTGTTTTGATGGAGTTTGCAGGTCACATAATGCTGCTTCTGTTCTCCAGTAAGGTGTATATTGTTCTTGTAATTGGAAGTCTGGTGCAGAAACTTACAAATAATTTTAATTTGGCTTGTTGCCAGTATTCAGCCAACAAAAATTATTTCAGCAATATTCTTGCCATAAAGCATGTTTGATAAGTAGTTGTAGACAGAAAAAATAAAGAAATGGGATATATTCTATGCTTTCTGGTGTACATTTCTGGAAAATGATTACATCATCTTTGCAAGTCTTACAGACTCTGCCATTTCTGATTTCTTTTGTGCCCCAGAGCTTATACTTTTCCTAGGTATGAGTAAGTCTCAAAAGCGTACAAAAGCTTCTTTAAAAAAAAAATAATCTCTAAAATGTGTGGTTTTTAGCTGACCCTCAGTGCTCTAGAGACCTCATTCTAAAGCAGATGCTGAGAATAAGAAAGAATAAGTTTTCTTTCTGATAAGTCTGCTTCCAGTTCTGGTCCAAAGTGGCTCAAATTGGAAGCAGCTGTAACAGCAAGAAAAGTATAGGAAAAAAAAAGTTATCTAATAGTAATCTAAGGACTGATGTTTCAAATTAAGGATGTTGTTTTTTCCCTTTTCTTAAGTTGTTATCCAAGGCAAAAGTTTGCATCCTATTTGCTTTATTTTCCTGTCTCTGTTATTTCCACCCACCCCTTGCACTAATTGACTGGTGATTCATTTTGTGAGATATTCTAATTGTACCTTCTAGGCTTGTGGGCCTCACTTCATAGAGCTTTGTAGGGACTGATGGTATTTAGCAAGTGGGGGAAGAAGAGAGAAGGGGTTTCTGAGCAAACAAATCAGTAGATGGTGGATGTTTGTCCTTCTTGTAGATACTTAAATCCACAAGGTTTTATATGAAGTTCATATATTAAATTCTTACAAGAACTGCAGGAGTATTTCCCCTTGTTAAGTGTTTTTTATTGGTTTGTTTGTTTTATTATTTGACAGGGTGCTAACTAAGAAATCACATCTGTGCTCAGATTTGTTTGAAGGTGTGTTGATCTTGGCTGTCTGATTATTTGGAAAAGCAAATTACAGAACGTTGTAGGGATTCTTTGGGCCTTATATCTACACAAAATCTAGAGTTCATCTGTAGGATCACCCCAGCAGATCTCATCTTTCTTGATGGTGACTGAGACAGTTGTATTAAAGCAGGTGTGAGCAATACTACGTGAGGTGTAAATGCCATCTCTGTTTCCAAAAGTCATGGATGTTTTTGCCATCTGCTAATTTTTGTTGAGGGAGCTCAGTGTTGCCATATGGAGGGGATGCTATTTATGTGCATTCAGATTAGTCTCTAAAGTTTGCAAGAAGGTTATGCTGGTCTCCATACTCTGTTTTCCCATTTCTTTATCCATTCCAGAATCAGTATAACCTTGCTGTTTTGGAAAAGATCAGTCATTGAGTAGGGTTATTTTTCTTATCAGCACATATGAAAAATGTTTTTGTGGTTTTTTTGTGTGTTGTTGGTTGGTTGGTTGGTTTCTTTGATGTTGGGTTTTTGTTTGATTTTTGTTTCAGGTGTGTTTTGGGTTTTGTTTTGTTTTGTTTTTTTTTCCTCCAGAGAAATTGGTTTGGAGATGTCCAACCCTATATAGGGTTAACACCCATTTTCTGGCATTAGTGTAACTGAATTAAAGTTTTTGCTGAGAACACTCAGCCCTTCTTTCTGTGTTTGCCAAATGGTGAATGACTCTGGAAAAGCCGTGGGCCCTTAGTCCAGTAGGCAGAGTTTGCTGCTGTACAAACAAATGAACAAACAAATGTTTTCCTACCATGACTGAATGATTTTTTAACTCTTTCCAGAAGTCAGTGCAGGTGTCCCATGGATGCTGCCTTGAAAGGTGCTTTGGGAAAAGGCCTTCCCAGCACCTGCTGCAGTGGGTTTCAGCTGTTACTCAGCCCATCTGCTTTGCTGTTCCTGGGCTCCAGGAGCTGGGTGTTGGGGGATGAAGGAATGTTCCATTGTGCTTGAACACACACTGTTACTCAAACCAGGGGAGGAGGATGCTGGAGAAGAACAGGACAGAGCCTCCCTGTCCTCAAAGCACCCAGGAAGCATTAAAACCCCATGCAAGAATTGTCACGGGCACTGGGAAAGTTATTTTATTCCTTCTCATTATTGCTGAGCACCCAAGAAAAGATACATTGGAATTAATTTCTTTTTGTATGTATGACACAAGATGGTCACTGGTGCTAACTGGATCATGAACAAAGATACTAAATTAATTTTTCACATCTTACTTTGATAATTCTTTCTTCTGGGATGTTGAGCCAGCTGTATCCCTGACTTGCTATGACCTTGAGAAGATGTCCCATGCCATCTGGTCAAATTACAGCACAATAAAATATGACAAGAGGTGAGATCAAAATAGATTTGACTCTGCAAAGCTGGGAGGTATCCAGCCCTGTTGAGATTCAGTGGACATGACTGGCATGTAGAATAGAAAAGCAGAGCTGTCATGTACCTCTTTTTTGGCCCACCCTTTCCCACTGTCATACAGTTGTATTAGCTCTGCTGTTTACCCTTTCTTCTTGGGACTCACCCTTGGAGAGCTTCTTCCAACAAATACTGAAAATCTCCTGCATTCCTTTCACTTGTGTGTGATGTTAGCAGTGTTAATGGTGTGTCCTAGCTGGTGGTTGGCTTTTTGTTAAACCTAGGGACATAGCAAGCTCCATTGGGCTGGGGAGTGGAAAACAGGCATCATCTCAAATAATGTCTATCTTGAACATTGATCCTCCTTTAGATTTCTTCTTTTTCCCCCTGAAACAACTGATGTTTCTATTTTGTTTATGGGATTTTTCCCCCTCAGCTGCTTTTGCACTTCCCCAGATACTTGGTTGCAAGCCAGTCTTCCCATATTCCAAAGCTGTATGCCAGAAGGGAGTTGATAGGCACTGGCAGGGGCTATCAAACTGTTTCTCTACAAAGTGGATGAGCAACAGGACTGCACAGAATCAGAAGTGCAAGTGTCCTGTCATATCCATCTTCCAGCATTGGAGAGAACAGGACTAGATGGAGGAATCCCAGGTTTTGACATTACCAATCTGGGCAGCCCAGGCACTTGAAGCAAAATAAGCTATTTGCTATTGCACTTGGGGTTGCATGGAAAAGAAATTGCATTTTGTGAGGGAACAAGACATGAATCAGTGGCTCACCTCCATATTTTCACCCTGTTGACAAGTGACTGCTATTGTGTCCCCATTTGAAAATGAACAAAACCAGTGTACTCATGTGGAGACATAAAAACAACAAATGCTGTCACCTTGTGATTGAGGGAGTAGGTTTGTCTATGTGCTGTAAGGAGGAACAAGCTCTCCTAGTATTAAAATCAGTGCTGTCATGCTCAGAAGTCAAACAGTCTTTTGTAGTGCCTGAAGGCTGAAAATGCCTAGCAATTTATGGTCAGGCTAATCTCTGAATTGTATTTATTCAGTTTATGGGCATAGCTGAGGACCTGATTTGACTTCAGATGTTAGACCCTTAACTACATTCACAGTACAAATTATTAGAGAAAACAAGAAAAGTATAAAAGTAAAGCAAATTCAATATTTAAAGATTATTTTCATTTTCTGTTTAAAATATTACACTGACAAATCAGACAACTGCAGTCACACACATATGTAATTTTTCTGGATGAAATGTTACTGCTTTATTTGAAGTCCACTAAGAAATCCAGAATGGCATGACCTTGAATGTCCGTGGGATCTCAGTCTTCTAAAGCAAAACCTCTTGGGAAGGATGAGGAATAGAAAAGCAACATCCTAATGAAAACTAAACACAGCATTTCAATGGTGCCCAAAAGTACAAATATCATTGCACATCATCCTTTCAAGTTTTCTGGGGAATTACAGCAGCTAGCTTTTTGATTTCTGATGTCTCTCTTGCTTGTTAATCTGGCCCCGTGTGGATTTATTGTACAAATCTATTTGGCAGCTGAAAATTGCCCTTTGATGAAGCTCCTAGTCTAATCATGAGCTCCTCAGGCATGGAAAATAAGAATGGGTAGGTGGAATAGCACAGGCTAAAAGAGCCATGTTTGCCTTTGACTATGCATGGATTTTTAGAAGCATCAAAAGTTCAAAGTTTTTGACTACAGGATTTTCTGTAAAGATGAATTCCGTTCATCTTAGGATCATAACGTTTGCCATGCTGGATCAGACCACTGGTCCATATAATCAGGTATCCTGCCTCATGCAGACACTCTTTCCTCATGGCTCTGAAGAAAACAAAACCTGCCTGTAAGGCAACTGATTCAATTACACTAAGACACAGAAAGGAAATAATCCCACCAGCCTGACCTGCCTCTCCTCTGCTTTATACACTACAACATGAGCCCTGATTATCATTTTCAAAACTTGGAATAATGAGCTACATTCTCTGTGAATAATTATGTCACTTTTTCATTCTCTTTTGTAATCTTTTATCAGACAGGGCTTCCTGCAGCAGTGCATTGTACCAGTTGATGCCCTTAATATGTATATGCCATCTGTTATTAAGCATAAACTATATTTTGAAATCTAATCTTCTTTAGCTGTCTGTTTTCTGTATCCTTGTAAAATGTTCTTCCCAGTTTGCTTGTCTGTCAGCTCTGTCATGCTCACTGGCATCCTCATGCCTTTGTTATCTACTGTGTTATCCAGGTCCCCTGGTCTGGTCTCCCCTAAAATCACACTAGATGGTCTGGTTCCACCCAGCTCCTGTCTGTTTGGTTCATTTCCTTGTTTTGTTTCCAATTCAGATTTATTTATTTTTCAGGTGTGCTGAACTCTTTTACTAATTGTTACCTTTTCTCTATTTTTCTTCTACCACAAGAAATGATTTACAGTTGCCCAGTATAGCAGATCTGATTATTATTTCTCTTCATTGACAGTACTAAATTCCTTCCTTACTGACTGAGTGCTGATGTATTTTTTTGCTAAAATCAGAACATGTGCCCTTGCCTGGTACTGTAGACATCATAAATAATATGTGTGTATCTGCAAACTGTCCTGGGTGGTGGACTTGTCCTCGAGTAAAAGTCAGGTCTGACAGCTTAGAGAAGGTGGTTATTGCATGAGTCCACATCTGGAAATTCTGCTCCTTGGGTATGATAACAGTGTCCTGTGCAGCACAGCTCCACAGCCTCTCTGCCTTTCTGTAATTCTGTCTCAAGTCTGGACTAAAGACTTGACAAATATTCCAGAGTCACAACAAGAACAAAGGGTGCTCTGTGCTCCTGCCCTCTCTGCCATGTCCAGGTGCAGCCTGTCCTGTAGCAGGGAAGGCTACAGTCACTGGGAAAGGTATTAAGCACAGAAAACAGAATTTTAATAACAAAATCATGAAGCGTTGATGCTTAGATGAGATTTAGTTCTTCTGGTTTGACCTCCTGTACATCTTAAGCCTTTGGGCTTCACCCAGGTGGCTTTGTACAAAGCCTGTTAACTTGTGTTTGAGTAAACAGAAAAATATCCAGGCTGGATTTGAGAATATCACAGGATTGGAAATCTATCTGGTCCCTTGGTATTTTCTAGGTGTCAATAACTGTTAAATATTATTGCCTTATTCTCATTTGAATTCATTTGCCTGATGTTTTAACTGCATTTGTGCTATTTTTCTATGCTAGCTTAGAGAAACCTTTTGTAACTTAGAGTTTGTTCTCTTGAAGGTACTTACACAATGCAACCTAAGCGACTTTTCAATCTTTTTTGATAATTAATTAAACATGCTTAATTCTTTAACAGTTTGTCTATATCAGAACATGCAGGAAAGTGCCTCTGAATTAAGTAAAGGTGCAAGTGGAAATTCTTGTGCTAAACCACATTAAGCTACATGTCAACACTCTGGAGCAGAATTAAGGTGGCCTTAATTAAATTTGGCTTAACTCATTTCTAAAGTAAATTAAGCCAAACTAAATTGTAAACACTTTAGTTTTGAATACCAGAGCAGAAATATGTTCTTCTGTGTGTGATAAACTTGTAAAGTGGGGGTATGCTTATGCCAGATGAACTCTGAGACAGAAGTTGATAAGCCTAGCAGGAGAGTTTGGGATGGAATTTGAAGTTTTATGGCTTATCTTTAGGTAAGACCCTGCATTGCATACTGCATATGGATGATTAAATAAAACCCAAAAAAACTGCTGTGATCTCCCTTGGATGTGTTATATTCTGATTTTTGTTTAAGGAATACATGTGCTGCCAGATGGTGGGAGGTCTACAAGTGAAGATATGTGGTCTAGAAAGAGACATTTTGGCACAGCATGCAACATGCAGAGATGCAGATATTGGGGACATTTTAGAAATCATTTGCTTACTTGTCATAAGTAGGCAAGGCTCAGACCTGATGAGGCTGAAGATAGTAGAAATAATAATAATAATGAAAAAAAGTTGGTTACTTACAGCCAAGAGATGAAAGAGAATTTAGAGTCATTCAATGCTGATGATTTGTAATACTCTACAGAGAATTAGAAGGATATCTCTGAATGTCTTTTGCTGCAAAGCAAACAGCCACTGGGATATTTTCAGTCAAGTAATTGTCATAAATGAGCCTCACTTAGCTAGAGTGGACAGAGGAGTAAACACAAATACAACGTGACACTGCATTGTCTGTCTATACAAGAAGTATGGGATACAAAGGCATGTTTGGATGATGCATTTTGGGAACAGATGGCAGAGAAACATGTGGAGTTCTATATGATAGATTCTTCAGGGCTTTTGATGAAAAGGAAAGACAAAAGTCTTAATGATTTTACCAGAGAGTTTTTTTTAAAGGTACAAATCAAGAGAGGGATGAAAGATGATTATTGGTTCCAATAACTGATCTGAAGCAGAAGACCTTTTTTGGAGAGGTGAGCCATGTTCCAGTGCTCAGGGAGATCATGTGGATGAGGTCCCTTGCACTTTGGAGGAAAAGAACTAACCTTTCATGAAGTGGTAGGGGAGCAAGCCCTGTGAAAACAAATGCAGTTCAAACTCAAGCACCTTGTCATAAATAAACTGAACCAGTGCAGGAAAAACTGCAGATGCAATGATTTCTCAAATGTCTCCTCGCTACTGCTAAAGAATAATGAGCAAGACTAATTGAAAGATCATCTCTGTTGATAAGGTGTAATTTAACTGGCTGTACTGGAACCAGCTAGGAAAATTTTGGAAATTCTTGAATTCAAACACCTCCAGCCACTGGTCTGCTCCCTGCTTGGGGAGGACAGAAAGGGCAGTAGCATGTCTGGCTGGGATGAGGGGAGTGGCAGGGTGCTACATCTTCTTTTACTGATAATTTGGGTTTACATACTGGAGGTAGGATGGCAAAGGCTAGAAAATGATCCTCCTTGGCACACTGAATTAAACCAGAAAATGGGATAAGCTACCTCAGAAGCACTTGTATTCCATGCAAAAAAAGTAAATGTGTCACCATGGGCTTCAGTTTGGGTGAGATCTTGAGATTTTGTGTGGCAGCAGTAAATGCTATTAAAGATTCCAAACATTACAGATAACTAATTTGTAACACAAAAGATGTAGTATCCACTGCAGCTCTATTTTGGACTACTTTGCAATAGGAAAAGATGAATTAATATTTGTTGTGGGAGTTTGTGGTTACCTAGACACCAGTGAGCATGACCCAATTACATTTAATGTGGGCAGGGGACAGTGTTCCTCATTAACATGTTTTCTTGTATATTTTTTCCTTAATAAGGATGATTTTTCAGAGCTGAAGAAATATGAGAGTTAAAGCAGACCACAAGAGGGGAAAAAAATAGAAGTATTATGAATAGAAATTGAGACCTTTTCTAAAAAGGATTTTGTTACATATCCAAAAAGGCACAATTCTCTAATCAAGAACTGAGGACATGTTCAGTTAAAAATGATGCTGATTGAGTAGCAAAAAGAAAGTAATAATTAGTGTAGAGGACAGTGACTCATAATACTAATGAAAAGTCTACATGATTGATTATAGTGAGACAGACTTCTGTTATTTCAGTCTCAGTTTCTTGTTTGTTAGCACTAATTGTTTACAGTATTTCTGAACGTAATGAGTAAACAACAGTAGAGGTCATTTCCCTAAATGTGGCTCATGAAAATAATCTTGTAAAGAATAATAGCATAGATTTATTGTCCCTGAACAAAGAAAATAGGGAAAATAGAAATGAGCCATTGTAATGTTGGAAATGGATATTAAGAAGATAAAGAGTAAAAAATTTGTGGAAGTCAGTCCTTAGCACAGTAAGAAAGTATTTGAAAGCACCACCAGAAAATAAGTTCTGGAACACTACTATATAAATTATTGCATGGATAAAATTTTTAAACAGATGCCTTTATTGAACTAGTGCCTTTAATTTATTAGAGGCACTTCTTTTTTCCACCCATTACCATATTTATGTTTTCAAAGATTATGGTTCTTGTCTGGATGTTTTCAATAACGATGGTATTACATGCTGATTATCTTTTCCCTTATCATTTCTTCCTCTGGGATGTATTAGGTCACTGGACTAAGAGAAAAAGGAACAAACTGTTTCTTTTCATGGCCTTTTCTATCTGCCATGGATTGGCATCTATAAGACAGTCATTCAGTTTGTTACTTATGACCCAGAAATGGGAAACTTTCTACTTTATTGACTGTATACTTAGTCCTACTACAAGATTTTTGCTTTAGGGACTTGATTTAAAGAGACCAAATTCTTACTAGGCTGGGGCTAGGTAGGACTTATGCCTCTGAAGATGCTTTGCCTCATTTTCTATTGTCATCATCATCACCACAGTCAACACTTCCTCAGCACCTTTTGCCATGGAAGATAAAAATATTGATATGTAAGTTGGGGAAAGCAGGTTGTTGTCTTTGATATTTCAAGCCAATGTTCCCATTTTGCACTAGGGTGAAAACATAGCCTTTTAAAATAACTTGCAAAAATTGAAAACGGCTGATTACAGAGCAGGTCACTACCTTCTTTTGGCTGAAGAAAACTCATTCCAGTCTGCCTGCTTCAAAGCAAGGATTTAGATGGCTAGAAGGTCTTTTGTTGAACTTGTCCCTGCTTCTCATGTAAGAGTTATAATATATTGTGTAAATAATGGGATGTTCCTTGAGCCAGAAAGAGACTTACTTGCACAACCCAGTAGCAATGGTACTCACTTGAAATAGATCAATCCCCATCCCTTGTAGGGAAGAAGAGAGCTCAACTTGCAAGGACATTTTCCTTGTGGGGTCTAATCAAAAACCTCACTCAAGAGCTGAGCAGCTCTTCCTGAGAAAGGTTACCTGTACCCTGTCATAGTCTCACAAAGAAGTTTTGTCTTAGAAAAGCATCTTTCTCATAACATTTTTTACCAAATCTCTTCCTGTTTCCTACCACCTCTTAGCTTTATGAATAAAGCAGAAAGTTTCCTTTGAGGGGTGCTGGAAGTAATGACTGAATTCCACAGTGAAATTGAATCAAAGATTCATACAAAACAGTAATGAAAAAGATGTTTTATAATGAGTTTGAGGAAGACAGTGTAAATTATTTTGGGAGAGAAGTATAGCTGTGTACCATCAGGGCTAAAAAAGGCCTAGAAATTTTGTCCAGTTTACAGCAGCTTAGTCCTGCTGGAGATCACTTATTTGATAAAATATAATTTAGAACAGATATATTGATTTTTTTTTTTGCCACAGGATCCATGAGGGCCGTTTTTGCTCATAGGTACTTTTTTTATTTTTAAGTTATAATTTGTTTAAAAGATACTGCTCAGCAGATTCTGCAGAGACTTCTTGTGGTTTGGGGAGAAGCTGGTAGTTGATAAAATGATTTTACCTTGCAAGATAATTGAAAGTCGAGTGAGATTATTTGGTTTGAATTTCTATCTCTTCATGAAAACAGTGGATGAATCTTAACATTTCTGATGTTTACTGTTGCCATTTTTTTATATTATATTATACTTCAGTTCTATTTTTACTGCCTTTCTCATATTTTTTCTTTCTAGCCTTGAGGAGGAATGGGCTTGGATCTGTTGTGTGAGTTAGGGAGAAGGGCTGCATCACCATGTCATGATGGCCCAGAGCATGTATGCCTCACTGGCTGGCACTGATGGGGAAGAAGAGAGACAGCCCTGGAACACAACATAAACAAACAAGCCTGAGTTTCTTGGTAACTTGTTCACAACCTTCAGCTGTCCTAAGCCCAGGTGAATTGTCACCTGAAGTCAACCATGTCACCTGTGCTACCAGACAGAGCCATTCCACCAAAGATGAGAGCTGTGAATGTGCAGTAGGCAGCTGGACACCAATTTTGTAATGAGCTTTTAAGAGCAGCCCTTCTGTCTCTTCCAGTGAGGGAGAATGAAATAAATGGGATCTGAAAGTGGAGCTCAGGCTGGCTTGGAAAGAGTGACAGAAAGGTTGCTTTTCTGATCAAGCCAGTATGTTCAGTGATTGGAAGGACTTCCAGGGGTCAGAGCATTGAAGATTTTTCTGGGTCAGGAACAGCCCTGCTAATGTCCACATACACAGGAATTACTTGAATTTCTTATCTGACTGATCAGCTCTAGGTAAAAGTGTTGCACAGGATGAGTACCTGCAACAAGCCACCAAAACTGCTTCTGTGGTTTCACACATTTAGTTCTCGCCAAATCCATTGATTTTTGTACCCTGAAGTATGATTTGTACTGGGGCCTGGTATTAAATGTCAGCTTTGAAAATAGGCCTTGTCAGGACTAATGCAAAATTCACTCTTGTGGTTAATTTAACAAGATACATCGGCAGACATTGTACATTTATTAAACAACCATAATTATATTTATATTAATGCCAGTGTCTACCCAGGAGAGATTCAGGCCTGGCATAATAGGATTTGTTTGTAATGCAGAATTGAGATCTCTGAATATAGATGCAGTGGTGAACTCAGTGCTTTGAGAATGTGGCCATGTTGTGGGCTGTGCTTGAGTAGCTCTGGGATGTTCAGATGCAGGTTCAGCAGGTGAGGCTGTGGGCTGTGACAGAGGTACATGGTTAGAGCTCATGTCAGACTGGGAATACTGTCAGATTTTTGGTTATTCTGGATGCTGCAAAGTTCCTTGAAATCCATTGGTAGAGGTATTGACTGCTTTCAGGTGCACTGCATTTACATGTTCATCCTCTTTAAAAGGTCAGCAAAGCATCCTGACAGTTCTAAAGGTGGCCTGCTGTGCCTGAAGTGTGTTTAGTTTCACGCTGTCTCCTCTGTAGGATATGGCATCAAGTCATTTTGGTATGATATTGATCATGTAGCACATTTTTATGTAGGTAAAGTCTTTGCTTAGGCTTTGGAAACAGGTGAATGGGATTGTTTCTGAATTTTCCTATGTACAGTTATGTTATTTCTGGAAAATGGTCTATGATTGTTGCCCTGTTCTGTTCTGCATTGATGTCCTAGGAATAAAGCAGGAGATTTCTGGGCCAGTGGCAGCTCTGCTCAGTTGGTTGGAGGAGGCAAGAACAACCTCAACTGGATTCAGCAGTGCCTTCCTGCTTTTTATGCTGACACAGTGCCCACCTCCCCTCCTCTGCATACTGATGTCCTGCATCTTTACTCTGCTTGTCTGTCACTGCAAACAGGGGAGAACAAACTTGACAGCGGTGGATTGAAGGGCTGTAAATGGTTATTGATTCCCAGACCTCTTGCATTCCTAGGGGTGGGGGGTCGGGAAGGGTGTGTGCTTGGGGACAGAGCATGCAGGTTTGTAGGGATTTTAGCATGAGTGAGTGACAGGATGTACATGATTATGATTTTCCTGTGGATTTTCTTATTCTGGCTATGTGCAAATGAGGGATTGTGCTTAGAAGGTGTGCACAAGGTTGTGTGTATGTGTGTGAGTGTACATTTATCTCTGCTTATAGGCAGAACATGAAACAGGTAATTGGTATCAGGATTGCCTGAGTCTAACACAAAGATTAAACTTGATCTTGGAGGTTTTCCCCAACCTAAATGATTTTATGATTCTACTACATGAGTGCATGTAGTTTATGTGGGTATGTGGAATGCACGTAGATATTCCCTGTGGATCTGTACTAGGAAAGGTGCAACTAAAATGATGATGAACTCTGTGTCGATCTGCTGCCAGGTGACATTGTCACAGTTGCTAGTGCAGGTAGGGTGGGAAGAAGGCAGAGGTGCATAACTTCAGCCTTCCTGTTAAATCTTTCCTGCCTTAGCACATATGTAGTAGCTGTGAAAGGGAATGAAGTCTAATTCTAAAGGACAACTGAAAAGAAAATGCACGCAGCAGTGACTGAGTTCAGATTTCATTAGCTTCTGATATCTCTGTTCACAGGAAAAAAATCACATTTCCTTGGTGACCTTTTAATAAATGCAAAGCTGGGGGTACTTGTGTCTCTCAGTTCTTTTCCATTTGTAACTAATTGGAGTGGAGGTGTGCAGTGCCCAGGACTGCAGCAGAGCCTCTGAAAGACAGCATGCTCACAACAGTGCCTTTTGTGCATTTCTTGCTTGCCTGTGGGAGCCCACAGGACAGCAAAGGAGATGAATGCCTTGTGAGGTTCTGTTCCATCCCTTCCTCCACCCAGGATGGGAGCAGAAGGGTGGGGCAGCCTCCTCCCACCGAGCATTCCTGTTCAATGACACCTTGTTGATGTGAGGGGTGGTGGAAAGCAAACCAGCACAAGCAGTGCCTTTCATGTTACCTGCTGCTTGTAGGGCAAGGCAGAGCAGCTTATCCCTTGTAACGTTTCCTCATTACTGCTCATATGCTGTTTATTAAAAGGTGGAAAGTAACTTTCATATCTTCTTAACTTTCCTTACCTTTCTTTAGGGTCTTCTACAGCTTTTCAGGCATGTCTTTCTCAGCACAGACATTTTGGGATTTAAAATTATATGTATGGATTTAGTGGCAGAGGAGTACAGGGCGAAGCAAGACCATTTCAGCTGGAGATGGAGATGTGAAGTGCCCTCAGCCTGCTGATACAGAGATGCTCAGCATCCCACAGATGTGTAAATGGTCACTGGTTCATGCCCTTGGTTCTAATTACAAGGCTAGACCTTGCTATCAGGGTGTTGAGATAGCAGTTTAGTGAATGTGCTGTTGACTCAGTGTTGTCAACTGGTGGAGCATGAATGGGACCTTTTGTGAGTCCATTGCTATAAAGGAGAAATCTCATCAGGATTCTCATATGTTTTCTGGGAAAGAAAAATATTGGGTAGATATATGAATTCACATGAAAAGGTTCTTAAAAGAGGGACAGCCTGAAGAGGGATCAAATTATTGTGGTACAGATTTGGCTTATTATCTGCTCATATAGGCCCAAGAATGAGAAGCATGTGACTCTTTTCGGAGTGTCTGGAATACATAAGTACAGTCCAGATGGCATTTAAGGTCAGGCTGGCTTTGCTGGAGATCCTGACTGGTTGAAATAAGGGAATGTAAAATTCTGAAGAGAGGCTTATTTCATGAAGACTGAATAACAGATATTTCAAGCCCCAAGGTGCTTCATTAAATAGCCTCTCTTTCCAGTCAGTTCCGCTGATTTCATTTGAGAGTGTACAGCTATGATAAACTGAATTAAATGTGAGCTCTCATAACTCCTCACCCAGAATCTAAACCTTAAAGAGCTTCAAAAAAGGCAGAATCAGTAATTGAAGGCCTTCTCCTTTAAGACAGCCAGAATGCTCCCAAGACAACCAGAAATGTTTTACCTATATTTCTGTGTCAATACTACTGAGGTTTGGCATAATCCCAAAATACATCTCATTTATGTACATGTTCTTGAATTTAAAAGGAAAACAGAAAAAAAAATAAAAATAAAAAATTAAGGCCTTGAAGAATTTTTTCCTCTGTTGCCCATGGCACATTTTTTTGTACAACAGCACAAAATTATTTGTTATATATACAGAATTCAGTCTCTCTATATAGCGATTGTGGAGAATTTGCTTTCCACTTGAAGGGAAAATCAATGGTAGGGTACATGGAGAGAATAATTCCATGTGTGACCCATGTAATGAGCTGAGGATTTTTCTGTGAGTGAGTGATTAGTCCCTGTGAATGGCTGTGCCCACAGCTCTTGCAAACCTGTACAAGAACACTTAGGGACTGAATAAAGACTTTGTCTTCACTGATTGCACATAATCCTAATTGGGTTTTGGATGCACAGCAAGGTTAGTGGCACCAGACACAGCACAAGTTTATGATTATGCATGATATAAGCTGCATCATCCACTGCTCACTGTGGATGTACTGTCTCCACACCCAGACAAAGAAGTGAAAAAGAACAGGTTATATTTTTCCTAAATCGTTTGCCAATCATTTTTGATTTTCATTAGGAGTCTGAAAGAGTCTGGGTAATTGTACTGCTCAGCGTGGCTTTGTGGGAAAGGGCTTAATTTTTATGTTTCCATTTAGTGAATTTTATTGTATTGTTTCTTAGCTCATTGATGAATAAATCCTAGTTGCACTGAGGCAAATGTCTGGGAAATAGAAAAACAAGTCGGTGTTATTCCTTTGTATGCATTGGGGGTGACAGGTATTGCTGAGTGTAATTAATTCACTTTAAAGGACCAAGATCTGCATTATCGTGTTTTCCCATTTTAACACTAATTACTAGATATTATTAGCACGGTGTTAATAAATGAGCGAAGACTGTGTGCACAATTTACAAGAGGAATAGATATGAATCTCTTAGTGCTTCTATTTAGCTCCTGTCTGTACTTTCCTGACTCACAAGAGGTGAGTGCTTGTACTGGTGGAGTGTTTGTGTGCAGGAAATATTTGTGAGTGCAAACTCGTCTTTTCTGGAGACTGTGGCTGAATGTGGGCACACACATGAGTGAACTAGTTCCAAACAATTTCTCTCACACCTCCAAGTATTCAAATGTGCACTGGTGTGTCTGTACATAGTGAGCATGTTATTTTAATTGTGTAGTTATGAATGGGTGTGTTTGTTATGGTACCTGTATCTCAGAAATGTGTCCTTGAGCGTTGGTGATTGGTGAGACAGAACTTTCCATATCTGTCTTCTTCCCTCAGTCATCCTCACAGATGTGCCCTCTATTAGTAGCAGTTAATAAAACCTTTTGGTTTTCTGTTGTTTTGGGGTTTGGTGTTGGGTTTTTTTCCCCGAGAAACTGCATAAAGAGCTTGGCAGAAAGTGGTATTTTCTTGAAAGCTATATCTAGTGCTTTTTTCCCACTGTCAGCCAATTACTTCCTTTAGTGTCTGAACATAAGACTTGCCAATAAAAGTCCCAAAATAGCTTCTCTCACTATTACTAATGTTTGCCAACAATAGCTAGAGAAGAGGAAAGGAAATCTATTTTTGTAGCTGGGTTCTAACATAAGGTAACCCTGCAGGCTTTAATGAAAATTAATTCGGTACCTAAAGGTAAAGACTTATTTGAACTGGAAAATTTTTTTGACCAAATTCAAATATGACAGTTGAGAGGTGACAGGTGTTGGCTCCTTATGGACAAGAAGGTGCCAGACAAGTGAGTGCAATGCAATGCAGTGAAGTTTGGCTGTGGTTTGGGATGTTGTAACCTCTAAATGGAGGAGTGTGGAAGGAAGCTGAGTAAGTGCCAGTCTAGGCTCCATCCACACCAGAGACAACCTTGTCTGAGCTTTCCTCAGCATCAGGACTGAATGTGAAGGACTGCAGAGCTGAAGTGGAAGGGACAGGCAGGTTCAGGTCAGCTAGGGATGGACAGACATGTTGAGGGAACAATTTTTCTTGTCCAAGCTACAGCTTCTGCACTACTGCTCATCTGGAGTAGAGAATTTGGAGCCTGCACTGAGAGGAGTTAAGTGCAGTGCTAGGAGTGGGAGAAATCGAGTTAAGTCCAGATGTCTGTCCTTGCCAGCCAAGCCTGTGTCCCACTGCAAGCTGAACAAGGTGAGCAGGCTGTGAAGGATGGGCAGATTCAGCCCAGAGCCCTGGTCACTAAGCAGGTCCATGGTGATGTAGCAGAACCAGGTCAAGCCAGGAACACAAACCAGTGAATCAGGATCAGGTCCAGTGGTGGTGGCTGGGGTCAGCCTAGAAACCACTGGTGGATCTGCAGTGACAAGGAGGGTCCTGAAGGATCCTGAAGACAGGAACTCAGTCTGTGAGGGGCCTGTGGGCAAGATCAATGACCTGATGTGTCTGCTGCTTGTGCTTGGGAGGCAAAATAAAGTCAGGCTCCCAGCTGCTGAATTAACATCTATTCTGGCAGCAGCAGGCTCCTTCCAATGTGCATCCATCCTTAGGGCATCACCACTCTCTCCTCAACTCATGTGGCTTTTTGGTCCTCTGATTCCCTCTGAAAAACTGTGGTTGTTTATTGTCTTCTTGAGCCTGTCTAGATTCCACCCCTGTCCATCCCTGCTGTGTGGGACAGCACCAGCTCTTTATCTTATCTCATGTTCTCATTCAGCTGCACTTGTGGGCTCTGGAGATCCTTTGTCAGAGTGGCTGGTGCTCAGGGCATGGGCATTCCTCTGCCTGAGGGAAGGACTTGGTCTCAGTGGAAGAGGGAGAAGTAGGATGTGACAAAAGACCTGCCTGCTGTCCTGGTCTCAGTAGCATCTGTCATTTTGTCCAAGTTTCATGTACTGCTGTCTTTTTATTACGGAATATAAATGATACAAGTTCTCTTTAAACCGGGCTCTTTACTGTGGTTTTGCGGTGGGGTTTTTTTGACACCTAATCTTTATTTCTTGTTAGTCTCTGATTTTTTTTTTTTATAAAGTATGGCAGAATTCCAGATTAATACCTTCAAACAGCTTTGTTCCTATCCATGAGAGGTGAAGTGTGAGAGGTAAAGAGAATTGCGGGCTCTCTCCCTAGCTCTGCCAATGCCCTTGACGAGGTGCCTTTCACTAGGTTATTCCTCCTCTGATTCAGCATCCCTGCTTGAAGCTTGCAGTGCTGCTCTCCCACCTCCCAGAGGGTATCCTGTGATTAATTGAGGGATGTATCTAAATGGCTTTAGCATGCAGGCTGAAAGTCACCAGGGACAAAGCTGTTATTAGGGCAGGAATAAAGGTCAGGCCCTTGCTGACATAGTTGTCTCGATTAATTAATACACTAATCTCTATAACTCCTCTTCAGCAAATAAAATTTGGCCTCAACCTTTATTTTGTTCATTTTTCTATGACTTAGGTTTGAAAGAACTAATGAAAAGACCTTGATGGAAAAATCCTGCTTTTCACAATATACCTTCCCCTCGACCAGCCCTGTAACTTGTTCCTTCCTTGTTGCCTTTTGCTCCTGTTTGTCTGAGGGCTTTGCAGGAAAGTCCCCTGGCCAGTTAAATGGCTTCTCATGGCATACCCAAAAAGACTTATCCTTCAGTTCAGGTTTTGAGGAGTGATAGCTGATTGCCTCAATTACTAGGAAAACAGTGTGTGGAATTGATTGAAGGGGGAGAGTTAATATTCGATTCTGTTTTCCTGTGGATATTTCCTATGGGAAAGTGCAAGACCAATTCTGGAAAACATTAGGAGGAATTGTTTGTCCCCCAGCTGGGGGCTGAGTCGCCATCTGTGAGTGCAGGAAAGAGGTGTCAGTAGTTTGGATTCTGAGGCTCAGCATTTTGGGACAGCTGTTTTTGAACACAGTCTGTCCAGGAGCTATTAGGGATTGCTACCAGCATCAGAAGATGCAGCAGGGCTTGGAGAGGAGCAGAAGGCAGAGTGAGTGAATGTGTGTGGCGAAGGGCAGTGAACCGAGCCATCCTTGGATGGGCAAGAAGGAATATTCCCTCCAGTGCTACCCACTGGGAAATCAAAGAAATGAAGAAAATCTCTCATTGTCTTCTGTTCAGCTCTTAGTTCTGGTTTGTTGTACTCTCCATTCCTTCGTGATTACATCCATGTCTCAGTTAGGTATTGTTTTCTGCTTGAGTTGGGAACATTCCCTAAAGCTGTTCTGAGTGCACAATAGTCTTGTTCTCTTAGGCTAGTTTGAGACTGAATTTTGGCAGATTACACAAATGTGGAATGTTTACTGTCCTGTCTTACATCATCATTTCTCCTGTATCATTTATTTTTCCTTTAACAGATTATTAGCACTGTCAGTCTAATATGCATCAGGGGTTGAAATGTATTACCATAATACAGTGCATTGTGGGTAATCCCGTGCAAATTGTTCTGTGGAAAGTTGTGCTAAATTATGTTCTTGGGGAAAAAAAGAAAGGCAGAAAAACAAAGGCTTTTTTTCTTTCCCCTTTTCTTAACTGTTTGTTCTGTGGATTTCTGAGCAGCTGCCAGAGGCACAGGTTTAAATGAGTTGTTTGACATTCAGCACCACGTGCGGTGATGCTCCTCCCCACAGGACACTGCTGAAAGGATGGAGTTGAAAACTGCACTGGGATTTTTATATGTCTCTGTGATGTTTAGTTTTAAAACATTAATAGCTTGTCAAAGGAAAAATCTGAGTGAATGTTGGAATAGCACAGTAAAGAGGAATGTCTTGACACTTTTTTTGTCTCCATTGCCTCCCTCTCCTCATCTGTAGGAATACTCAGACACCTCTTGGAAGAGGCAGTTCTGATCATATGTAGTGTTGTTTTTACATCTTTGTCTTCTTTGTTCTCTATTACCAAGGTCATTTTCTAGGGAACTGGCTCCTTAGTTCCTCTGAAAGTCCATACACTTTCCGAACAGAAGCAGTAATTCTCCTTTTGGACAGAAAACTTGATTGTAGTAGAAATGATTGCAATGTCACAAACAGAGGATTATACTTTTCAGTAGAAATCATAAAAGGACTCCCAAGAAAAAAGCAGCATGTTCTTATGCAAATTTTCTCAGGTAGTATATCTGCAAGATGAAAAATCCTGAGAGCCTGTAGTCTGGAGTCAGCATCTCCTCTGCTGATAAAGGTTTGTCTGCTTTGCTGTGAATGGTCAGTAGATTTTCAGACTCAGAAACTTGTAGTTTGTTTTTACAAGCCCTGTGTGCTTCCCACCTGATGCTCTCTCGAGGTGAAACATTTGTCAGCCACCCTCCATTTGCTTATTTCTGGTCTCCATCTCTGAAAGTCAATGTGGGTATGTTCATGGCAGCACAAGGGGCAATGTGTGCTTTTGTATGGGTCACATCAGTTACCCCACTTGAGAGAGCTGCCTCTCCTCACCATAGCTCTGTGTCTCTAAACTTTTCTCCCATTCTTCAGTCTGTTCGTCACAGTCTTCAAAGACTGTCTCTATCTTTCTTAAAACATAGAGTGTAAAGGTATTAAACTGATCCTGTGCTAGTACTATTATAGAAAGGAAAATACTCACAGGTAGTTTGCAAAATTTGCATCCAGCTGCCAGTTCTGACCTATGCTCTCCTTGGTAAATATGTCTAAATGTCTAAAATCATCTGCATGCTCCAGGTCAGCTCTTCATGGACAAGCACCACAAGTTCCTATCTCCTGTAATAATGTAGAAGCTTTGTTTTGATCCTCATTTTTGCTTTCCTTTTAGTAATAATTTTTTCCAATGAAATTTAAGGTATAAATATCCAGCATTCATATCTAATGGCTCTCAGTTCACTTTGTGCCACTGGACGTGTGGGCTCTGATGAAATGAACCTTTGGGTTCTGAAGGCCTGCAGACCCTTGTTAGTGGTTAATGGTAGTTGATTCACCTGAAAGGACCTTCTTGATCTTTGATTTCTGACTGTGGATATCACATCCCTGGGACTCACTGCAGGATGTCCTTCCTAACCCAGCTTCTGAATGAAATGATTAGTAACTTGCCCTTGGACTGTCTGGTGAAATCTCCCTCTGACCGAGCTTTCTCATGTATTCTGTAACTTTCTATGGTGTTACTGTATTACATGTTCATTTTTTTAACCTATATTAAACCAGAGCAGCCATCAAAAAGGATCCTGCAGTATTTTTGTCTGAATTACCCTCAGTGTTATCAGCCATTCTCCATGTGACTAGTATAGAGTATTCAAAAGAAAGAAAGAAAGAAAAAGGTCATATTTTCCCTGTTATTGTCCATTTCTCTATTAAATGTGACAAGCAGCAAGAAGGGTCCTGTGTCAGAATGATTACACTGACACCTGTAAGAGAACAGCCAGTGAGCTCCTTGCTTGTACTTCCATCCTCCCTCTTCAAAGGGAGCAGGCACCAGGCTGGGGGAAGCCCTCTCCTCTGCAGTGTCTCTTTCCTCTGATCTGAGCTGGGCAGAGATGCTTTTTGTGCTTTCCCATGTGCCTTTGGCTTGGAAAATCAATGCCTCCTTTGTTGTTTTAGAAATGCTAATACAATAAATTGTAGAATCATAGCTGCTTCCTGTCCCTGATGCTGAGGTTGTAGGGAGGGATAGGTGGGAAGGCTGGCTTTGATGGTGTTTGCTGAAGATGACCAAAGAGAATTTTTGATATGGAAAAAAGAAATTAGCCTGGGGGAGCCATTTATAATTTAGGGGAAAAGTCTCAGGTAGCTCTTGACATGTATCAGAATAAGGGGATGGATATGGAAGGCATGAAAGATTACAGTAATGAAAACTGAAATGGGAGAGGAAGGTGCAGAGCTGTGGATTGATCTGTGTCCTTACCTCTCACCTGTGAGGGTCTGTGTGAAGGCCTGTTTAAAGTAAGTTTTTAAGGAGACCAGCACACAGAGGACCTCAGGATAATCTCTTCTGGACACGTGCATGTAATTATTCCTCCATGGAAGCTGCTGTCTGCCATCTGATGTGCCCAGAAAAGCCCCCAGGTGGAAGCTCTGCTCTGAGGCCATTGGCAGAAAGATATGAGGGATTTTATGGAGAGCAGACTTAGACCTGGGAGAAAGAAGCAAGCTTCTGTGCTTCAAGGTGTGATTTGGAAAATAATAAGGGACTCCAAGGACTGGAATAATTAGAGTTTGTGTAGGCTGAGATTTGGATGTGTTCTGGAGCCGCAGGTTCCCTGGCAGAGCTTGTAGGCAGCCAGGATGGGAACAGAGCAGGATGCTGTGGGACCATGCTGGCTGCTTTGTACACAAATCAGTGCTTACACATTGTCTGCTCTGTTATTTGATATTTGATTAAGGTTGTAACTCACAGAATTTAGTGAAGCCCAGGTTCTTTTCCTGTAGGAGTTGTAAGGAAATTAAGAAATTGAACTACTAAAAAGAAATCTTTAAAACTGGCCAGCAGACTCAGTGGTTGGCTGTCTAAACCAGGTTCAACAAGATAAATAATCATAATTATGATTTATGATTCCTTATGTTTAAAAACTTATTTGACATCATGAGAGAACCACCGATAACACAACTACAGGACCTGGACTAGCACTGGGATAAGGAAACCCAATGATTAAGAGTATTAATGGAATTGATAGAGCCTTGATAATATGTTTCATTTTTTTTTAAGAAGTAGAGTAGTTAGAGGACAAATGAGAAATTAGTATATAAAGTTTCATTCATGGCTTTCAAGGGTGAAATTAGGCTAATTTTCATGCAGAATGGTGTCGGTGGGCATCCCACATGAGTCATGGCTGATGAAAGGAGAGGCTCCAACAAAAAGAAGAAAAATGAAGAAATTCTGGGAGTTACAGAATGAGAAATAAAACCTATTATAGTAGTCAAAACTAGTGTCGTGAAACCTATTTCAAAGGCTGGTAAAAGTGGGTAGGATAAGGCAACACTGGGATGGAAAGAAATGTAAGGTGAATCCGGTGACCACTCTGTGAATTGGTGCTGGTCAGTATTTTTAATTTGAATAACTGGAAGGTAAGGAGATAATAAGATACTAAGATCTGCTGTTAGCAACTGATGCAAATTATGCCGTGGGAAGAAGGGCTGAAAGATTGTGGGTACTAGAATGGAAGATGAAACATAGGAAGTGGCAGGGTGCAGCATGTTCGAAGGAATAGTTTAAAGCATTTAGACACATGGCTGGGCTCTGAATTAGCTCTAACCATTCAGGAAAACATAGTAGCTATTACAAAGATAGCTTGATAAAGATGTCTGTGCCATGTGCAGCAGCAGCAGTAAAGAAAAAAAAACTGAGTAAGATGTCTGTGTGTGTGAAGAAACAGGGAGCCTTGGAAGATGTTCTAATATCCCTGTAGATGTGAGTGGTAACACCTCCTGTGGAGTGCTGTGTGTGTTATGGGTCATTTCTTTGTGAGAGACAAAGCAGTGATATACATGGGCTGGAGGGAACAGATGAAAGTGCTTAGTGGTCTGGAAGGCAGCTTCAATACAGGGAAAGCATTGGGGATCCTGGAGCTGCTGAATTATAAAGGGAAGGAATAAAGCTCACCAGTGCAGAGAGCACAGCGGAGTGTGGCAGAAACACTGGGCTGGGGAGGCTCTGCAGGGCTGGGGATGCTTGGGGGCAGCACAGCAGGGAGCACAGACCACCTCTTAGGCTTCTCCTCCTCCTGACATTGCTGCCAGGCCAAGACAGTTTCAGTGGTTTGTTGGACTCCAGAGTGATCTGGTGTGGCAGCAGAGGGATGGAGATAATGTGGGGTATCATGCTGGAGCAGCTGGGGTGTGGTCTGAGTGTTGGCTTTCACTAAATCTGTTCTAGTGGGCCTGTCCCTGTGTTGGTGCAAAAGTGAAAGGCTCCGTCATCCTGGTGTCTCGTTTTGGATGGGGAATTAAAGCACACTAACCTTGCTGTGTCATTTTGGTCAGTAAATATTTTCTTCTGGTGGGAAGGATAGAATGTACTTGTTAATTTAAATGCTTGAAAGTCATGTGGAAAAATAATGAAGTGTTGTGTAATAGTATGAAAACGTGTGTCACTATTCCATGAAATTAAGATGCAACAATTGATTCTTTGTATAACACATAATTAACCTGGGGATCCCCACTGTGGATGGCATTATGAAGACAAATACCTTACTGAGATTTATTTAAAGTGGGTTTGACACTTTGAGTAGCATCTACATTTATGTTAGCCAGGATAAGTCTCATAAATCATTTTTTCAAAGGCATGTGATGATCACCAGCCAGGATTAGAAAATTATTTTACACCCATAGTGAAATATGGCCAAACTAGGTAAATTCATAGCTGATGAAAAGGCTTGGGTGGGCCAAGAGTCTGCTTACTTTTCTGTACTTCAGAATTATTTATAGAGGCAAACTTTTAAATGGAAGAAGAGGGGTAGAAAAGTCATCCAGGGATTAGGCTGCCAATTTAGGACTTGAAAAATCTCAGCTTCTTGCTTTCCCAAACTGCTTTTAAAAGCTAATTCATTTGACACAGATTCTGAGACATATTTATAGCCCCACCTCACACTTAATCTCCAGATACCTCAGGCTATAACCCGTCTGTGACTTGTTCCATGTTCCACAGGGTTCAGTTTGCACGGAAAGGAACATATGTGAGAGGAGCTAATGGTGAGACTACTGATGAATTTTCAAGGCATCATCAGATACCAGTTAACCTGTTGGAAATACTGGGAGCATGGGAAGAAAGGTGCTTTCTTGAACAAAGCACTTGATAGCCTTCAATAACTGGTAATTGGCTTATTTCCTTTCACTGCATCAGAATTCCTATGTGACTTGAACAGTCCCTAGTTCTGTTTCTTGGCAGCTTAAGTATCCTGTAGCAGCATTTGTTTTTCTTTAGAAATTGGCATGTTGGGGTGTTTGGATTTTTTTTGTTGGTGTTGCTGGCATTTTATTTTTTGTTTTTGTTTTTTTTTATTTAAAATAATGGCATTGCCTATGGCACTGGTTGGCACAGGCAGGCTTCTCCTCACCAAAACTGTCTGCAGTCCTCAGATAGGAACTTGAGGCACTCCTGATCCCCTTACTGTGGAACAGTGCAGATTCCACTCAGCTGTGCAGTTCTGGCCTGGCTTTCACTCAGCCTCTTCAGTTCTGTTTGAAAAGACATTGTGGGACAAGGAGAAAGATTGTTCAGTGTCTGCAGAGAGAGATAAGCTTAGTCCAGGTTCATCCAGGGCCTAAAATAGGTCCCCAGCATGTCACAAGGAAATTAACGAGACAGAAAACCGATGTACTACTCAATTTTATTGGAAAGCAAGAACTCTGCAAAGAATAGCATCTTTCTACATGGTTTGTCTGCACAGGTGGAAAATATCCTCATTTGTCATTCTCTTTTTGTTCCTGACATGGCCACCCATCACAATTATGGCCCACATAAAAAAACAAACAAACAAAAAAAAACCCCTAAGACCAAACCAAACAAAAAACATACCAGAAAAACAAACAAACAAAAAATCCACCACCCCCCAACCCAAAAATTTACCGTGCTATTCCCTGTTCGGCTACTATCTGTGTGTGTATGCAGTCTTTGAGGAGGTGGGAAGTTAAATCCACCCGTCTCCATCCTGTGTAGTTTGAAAATTGTTGGCATAAAACATTAGTAGCAGTGTTGAGGTAGAGTGGCCAAGAAAAAAGAGAGCTCAGGTGCAACACTAATAAAATCTGGCTCTTCCAAGACATGATGAACTTGACATATACTGAGTTAATTCATGGGAGATGATTAAGGAAAGGAAAAATGATGCTGAGGAAGGAATAGAGAAGGAAAAGAAATTTGAGGGGGAGAAAAGGGTGGAGGGCAACAGCTGTGGAAATACTGGGAAAGGTACAAAGGTGTGGAAATGTCAGACAAACAGCTAGTCGGTGGAAAGAAGGAAAAAACCTTTTCCCACAATACAACTGGAGAATTCATAACACAAAAAATACGGTTTTTTTCTAGAGAAATTGGTAACAAGTTTTGGTTTGTTAAATACCCAGTTGTTCTATGAGCAGTTTGTCCAGGACTCTTTCTCCAGTAGACTGGAAGGAGAAGGTATTTCATCTTCCCTTTCAGTCTGTTCCTTGAACACTGTTGCCTGTGACATACATACCTTTCAATAGTAAAAGAGCCCATTTGAATTAATAGAACAATAATTCTGTGCTGTTGAAGATTGCTCAGCCAAAACACCAGCTGAGCTCAGCAGAAGTTCTGTGAGGAACAGAAGCAAGTCAGGCCTTTTTTCCTCACCATGTGGGCAGAGCACCAGATGTAATGAGGACAGATGTGCAGAGCAAGGTACACTTCCCCAGGGTGCCAAGGTGGTCAAGGTTGCCATTACCTTTCTTCTTGTTATCATTCCTCTGTATCAGCATCCATTGACCTCAACAACCCTTCCTTCCTTCTCATCCTTTTATCGCTCCCATTCTGTAATCTCCTGTCTCTAGCTCCAGTCCTTCTCATCTTTCTTTCTAGAAATTCCTGCTAGCCTGCTTTTTTTCCTTGCATCTTCAGCCTTTTCCACTCACTTAATCCTCTTGAAATGTTTTGGCCCAAATTCCCATCCCCTCTGCTTCGTCTGTTTTGCATGCCATTCCTGCTGCTGAGGGATCTCTGGGGCATGAGAAATCTGGGTTATTCCCTGCTGTCCTAGTTGTCCAAATAGCCAGTTCCCCAGCAGGTGTCTGTGTATTTTCATTCACAGGGGTTGAAAGTACAGTAACCTTCAGGGCTGGCTCAAGCTAAAATTAAGGCTGCAGACACCAGGCACCAAATGTTTCATTCAGCTCCTGAAGTTTGTCCTCTAGAGCTTCCAAATGGTTTTGATTAGTATTCTGAGGGAGAGCTCACTGATGGAATTAGTGAGAAACCAGACTGTCAATTTATTTATACCCGGCCTTAGGGCATAGCCATTGTGCATGTGTAAAGCTGTTGAGATGCAGGGAGTATTCTGTAAGTGTGTGTGTAGATGTGTTGACTGGAAGTGGGTTTGCAGGGAAAAGCAGTTGCCCCAAGGACTGAACAGTGACCTAAAGCAGGAAAGGCCATGCTGAATATAAAAATCCCTTTTAGGAAAAAATTGATCCCTCTGAAATTTTCTCTCTACTTGTATTTATTAGTATCTCCCAGCTCTAATTTTACTGTCATTCTCATTACCCTTGTGGAGAAATCTCTAATTTAACTCCTGGTGTCTTTCCACCTCCTTCAACAATATCTGTGTTACAAAACTATTGCTGTCTTTGCCTCCTGGAGTATTTAAAGCACATGAATAATGAATAATAAAGCTTTTCCATTACATTGTCATTTAGCCTGGGAAGTATTTTGAGGGCAAGCTGAGAGGTATTGGAAACATTTAGTTGTGGGTATTCATTTGATGCATCAGTGCCAAGCATGAACGAACTGATTTTCCAATAGAATTTGATCAATTTTGTTTAGGAAAATTTGTATTGACAGTGTTGAGGCCAAATGATAAGTCTTTTATTCCTGTTCCTCTGTTTTATATTACATAGGAAAATAAATGTATCTCAAACTTGGACTATTATTAGGCATCCCCTCCTCCCATTCTGTCTGTTGCAATGTGAAAATGTGAAAAGGGTTTAAGAAAAGTTTTTCAGCCCCATTACTCTCTATAATAGCCAGGAAACAATTAACCTGTTATCCCTTAACATGATGTCTGCAGATTATTGCATGACAGGGCCCAAGGGACCAATTTGCATTGTGCAGTGGAATGTGGTGCATCAAGCTGATGCTGGTCCAGACTGGTGCTTTGAAGTAATGGAGAGCAAAACCTGTGTGGAGCTTTGAGCTGATCATTAAAGTAAGGTGGATTAGTTAGCATGATTCTGTGGCTGGACTAATTAGGAGTGATGAGCTTGTCTGCAGCTATCTGGTGCAGGGGCGCTGCTTCCTCCTTCAGAATTCGCCTGGACCCTATTGGCATGGGAGCCTTTGCACCACGCTCCACTGGTCACACAGACGTGACCAGAGCAGGGGACAGAGCTGTGAAGCCTTGTGCCAGAGAAGGAGATGGGGTCACTGAGAATCCAGGCTGGCAGGACACTGCAGGGGAGGTGCTGGCAGGCAGAGCAGCTTCCTCCTGTACAGCTGTGACAAACAGACCGTACACTGTCACTTGGTAACACCCAGACAGCTTCCCTGCCATGGTGCTGTGCTTCCCACCAGCTTCTCAACCAAACCAGAGTGCATCGCTTCTACCTTTTTACCTTTCTTCTTCCTTTTGTTTCTTATAGGATATTTTCATAACTCTGAGTTGTAAGCACAATCTCAACATTTTTGTAGCTGGCTGTGCCACATGGCTACAAGGGAGATGCCTGGAGGTCAGGCTTCCCTTTCAGTAATGCAGGTGGGACTGATTATTAACCACTACACCAGGTCCTGACATTGCTGGCAGGTGCCATCAATAACATTAGTTCAACATGCCAGCTTTGTCCCCAGCTTCAGTTTAATGGCAGTCCTGCTCTGCATCTCCAGCTCCTCCCTCTGCTGAGAACTGAGGAGGGAGGAAGGAGGGAGAAAATTGCCTGAGTTAAAATAAATAGATATCCATGTTTGAAGTGAATAAAGTATGCTAACAGGCAATCCTCTGGCTGAGTTTCTAGCTGTTACTCCTGAGCTGTCTAACATCAAAGCAATATGGGTCTATTGTACAGCAGCTGACTTCAGAACGTGAGCTGTTACTGTCTTAGGCTTCTGAGGTGTGTTATAGTGTTAATATTTTGGTCTTTTTTCTTCATGGTTTCTTAAGGCCTCTCCATATCCTAAGTAAAGCTCAGGGGAGTCATAAAGTCACAGGCTGTTTGCATCTCCTTGATAGCTGTTTAGTATGTTGCCTTAATCTTGGAAGCAAGACCCTGAGATGCACCCCAGGGAAAGCCTTGAGATGTTCTTTGTATTTTTTGCCCCTGAGGAAATAACTTTCTTACTGTGGAAATGACATCTTTTTTCTCTGAAATGTCACCACTTCTGCCTTCTGGTTGTATCTCTGCCACACTCAAATATCTTAAGTCTTTTAAAGTAAAATAATAAAACATTTAGGAATCTATTTAGAGCTGCTGAGCATTCTCATTGTTTTGTGTTAATGACCCTCAGTTCCCATAAACTTCTTCCCCCATTTGTGGTTTTCTTATAAATTATTGCTACACTTTTTTTGTACCCATATCTTGCTTAGCAAATCTTGAAGTAGAGGTGAATAAGAGGAGAGTAGAAATAATGTCAGAAATTTTCCCACTGTGATAAAAACACTTAGGAGACTGTTCAGAGGGAAAAGTCAGTTTTCCTGGGGCCCTAGACCCTGCCTTGCACTGAGGCTGTTCCCTCAGACTATGTGTGCTCTTCTGAGCAGGTCCTTCCTTGTCCACTCAGAACATGTTTGAGTTCTGGATGATGTTCATTGTAACCATGGATTCGTGCTTTGCTCGCAGGGCCTCAGAAAAGAAGCTGAATTACAATATCTTGTCTAGAGGACAATGTACTTGTATCAGAGAGGGTGTTGCATATGCTGGACCTGCTAGAGAGGAAGTTATGGTGGTGCTGTGCAAGTAGCTTCTGTTCTCTAACAAAAGTGCACCAAAAAACTCTTCAGGAGAGCTGCAGACATTTATGTGTCAAATCTCTTCTTTCTTCCATACACCAGTGTGTTTTTGGCTCAGAAATAATCTTCCAGCTTTACAGAGGTGCTCAAACCCAAGGATCCCAAAGCATTTTACAAATATAACTTTATATAGGAAAAGAGCAGAGCTCTGTCCTCTGTCATGGATTACTGAACACATTATATCTTATAATATAAATTATAATGTGTTCAGTACCCATGAGATGCTCCCTAACAAATATCTAGTGGAGAGTGATGTGCAGGCTGTGCTGATGTGGAGCTCACACCATGCTTAAGGCCAGGGCTTATTCTGGACTCCTGAGAGTTGCTAAGGAAACAGCCTGGGAATGGAGCTGGAAGTCTCACAGAAGCTTGGCTGCAGAGATGTTTTCTGCTGCAAAAACACACAGGGCTGTTATTGGCAGAGGCAGCAGCTGGTCCAGCCCCTGACAGGTGATGCAGTCACTAAGTGCCAAAGATGAGGGACTCTGCAGATTTAGTTACTTTTTGGTATATCTGAGCTTTGTTTGTCTCCTGCCCTCCTCTCAGCAGATGCATGAAACTGCACTCAATTACACTGACTTACTCTGCTGCAGGTCCTTGGTGTAAAACCAAACAGACTATTCACAATCAGCAAGGATCCACAGCTTGGAGAATTCCTCTCTTGAAAGATGAAGTTGATAATCCCTGTTTGTGCCACCATCTTTTAACAGACTGAGAAATTCCTTAGAGGTGTTTGTTGTTTTGCAATTACTTTGCAATTGATTTTGTTAAAAAACAATTCATAACTTGTTAAAGATCTCTTCCTCTCTTTTCTCCCTGTGTCCAGTTCCCTTTTCCATCTTTGCCACTGCCTAATGTTTATAATCACAGGACTTATTTTTTTCCCCATTACTTAGGTAGAATGCTCCTCTACAGAGAAAAAGAAAAACTGGATGATTTGTAAAAGTGGATTTATAGTCAGGTTCTCCTGGGGTCTGAGTCTAATTCTTACAATGACTTCTGAAAATTTATTTGAGACTATTTAAACGATTTGCCTCTGTTTCCCCTGCTGTAAAATAGAGGCTATTTTAGGATAGCTTCCATAGACCATATGCTGTTAGTTAATTTACAAATGATACTGTAGGGGAAACTTCCATATATAGGAATTGTGAAACCTGGTGCCTCTCTCCATCAGGGCCTGCAGCTGGGAACACAGGAGCTGGAAGAGATGGGAAGCAAGTTTTGCCTTGGTTTGCTGATTCTGCACCTCAAGTCCCTGCCCTGCAGCAAGGAGCTGATGGCTCAGGCAGCTCTCCTGCTGGATCTGGAGGAGGAGATCACAGATCGGGCACAAAGGTCAGTGACTGTCGTGTCCAGAGGGCTCTGCTGTGGGAATTGAGTTGGTGGGGCTTTGTTTTGGGTTTAAATCTGCAGAAATGAACTCTCCTTATGGCTGAGATTTGCATCTTGGAAACTGCAGTGTATGGACAATAATTGGAATTGAGATGTAATTGACTCTCAGAGAAACTACTGAAACAGTGGGTCCATGCCCTGCAGCCATCCATGTGGAGGAAAAAGGTGAAAGAGAAGTACCTGCTCTCTATTTTCCAGTGATTTTCCATTTTCCAATCAAAACTGCTTACTAGAACATAGGGATGGTGCTGCCCAAAAAAAATTCATCATCAGGAACATTTTCCTGCTCACTGTTACATGGGATTCTGTCCAGCTCAGACCCTCCATGGAGAGGATCTCTTATAGGAAAGGTATTATCTAAGTGCTGCACTGTAGGGAACAAGCATTGCAGATTATAAAAGGACATTGATAGCATGATTTAGAAATTGTGGCCCACATACTGCAAGTGTATTCCTATAAATTCTTTTCCTCCCTGCATGGAGTCCTTTAGTCATTTAGAGCATAGATTTTTGATGGACAGAAAGAAGTGTTGATCTCACTGCTTATTTAGGACATGTTTTTTTTCAAATTGCAAAATTAATTTACTTGCTTCCTATGTTCAGTGGGGGGTATTTAAGTGAGTTTTCCCCATTATAAATACAAGAGGAATTTGACCTGGAAAAATATCTGAGTATGAGATTATTCAGCTTGAATTTTTGATGAAGCAGAAATACATAATTTCTCGAGGCTACCATCACTTGTTAGTGCTGTGTGCATCACATATATTTGCAAGAATATTTTTCCAAGACAAATGGAGAAAGAAGACTTAGTGATGTGACATTATTTGAAGCTCCCCAATGGCTTTGCCATCAAAGAGCTCTCTCAGCTTCATCAATGAACATCAAGTTTTTCAGTTTCAGAAATACCTCTGTAATTTATAGCACACTTCCAGTCTCTCCCCTGCAGGAACATTTACCCAACATTAGCACCAACCACCTGTTCCTCATGCCAAAATCCATTCTTGTTTTAAGTGTTTATGAGTGGGGTGATTTAAAAAGAAGAATAAAATGTAGAGACATTCCTTTGTATTAGCTGTGCTCACTTGTAGTGTGAACATATAAATGAAGCAATTAAGGTGGATCCTAAACACCATCTATGTTGTGGACAGCCATCCAAAAAAAAAATCACTGCTATGTCATTAGAGAGAGCTGCTGGAGCCTGGCTAGGTGGGTGGTTTTGGGATGTAAATGAAACTCTCACTTTTGAACTGGAGCTGGAAGAGCCTTTGCATGAAAATAATGTATGGGAAGATGAACATCAAACCCTGACTTCTCTCAAACATTGACAAAAAGCCATCTGGTCACAGTAACTCAGTGAGCATTTTCTCTGATCTTTGTCGCCTTCTGTTACTTTTTCCTTTAGCTGACTTTATATTAAAGGGAATTCATTCTATTTATCCAATACTATGTGGTAGTTGATCAGTGCAGAAGGAAGATCTCTAGTGACAAATATTTTTAAAGAAGTTAATAAATAAAAGTTCTGTTACTTTGTAAAATCTCCCATGTGTCCTCAGTAGCTGAAAGCAAAGTCTTCTAGCTCTTCAAGTTTGCCCAGCAGCAGTGAGCACCTCCATGGCGCCCTGGAATGAATGTCAGTGTTAAAAGGCAATGGATAGGTAGTTGTTTATTTTCACTTCACTGGGTGTTATTGCAGATTTGTGAAATTTTACTAGCTTGGATGTAATTCATTACCATTTGCAGACCAGGTAAGCAGCTG
Organism: Toxostoma redivivum; assembly: GCA_013397375.1. NCBI lineage: Eukaryota > Metazoa > Chordata > Aves > Passeriformes > Mimidae > Toxostoma > Toxostoma redivivum. The sequence goes on along the minus strand of VXBI01000755.1, from coordinate 749,089 downwards.
AATTGATAATCCCAACCAGAGGTGTCACATTGGAGGAGCTGGTTGCAAAAGGCAAGGGAGATGCAGGGACCAAAGTGTTTGCTAGCATATTCTCTTTAAGAATAAATAATTCATGGAAAATGGTTGTGCAGCATATTGATTCTGATTCAGAAAATTAATACTTTCCTCCCATGTTTCTCTGAGCCTAACCAAGATAATTCCATGGTTTGGTTTTAGTGGGAATATTGGAACCAATGGAAGAAGGCAGAACACAGGGGGCTCACTGATACAGACAGGAGGGCAACTCTTTATACATCCCTATCTCTTCTCACAGATTTTGTAAAAAAAAAAAAATTCTTTATCAAAACATTTCTCTGGAGGAAGCTGAGGGGTGACACTCAGTCTAATATTAATCTGTAACTATTAAGTCTAATATAGTTCTGTGAGGCAGCACCAAAAAACCTTGCAGCTTTACTGCTGGTATATTGTGACATCAATGGAAATTATACTCTGCTGCTTCCTAGGACAGACCCACCTTTTTTTGGGTTTGAGTGAAATGTTTGTAGTTTAAAATTACCTCTGTTTTCCAGTGTGGTTACCAGAAAAAATGCACAGTATCCTTGCATGCTTTCTATACTTTGACTCAGAAAGTGTGAGTAGGTGTGAGTAAAAATACACACATTTCTGTGTGGCTTTGCCAAAGCAAAATCAGATTTGGGGATCCTTCAGGTGTAACACAGGAAAAGTTCTGGGTGGTCACTTGGCGAATTTTTTCCTTAAATGCTTTAAATAGTAAACAGCAGTGTCTTTGGAAGAGCTTACAAGCTATCCCTTTTATAACCAGAAGTCTGGTTATAAAGTCTGCAGTGTCCTGGTCCCAGGAGATTATATGCATGACAGATATTTAAGTGGGAGGCAATAGCTTTTACTGTAGCTAATGGTTTCTGGCAAAGGAAAACGTGTCCCAAAGACTGTCCTGCTGATGTGTCTAGAAAAAAGATAAAAAAATGGGTGAGGCTTTACTTATCAGTATTCACCAATATCAAAAGAAAAGATTAGTGTTGTTCAGCCTTCATGAAAACACGAGTATTTCTTGGTTATTTTGGTTTTGTTTTGTGGAAGTCAAGCTGAAATTAAGCTGTGAGCAGGGTGATGTATTGCACAGTGCTGATGTTAAGTACATCTATCTCAATCTAATGTTTTCTGTATAAGGGTTTCTGAGTGCCCATCTCTGTAATACTCTGGGTGACAGGTCAAGCTGTGGAACAAGAAGTTAATCCAGCACTGGATAAAGCTGACTCCCAGATGAAATGTCTCATTGCAGAGGTACAGAGATCAAAAGCTGTGGAGCCAGAGATCTCTTCTGTTGTGAAATCCCTGCAGTTCATGTCCTGCATTTGTCTCTCTTTGCCCTGGTATCTGGTGTGCGTGGCATTGACTTGGCATCTCAGCATCTCCCTCCGACAGCAAACATTTTCACCTGTCAAGGTTCATAACTCTTTGTGTCCTTTAATTTTCCTCTTCAGGGTCTCTGTGCTCTGGGTGTGCTGCAGCCTTATTTTCTCACCACTGCTGAGAGAAGGGGATAAAGGAGCAGGCTGGACCGTGCTTCCCTGGAATAAACTATTTGCTGTGCACTCTACAGAGCTCTGTCAGAGCCAGTGGTCAGTAAACTGGAGCTAGGGAATAGCTGTCAGGGAAGTGCCTGCTCTGATGGAGGCATCCTGTGAGAATGGGGGATTTCTCACACCAGATCAAGTCCATTGTGCTCAGTGTGCTGTCTCTAATGAGCCAAAGAAAGGTGGAAGAAGCCTTTAGCAAACCTAACTAAACACGGTTTGGTGCACAAGAATTTCTTCCCGTACCCACTTCACAGTCTATCTTTCCCCTAAACTGTCAACTGCAAAAGGAATCATTCACAAGCATGAGTGGGGCAAAACTTGGAATAAGTTGGAATAAGAGGCAGTGCTACCTCTGAAAATAAGCAAGAGGGGCTGAACTTCCACCAGTGGGGCTGTGTGGCTAATGGGACAGCAGAGTATTTCCCCTGGCCACATGATGTCCCAGGATACCATGAAGTTGGCCTGCCAGCTCTGTGTCACTGTTCCCAACGCATGGCAGCTGTCTCAGGAACATGCCAAAACTAGAGAAAGTAAAGATGCAGCACAGAAGATGCATTAGAGCTACAATGTGTGATGGTGAGGAAGAAAGGTTAAATTGCTCCAGGCATTAGTTGGTCTTTTAATTATCAACCTGTGCTTCTGGGACACATCATAATGACTCTCACATTTAGGCACTATCATCCTCATGTTACACAAGCCCTCTGTAGGGATTTAGTTTTTGTGGATTTTCTTTTCACTAATGATATTTGGGTTGTTTTTTGCATTGAATAAATAACCTTTTTTCTACCAGCACTGAGTAGCTTTGATCTTATGGGCCACTCTGCCAAGATCAAAGGCCAAATATGTGGAGAATTTTCTGGGCTTTGCAAGCACTTTCAACAAAGACATGTGTCATGTGTTCATACAAGCAATTTATTCTGCTCTTTCTCAAACTTGGCCTCATAAGACAGTATTGCCATGCCCTAGGAAGAATTACTGATGTTTCCAACATCCCACCATGCCTTACAGTCAATTCTGGCATTCAGAAGCTTTCTGTGGGGAAAGTGAAATGTGGCTTGTACTTTGGACATTGTGTTTTTTGATAATAGTTTTCATGCCTCATTTCCTATAAAAATAATTAAGTTTTAAGTCACTGCTGTCCAGGTAGCTCCACATTTGTCATGACCACTAGGAGGATGGGAAGTGACTGTTCACATAAAGCAGGTTTGAGAGAGACAAGGAGCAATCCTCTCCCTCTCCAGTATCCTCCCCTTCTTCCTTGTGGTTTAAACTGATGGCACATTCCTTAATTTTCTTTTTTTCCCTGGCCTCCAGGTTGTTCTAGGAAACGTTTTGCATACACTGCAGCAATTGCAGCCATTTGTTCATGAGACATCTCCGGTGTTGAGGCAGAGTTTTGTGAAGTCATTTTCTGCTGACTCAGACATCATTTATCTCCTGTGTTTCTTCATCATTTCTTACCTTTCTTGAGTAGAGCCAAATCTCTTTCCACCCCAGATGGTAAATATGTCTAGCTCTGCTATTAATCAAAAACAGAAGGCTTAGTCATTGTTCTGTTTCTTTGTCCAGATGTAATCTCTTCATCTTCCATAGAGTGAGTGGAGTTAGATCAGTCAGTGTATGGATGGCAAAGCCAGGAATTGACAAGAGGGATTTGCAGATCATTTGGAAATGTGTGTGCTGTTCTTTTATACCACATTGATGCACCATCATGATCCTGGATAGTATTGAACTGTTGAATCTCCCATCTTTTCACTATAATGCACCTTCCCCTGATTATAGCTGTGCAAGCAATTTCACTTATCTTTTAAACTGTGTGGCCAAAAGGTGATTCAGATCAAATGAAAGTGATTTTGTGGAAATGAAGCAAACAGAAAAAGGGAAGGTTCAAACAACAAAAAAAATGCATCTGGAGCAAAGCATGCTCACTTAATTTGGTACCTCCTTAGTGCATCTGTGAATAGCAGAAATGTGATGTTATGCAGTGATGGAAAATGGTTCCCGTGCCTGGTGGGATGGGTCTTCCTATTCTTACAGGTGAATGTGGGTGTCAGAGTTATATTGTTTTGGTTATACACACTGAAACAAGGGTTTAGGTGCAAGACAGAACTTCACCCTGCACAGCACCCCATCCCCTCCCAGCTCAGGTGTTGCAGCAGTCAGTGTCCAGTCCTGGGGCAGGCTGGACAGCTGGACTCTGGGGAGCCCTCTGACATATGGCTGAAGATGAAAGGGCTCTTTCATCACTTAGAGAATCTAACCACAGGGGGAATTATTTGACCAGACTTGATTCAGGTTTTTATTTGACTGGAGTTCCATTTTTCCTGTAAGTAAAGATTTGGTGCATTTTTAACCTTGATCATCTGCAGACATTAAATACCTTGTGGCAGCTTTCAGAAGAGGAGGGTGTTTATTGATTCTATTTTTTCGCTTAGTCACAAATTTTATTGCTGGTAAAGGAATTTGAAATTTCTACTGTTATATGAGCAGATGAGGTATTTCTGTATTTGGATGCTGGAAAGAAAAGTGCTGTGGGAATGCATTTACCTAAGTAAGCCAAACTACTTTGTCACTTTGGTGCAGAACACGGGGCAAAAGGGGTTTCTATAATGCATTTCATAAAACACTCGTGAGAGCACAGTCTAACATTAATTCAGTATGACAGGTGTGAGAGTGGCTGAAGCTGGGCTTTGGCTTCAGAGCGGTCTCATGTTGCTGTAACCATTTAGGATCAGTTCAGGAAATGCTGTAACTCCTGACTGTTTTATAACACTCTCCAGCAATCTTTCACATTGATGTTGCAAAAGAGTGGTACCTCCTTGCACCCCCAGGGTCTGACCTAAAGAACTGCCTCTGCTATTGAGAGGAAAAAAACCTCAGATTTCAAGTTTGGATCTATTACAGATTTTAGATTTTATTGTTTTTTATATGCCTTGATAATCTTGTTTTCAGAATAAAAATGTGAACCTTCTTCTGTCCACCCCTTCATCCTTCTTATCCTGCTCTCTTCTGTGCCTCTCCTTTGTTATTGTGAGAATACAAGCCCAGAGAATTCTTTGGAGGCTCAGCCAAGCAATGCAGCCTATAATGAATATATTTGGTATTCAGAAGGCTTTCATGTAGCTGTTCACAGGTGAGCCGCTGGAATTCAGCAACTTTTCATTAACACTTTCTAGAGCTGGCCCTATTTTCCTCCTATAGATTTTTATTATTATTATTATTATTCTGAAATGCCTTGCAAGCTGCTCAGCTTCTGTTGACTGTTATCAAATGCCAGTTCCAGTTATGCCAGGCTGGGTATAAGTATTCATGCTCATTTCAGAGGTAATTAATTTATCCTTTTTTAGCTAATAATAGCAATTTAAATAGATGCAGAAAGGAAGGAGAGGAAAAGAGCAAATGGGAAGAGAAAGAGATCATAGAAGGAACTTCAAACATGCACAGAAGCACTGCTTGCTATTGTATCTGTCTGAGGTTATTCAAATTACCATACTCACACAGATCTGACTGGACTACAGATAATGAACTTGTATATACCCAGCAGAACAAATGGGCTCTGCAGTGCCCTTTCTGTGAGGCATATTGTTATGGTGCTGTCTGGCATTAGACACTTTGGTATTGATTAGGAGCATCTGTATTTCTGCGCTGCAGTCTTTCTCCCTTAAGATCTAACTCGAAATATGAAAGGCACTGGGGCCCTTCACATGCTGAGATAGAAAAAGAAACCAGAGGCTATCGGGGTTCAGAAGTTCCCATTTGTGGAATGTCCTCCGAAGCAAGGTATTGTGAGGGGTGCACTCTTTTCTCTGAGGTGGCCTTTATACAGACCAGGACACTGCTGACATCAGAATAGAATAGATGTTTTGTTGGGTTTTATTTTTTCTAAGAGGATGCAAAGGGTAATGGGAGAATCAGTCTGTTTAGACTATTGATCATTCTGAATGCAGGCAGAGGTGGGATTTCAGATTGAACATGTCACAGGACTAGTGCTGAAGAGGCAGGTTCAGAACACTATATATAGCATTATATTCACTATATCTATACTGCAGCAGCAGCTGAACACCAGTTGCATTAGATTTAGGGCTCTGGCACAAGAACAGGAGGAGAAAACCTTGTCAGTGCAACTCTGCTGGTGATCCCTGTCCTTTGTTTTCAGATGTTTGACATTATTCAGAGGATACAGATGCACAAGCATAACTGTAGTGGGAGTCCTTGTGTCTTTGTGTGGGGGGAACCATAGATAAACACTAAGGTTGTTTCAAGGATCTTGGTTATTTAGTGTTTCCTTGTGAAACTTTTCCAAATGGTGTTCCCAGAGTCCCAGAATAACTTGAGACTTGTGAAAACCAGAGAACAGTCAGATTTTCCATACCAGTACATGCTATATTAGCTTCTTTCAGGCAGGAAAAGCAATGGAAGGAATGAGTGGGATGGCAATTAGATGAAATGCACTTCCAACCCTTTAGAAGTAAGTATGTTTTCTGGGAAGTTGTGCATTTTCCTCCTCTTCAATGCAATTGTCACTTCAGTTGACCTCTACTTAATCTGTCCACAGCTCCCACCAGAGCTTTTTGAGGAACACAGTCATGTAGGTGAAAATTAGACTGGCTAAGGATCAAAATAGACTTTTCTATCCCATGTGTTTGAGAGTTAATCATGTGGCATAGAACACAGGAACAAGAGACTTAGATCTGGATTATCTGGATCAAAGGCTTTACCATGTGGTGTTCTCACCCCTTGAATCCAGCACAGTGGCTCAGATGTCCAAGTACCACAGAACTTAGAGGCAAACCAGAATGGATGCCACTGGTCTGTGAGCTTCTGTAGAGCAGAATGTTTCCCCATCCACCAGCAGCATCAGAGGCTCCAGTCCTGCAGAGCGGGATGTGGTGCTGAGAGTAGCAGTGCATATATTGCCACTGTCTGAAGTAGTTCTTCCTGTCATGGGTGAAATATAGGGCTAGAAGGAGCTGAATCCCCTGTAAAACCACCAGTGGGATCCAGCTTTTCACCAGAAGTTTGTACCTGTATAAATTATTCAGACAATAAGAGCTAAGGAGTCCCAAATGGGTTTGATTTAACAACGCTCATAGTTTCATTGTGTCCCCATTGCTGCCTTCTTTCTCTGCAAAGAGAAAATAAGAGCAGAGATTTCTGCTTTCGAGGTAAATGCAGTGTTGCAAGTCCTTTTGGTCTGGTGCCCAGCCTGCAAATGAGAGTCTGACCATGTCTGCTCTACTGTGGTGAGTGTTCAGCTGCTATCTAGGAGCATATCAAAAACTTAGCAAGACAAATAAGAGACTAAATAGTTAAGGGGATAGAGAAGGCAGAGAAATTCATAATTAAAGCTGTCAAGTTGCAGTAAAAGGAGCGCAGAGCCTAGAAGGAAAGCGGGTGGGTGAGCAAAGTGTCATACTTGCAGGTGAAAGTTGGCACTTGAACAGCATTTTAAAGCACTCCAAAGCCACCTCCAGTGACATCTCAGCTGCATTGTATATTCTGTCAGAGGCTCTGGCTGTTCAGTGTATTGTGGCTGTGACTCACACACAGACCCTGCCTCTTGCTGCCTCACCAGATACTGTACAGAGAGACAGGCAGAGGTATTGTGTGAGACAGGAGATAAATACGTGCAGGTTGTTGTTCCAGGGCCCCGCACACCCGTGCACCAGAGTGGATGAGTGCTCATGCACAGAGGTACAAATGTGAAAGCAAATTCCTCTAGCCCCTGATAATTCATTGTATTCTCTCAGAAACCATATGGATTTATTAGGATGTGTATGTTTAACGTGATGTTGGTAAAAAGAACTTATGAGAATTAGACTGGAGTTGAGAGTAGAAGGATGTGAGGGGGAAGATGCACATGAAATTAATACTTAGCCTTTTTATTTTTTTGCCTGCAGAGCAAAAATGTACTCAAATTTAACATCCCAGATCCTATTCTTTGAATGCTGTGAAAATTCTCTTTCAAGTACAGCAGTTCTCTTCCAGTACTGATGGAGCCCCATCTGTCTCTGGCCCTGGTGACTCTGTAGCACTTAGCAGTGCAGCCCAGTTGAAGGGATCTTCTCCACAAGTCCAGGACAGAGCACTGCCACTTCCTTACTGATGTCACAGTGCAGTGTGAGAGGTGTGGGGCTGATTCCAGGCTGGAACAGTGCAGATGTACCTGTGATATGCTGGAAGGGCTCAGTGTGCACATGGGGATGGGGATAGTGGGCAAGGAAGCCAAGATTCATCAGCAGAACTCCATGGAAAACTGTGACTCTGCAAGAATTGGACTGGGATACAATGACTGAAACAAATTGAAAACCACACCTGTTTCTTGTGAGCTTTCCTTTCTCCGGGAAAGATTGTCACTTCTTTCTGCTCTTGTGTCTCTGGGAAGATGCTGAGGGTGCAGGCTGCTGCTGCTGGATCATGAGTGCTAAAGGAAGGGCAAGGGCTGCTGTCAGAGCAGCAGGAAGAGACAGAAGTGTAAGAGGAAAGATAAAATACTCCCTTTTTCTCTGTTTGGGGGTATTTTCTCTGTTTCTTCCCCCTGGGCCATCACCCATTCCTATTTCTATTTGTTCCTGTTAAAACTTGTTTTTAAACAACTGGAGGAAAATTTAAGCTTCTGGAGGATCAGATTTCATATTCAAAGTAACAGTAGCATGCTTTCTGGTTAGACTTTCAAATATACCCCTAACCATTTAAAAATACTTAATCATAAGCTTTATCTGTGGCCCATTATTCACCATTTAATCTATAATGGCTTCCTTTTAAGCGTTAACAGTTACTTATTACCTTAAATCCCTATTTAAACATGAATTTGAGGATTTGGACTTGTAAGGGATAATAAGCAATAAAAACAGCTGAATGCCAGAACAAGATTCTGCTATCAGGCTGGTATGATCAGAAATTAGGAATAAGGGGAAGAATAGAAAGCATCTGTTCTCAGTTTCTCTTTCTAATCTGTTCTGTCTAGTCTACCCAACATGTTTTTACATCACACTCTGTACTTGAGAATTTTTTTCTGAAGATGCCATTTTATAGCACCCTCCAAAAAGCACCAGCATCTCATTAAAAGATAAAAGTTCCATGCAATTCAAAGAGAAAGCAAATACCCATTCCAAGTAATAAAGCTGTGCCTCATCTTCCATTGAACTGCAGGGGGCAGCCAAGAATTTGGGTAAAGTGTTGCTACCCGGATTTATCTTGTCAAGCTTTTCCTGGAATTAACTTATTTTTTGTTCTAGTACAGAACTTGTTTTCATCTACGAAAAAGTGAATCATAAGAGAGGATGCACTGTAGTACTTTAATACACTCAAGTGTCCTTCCTGGCAATGTTCAGCACTGGGGATTTCAAAGAAGGGTGCAACCACTTGCCATAGTGGACAACTGCAGAATGCCCCTATTCCATGGGGGAATGATTTTCCATCTTCGGACAGTGATTTATTTATAACTGGGAGCACGAGAATTTGTAACATTTATGAATAATTATAATAACAATAATTCTATCTAATGAAATGTTCCAGTGCTCTCATTTTCTGTATCGGTTACTAATGCTTTTTGAATCTTGCCTTGCTCCTCACTGCTATCTTGTGAGCTTTCTAGATTAGCTGTATGTTGTGAGGAAAGAAAATATTTCCTTTCATCCGCTGCTCTTTCACCTTTGCAAAGGCACCTTTGTCCTCCACTGTAACAGAATAATTGGGAATGCCTAAACTGCCAGGCATTTTGTAGACAACTGTGATCACCCTTCTCATGCATCTAGTCATGAAAGAAGATAATTTTTTTTAAATCTTATGCCTCTAACTACTTTTATCACCGACTTTGGACTCTGCTTATTTTTGTGGTATATTTAAGATATATTCAGAGTGGGTTTTCCAGGGAAAGTGTAGAATTTTTTAAAGTAACAGTTTTGTACTATTTTTAGTGTTGTCTGTGGCCTTGCCATTGAGGTTTATTATTTTCAAGAAGGATGGTGTTTTCCTGGATTAATCAGCTCCATCCTCACTTGGTTTGATGAACTGTATTGAAGAAACCCTTTTACCTTTAAGCAGTTTTTTTGGAGGATTACTGGCCACAAATGGGGTTGGTGGAGGACACCAGAGTCTCTCATGTGCATGCCCATAAAAATTGACGCCTTTTTTTAGACCTTTTAGATTTCAGTGTTAATGTGTCTGGCCTGAAGACAGTGCTTACTCTTACCTAAATATCCCAGAAAGGACTGAGCAGAAAATAGGGAAGCAAGTGGATGAGGATGTGATGCTGGTAGTTTGTGAGAGGTACAGAACAGAGAGAAAAAGATGGACAAGTCCCTGTCAGAGGTGGATTTGGAAGGGTAAGGGCAGGACAAGACTTAAGCCCTTTCCCTGCCTTCCCCTCAGCTCATGGGAGTGATTCTTAATATTACAGAACCTAATTTCAGGACCTCAGGATTAAAAAAAAGGTTGAGTGGAAATATAAATAATGGATTAGGCTGAAAAATTGGTTTAGGCACTTTGACAATGTCTCTGAGGTGTCTTTGCCCCTTTCAAGGAGAAACAGATTGGAGACATGAGATGCAGAAACATGGCTTTTGTTCACTTTTCTCACTCACGTTCTAAAATCATATCCAAACTCTTATTGTGCAAATGTGCTGCTCATGATCAAAGACTTAGAGCAGAGAAAGTCCCTGGAGAGCAAGGCCTGAAGGCTAAGTCTGCAGTGCAGCTGGCTGTATCCCAGTCTGTTTGGGAAATCTATTCATGCATGACCCAGCACAATTGATCCAGTGAAGTGGGGAGCAGTGCACCCCATGTCCTTCCCTGACTTTTCATCCCTGCTCCCTTTGCCAAGCCAGCTCCCTCTGGAGGCCATGGTCCATCAGGAGTTTGGCCTCACCAGTGTCAGGTTGTCTGTAAGGCTCTTCTTTAACACAGCATCTGTTAATTTCCTGAATTTTCTCAGGAATTGAATACTCTGGCATAGAGGCTGGAATTTACCTGAGAAGAGATAATGATAAGTTGAGTTCTTTGCCCTTTTCAGTGTATTTTTCCTCATGCCTCGTTTCTGGCATTTCCATCCACTCAAAGAATGACTCAAATAGCAATACTGGGAAAGAAACCACAGAAAGATGTTCAGTGAAACTTCAGAGCTGATGCCCTGCAGGTATGACAGGAACAGCCATGAAAGCAGCATACCTGTTTGCATAGAGATCTCTCCTGCCTTGTGATGCCTTCCTGCCTTTACTGCCTCCCTTGTGGGACATTGGATTTGTGTGCCAAGAAGGCTGCTGTTAACACAGCTCAAACACCTCACAGAGAGCAGCGCCCTTGATCTGTCATTAAAAACGTCCTTGACACACTGGCATCAGGAGGAAGACTTGTGATGCTAATTGCTGGCAGCACTGTTCTTCCATGGATGTTACACAGAAAGCCCTAGTACATTTTGTTTTCATTTTGAGATAGAGAGGCTGGCTTGGTTTTGCCACTTTTTTTTTTTTTTGTTTTTTTGGAAGAGTTTCCCCAAAGGGCGTATGACAGCTGTGAGGGTAGGGCTGGGATCCCAGGAAGGTGACCGTTCCATGCCTGTAGTTTCTGGTGAGCTTTTTTATTATTTTGTTTTGGATTTTTTGTTGTTTACTGTGGGGGGGGTTTTGTCACTGAATGATGTTCCAATGCACTCTGCAGCCCTGCAGGACTGTCCTCTCAGCTAGATCTGTGGGTAATGTATCAGGCAAGGTTTTCAACTACTTCACAACCTTTACACCTTCAGAGTGTCCAGCCTACCTTTATCTTCTCTATGGTAGTGTCAAAAGCTGGAAAATTTTCCTTCTTTGCACCTTGCTTTTCTAGAACTTACCTGTGCTCTGTAACAATTAAGAAAATTAAGACACAGGGACATATGCCCTTGTTTGGGTTGAAAGTGGAAATTAATAAGACAGGAAATTTGTTTCTACTCTGCAGTCGGTGAAGGAAATTCACTGGAACGAAATTAATCATGAAACAGGCACAAAGAAGAGAACAGATTATCAGGGGATTAACTCATTAATTAAGTGCATACCAAAATTCAGAAAAGGGTATTCTTCAAGATAACAACCGAGTTCAAAGTTCAGCAAGAGTCGGTCTTGGGGTGCACTCAGTTTTATATCAGAACTCTGCCAAGGTTTTATTTTAGCCCAGCATTTGGCTGATTATAATGGTATATCAGAAAAGCTGCAGGAAGGCATTCAGCAGCTGGCATCATCTAACCACAAAGTATGAGGACAGAAGCCATTATCAGCCCGTTCACATCACTAAAGTCTGGTTCCTGGTGTTAACAGCAGTGTGGGAGCCCTCTCTGTTATGGCACCTTGCTAAATTTAGAGCTTGATTGCAAATCCTCCAGTGAATAGCAGCTGCTTGCTGGTGAGGTTTTTTGCATGAGGGTGAGTAGAAACCACATGCAGATTTAAGTGAGGTGAAGTGCTAAAACACCATCCTCCATGTGGCACTTCTCAGGATCCCCAGCACGCCCTCTTTGTTCCAGTTCTCAGAGGCAGGGCAGGGTGGAGGTGAATTCCTGCGTGGTTCCAAGCAGATGGGGTTTGGCTGGAGTCTCCTTGCTGTTCTAATGGGAAGCTTCTCTCCATGAATCTTTCTTAGGCAGCAGCTTGAATTCAGGGTTAATTTAGGACCCACACAGCCCTATTCTTGTTAAATCAAGATTTATGCTGCCTGTGTTGGTCACTGCACTTTAGCACGCGCAGGTGAAATGTCTCCTTTGGTGTTGCCAAGTACAGATACCCTGGTGAAGAGAGTGTAGGAGAAAGGAAGAGAACTCTGCTGTTACTCTCTGTTCTGTGCTGCAAAATCCTGCCCTTCGTGATGAGACCTACTGCTGCCAGGTGCCACAAGGTCCCTGTCCCTGGGCTGCAGCAGAGCTGGGATTAGCGTGGTGAGATTGGTTTCTGTAGCACGTTCTTAATGAACTAACAAACCAGAGCTAAACATGGGCTGGAATGAGAGTGAATCCATGTGAGAAGGGCCCCCTGCTTCCTCACTTACCCTTTGCTGTCTCCTGCTTTCGCCGAGTCTCAGCAGGAAAGCAATCAAACCGCGCTCGGGAACATCTGAGCTGCCTGTTTGCCACTTAGGACTTCCTGGGTAGTGAAGTTTCTGCTTTGTTTATTTAGAGCTAAGTGTTCTGCTGGGTCTCTTACCTTCTGTAAATAACAACTGTCCTCAAAATTCTTCAGGCTGATTACTGAGACTGACAATCTGTGTGTTTTGAGCTGCTGAGCCGTATTAATCTGTAATATACTCTGGTCTGTGAATGGGAAAACTGATGCATTGAGGATGTCACAAGAGGTAAAAGCCAAAGGACTTAGTCTTCCTGGACACATGAAGTACTTCAGTTGTGATGTGAATAAATCTCCCAGCAGCAGCAGCAGTGCATAAACTGTTAGAGGAGTTTGCCTTTAAAATCAACATGATAGAGATTTTAAAGCACCAAACTAATTCAGTTTCAGAAAAGATGAGACACAGGGTTGTGGTTTTTTGCCTACCTGTAGCTTGTCATGGTAAAGTTTATTCCACTTAATACAGGAAGAGATGGCAGAGGGGCAAACACATATACACAAAGAAAAATGAAACCCAAATCCTTCAGGCCCACCAGATGGATTCACCAATTTTATTAACCATCGAAAAGTTTTGTATCTGGCAATGCCAGTTTTCAAGCACTTTCTTTACAGTCATTGAGAGCAATCCATCCCATCTGTCTTACACACCTTTCATAGGTTCCACTAGTAGCAGGGTAACTAACTGGAAAATGCTGTCTCACAAGAGAGAGTAAATAAAAAGAGAAGGCATAGTCTAAGGCTGAAATCTCCTCTTTCTGTTTTTTAGTCTAAACCCCTTCATATCAGCGTATGAAAGCTGGAAATGAATCTCCTCAGACCCAATCAAAAAACACATTCTAGAAGCCCTTGCTAAAGCGCAGATGGGAAAACAAATATGAGGTCCATGGATTATACAATTATACAGAATTCACTCCAGAGTTTACACTGTGATAATTCAGTTCTATGTAATCCACACCAGGCTGATAAAATATCAGCTTGTCCTGTATATGTGATACAAGGCAGTTGAAGACTTCTCTGTGCTTTGGAACAGGCCAGTTAAGAATGCAGAGTACACATTCAGGGAGCAAAATATTTCTTCTTTGTGCTTTTAATACAGCAAAATGCTTTGCTGCTTCTTTAGTTTCCTTCTTTCAGTCACAACAAAGGAATGTTGGAAGTGGCTCCAGAGAAACAAAGCCTAGAAAAGAAAAGGGATTTAGAGAGAAGAGATTAGATGAAATTTGTAAGAAAAAGAATTCCCAGTGCCATGTTCCCAGCTCAGTCTTCTGAAGGGAAGCCTTTTGCTCCTGATCCCTTATGATTCACTTGGCAGCTCTGTCTGGAGTGGCCTCTCTCCTTCATCTCTGCTGCTGTAAACTAATACCCAGTGATAACAGCCCTGCCAGGCTTGGTTGCTGCTGATGTATTGTACACAGCTTTCATTAATTTATTTGTGCCCAGCAGCTCATCAGTGAAAACTCCTTCTAATTCCCTTCCTTCTGATGTGCTATGGACTTCTGAGGAGTAGGAGTGAGTTTGCAAGAGAGGAGTCACCTGTGATGCTCTCTTGGTGTAGCTGGAGCAAGTTTTATTCAAGCTTTCCTTTAACACAGCACAGTTTAATCAGGGCATGCTGATACAGACTTGTACCTCCTCATCTTCCTGTCTTTTGACCTTACAGTGATTGGCTTTTAAGACTGTTGTCTCCAGTAGAGACTGATTTTCCTGGTTTGGGAGCCATATGCAGCCTTTTCCCTGCCTCCCCTTTCTGATATGCAACAATTCCTGCTATGGTTGGTGGAAAAGGATGGCAGTCACCCTGCAGTGCTCTGGCCTGAACTCTTATAGCCCTGCTGCTCCTTCACCTCTGCTCTGACAGTTGGTATGGAAATTATTCCTCCTATATTATCATTGTGGGGAATGAACTTTAAACTTCATTTGTGTTTGCATAAAATTGGAGGAGTTCAGGGCTGGCAGGGATCTCCACAGGTCATCAGCTTCCTGCAGTGAGCATCAACTTTACCTGTACCACTCTTGCTATGCTTATCTAATCTTTTCCAGGAGAGCTTTAATAATGAAATTACTAGACTTTTTCAAATAATCTATTTTAACTCCTACCACCCTTATATTTTCCAGGCATCTAGCTTGAGCCCTTTCTTGCTACAGGAAGCCCTGGAAAGTCATTTTTTTACCCAGTCCAGCCTAGACATAGAGAATTAATTATTTCAGTGTGTCTTCTGCACTGTTTTCACTGGAATCAAGTCTTCCCTGAATTGCTTTGCCCAAGCTGGAAACAGATCTGTAGCAGAAATCTTAATAGTGCTGGATCAAGAAAGAACAGATTAATTTATATGTCAGCCTAAGTTCTTTATACCCACACAGTATTGTATTTGCATTTTTGTGAAAGAAAGGAATGAGTGGCTCATGTTCAGCTTGTAGTTTTCGATAAGGCAAATCAGTATTTTTTCCCAGTAGAAATACTACCTTGTCATTGCTCCTCATTTTCTGTGTTTGTACCATTGATTATTCCCATCTAATTGAAGTAACTTGTACTTGACCCTATGGAATTGCAACTTTTTTTTCAGGTTACAGCTCTAGTTTGTCAAAATTATTTTGAATTTTAATGCAGTTTTTGTCTTAGTTTGGTTTCATCTGCAAATTGAATTAACATACTTGGCATTTTGTCTAAATCTTTAATAAAAATATTTAATTTTACCAAATCCATGTCCGAGTCCTACAGAAGCTCGTTCAACACATTTGTTTTGACAGTTGAAATGCTGAGAATTGCTCTGAGTACAATTTTCTAAACAGTTTATATAATTACTCTGCTGTGGTTCACCTAGACCCTGATGCTTATTTGCTGCAAGAACTTGAAATTATTTCAAAAAACTTCACTATGTGACATCCTGTCCATGGGATATTCCCCTGGTACCTTCTCAGAGAAGCAAATTAGATGGGGCCATCATAATTTGTTCCTGACAAAGCTGTGTTGACTGATTCCCACTTCTTTTCTCCTAAGTGCTTCCAAATTGTTTCTTTGCTCTGAGGAACTGGAGTTAACCTGACAGATCTATCGTTTTCTGTCTTCTCCTTTTTCCTGTCCTCAAAAGAAAGTTACTCTATTGTGTCAGTTATCTGGTTCATCACCAGTCCTTCCTAAGTTAAAAAAAAAATCATTAAGAGCTTTGAGTTTGATTGAGTCAGTTCCTCAGAGCTGCAGAAGGAATACAGTAGATTCAGATCATTTGGAAAACTGAGCAATTTAACTTCTCTAACCAATCCCTTTTGTCTTTTGGGCTGCCTTTGTTAGTTCTTAACAATGTTAATTTATCAGAGCTGACCTTTCATGAAAATTGATGCAAAAATCACTCTTCTCAGCCTCATTGTCAATAATTCCTTCTGTGAAAAATAAACTAACAAATTATGCTGCATTTTACTAGTAATAAACTTAAAGAATGATATGCTTTGCTGTGTGATATTTTTGCCAGTTTCACCTCACTTTGTACTTTCATTTTTCATGCTTTTCTTAGCTGTACATATGTACTCATTAGGCTATTCTGTTTTTTTTTTTTTTTAACTTCCTTTGTACCTTTGCAATATATTTGAAGTCAGTTAAGACCTTTTGGTATGACCAAGCTGGTCTGCCTACCTTTTTTTGGTAGTAAAATAGCTCAACTTTGTAATTTTTCTTTTTGAATGTACAGGGTTTTTTATAGTCTCTTATAGAAAGAAAATTCTTAAGGATCCTCCTCCACGCATCCACCCACCTCCATTGAATTCTTGGCTGTGGAAGATTTACATAAAACCTTGGCTGCTTGATCTTACTCTTTCACTAAGCTTTGGTGGAGTTCTTTCATGGAAACACCTTTCATGGTTCTGGGGCTTTTGTTGTTTTTCTCTTACGGCACTGCTTGCAAAGAAAATGTGAGTTTGTGCTTTATTGCTAGAGAACTTCATGTTTTATGCTGGGTTGACAAAGTCTTTAAAAGTGAGAAAATCTGCTCAATATCAGGGTTCATTGCTTGTGAAGGAAACTGTGTTCAGAGTCACCTTTGTCTGGAAATCATATTTGCAGTCAGACAAAGTTACAAGATGAATAAACCCACATTATTCTGTTAAAGTGCAGCTCAAACAAAGATTGCAAATTTCATCACATGCTTGTTGTTGCAAAACGACACTGAAAACCTTTGCTCGTTTTATCTAAAGACCTTGGCTTTATCTCTTATTCTGCAAGTCCTGTTTCCCAAAGTCTCTTCATTCTTTGAAGGGATTGTCAGGAGTTTTTGATCGATTGAAGGTGTTAAAAGTAGATTGCAGTCAGACTCCAGTGTATTGCTACTCCTTTAGTCTGGGTGATGCTCTGTAATAGCCCAGAACTGGCCTACAAATCATCTGATTATATTGGCTGGGTGCCTGATGAATGTAAACCCAGGGAGATTTGCTTTCAGCTCTTGCTGGGTACCCTTGGTCTACCTTGTGAAATGAGGGGAAATCCAGTAAATTTAATAGCCTTGACACTGGTCAGGGTCAGCAATATTTTTTTTTCCCTTCTGACTTAAGTGTATGTAATTCTCTATTTCATTTGTTACTGGCCATCCCCTACCTTGTGCTGGAGTGAGGTTTCTGGAAGGTCACAATGAGTTTCCCTGAAGCCTTTTCCTCTCCACGCTGAGGAATCCCAGCTATCCCAGCCTGTTTTGACAGGAGAGTCTTCATGAAGCTGGCTTGTTCTCTCCAGTAAAGGCTTCTTGGCTCCCTGTGATAATTCTCTGTTTCACAGAACACTCCAGATATTAAACTTTTACAGCTTCTTTTACAAAGGCTGTAGGCTTACTGGGATAGAACAGACAGCATTTCTGAGTGTACATACAGAGTGGGTGGGTTTAGGTGCTGGAATGTGCTTCCCTCAGTGTTTTGGAGTGTATTATCAATTTTCCCCAGTGCTTATTATCTGAAGATTGAAATCTGTAGCTGCACTCTGTTGGCTTTGTGTCTCCCCTAATTGCAGTGTCTTCTAGCTCATCCTGATTTATAGCTTGCTAAAAAGCATGTATCCCATAGGATAGAAAGCATGATGTGCAGTTTTATATGGCAGGACAGATACCAATGAAAAATGAAGACCAACTTTATCTGAGCTGGAAAAAATACAGAGGAACCAAAGGGAGAAATTGAAAAGGAAAGGAAATGTGACAATATATGTTGACCATACCTCTTTCTCTTTGCTCTGAAGTATTTTGGTCTTCTAGACCAGAGGTTTTCTAAAGGAGGATTTAAAGGACAAACTTCTTGCTCAATAACCTTCATTTAGAGGGTGTGGAGTGTTGTCACTCAGGGAATTGTTCATTCCAGGTGGGTTTACCTGTGTTCAATAGAACTGCACCTCACCTGCAGTGGTGGAAAGAATAAAAATAGGAGCTTCCATCATTTCTAAATGCTGTTATGCTTCTGAAAAGATGAGAAATATTCTCTGAATACGGCCTTAGCCTGAGGTGGACATAATGTAAAAGAGACTGAACCAGAGCTCCATTAATATAGTATGAGGTCTTCTATTGAATTCAGGTGCACAGTGTGTGAGAGAATTCAGTCTTGAGCATGAAAATTTCAATACTTTATTTCTTTATTCAGGCCCTTTGTTTCTAATTATGTTTTGGGTTTTGTTTTTTGTTTTGTTCTGAACTAAAGGGTACTCTGACATCCTGCCTGCAATCTGGAGAATAATAATTATTCCTGTTATGCAGCCTTTTAGCTGAATGTTAAGAGGAGGAAAAGATAACAGAGAGAAAAAAAAGACAAAACATTTTCTTGGGTTCTTATTCTTTACACCTTCAGGGAAGGAGTAGACACATTTGTGAGTTCAGTGTTATAAAGGAAAGAATAAATCCAACAGTGCTGAGAAACAAGGCCTTAATTGTTGTGCTGAATTACATGTGTAATTCTCATGTGTACATGAGAACCTGCCTTTGCCCAGCACATGTATTTTTGGAGGATGACAACTTAAAAAAACTCCGAAACAAAATTTTTTAAAAAACCCTGGAGAATGTGACTTGGACATTCCTAGACCATTTGTTTCTGTTTTCTCTTGCTTTCTTTATCCCTTGTCAACAACTTCCTATTTGTAATGGTTTCTTCATTTATGGTTTTGGCCTTTGCTTTTCTCTCTGTTCCAGCCACATTATATGAAGCCAAGGCTTTCTAATCTGCATTTGTAACACATATCCAAGAGGAGATTAGTTTGAAAATGAGACTAGAAAATAGTACCTGGCTCCCTCAGATAAGCCTGAGACAAAGCCAGAACAGTGCTGAACTCTTTGGAGTCCTGGTTATTCCACTGACTTCTGCTTCCCTTTTACTCCAGAATTGAAATGCAATTATAGCTCAGAAAAGTAGCAGCAAAGTGTAGCTTGTGGGGTGTCATACCCAGTCTTTATCAGTGATGTCCAAGTCCAATCAAAGGATATTTTCTCCCCACCTTTGTCACAGATGTACTGCCTTAGATCTCTCAGACAAACTGGCTGCCTTCTTAGCTGCTGCACTGACAGAGAATGTGGAAACAGAAACCTCTAAGCAGAATTGTCTGGTTTCTTTGTGAAGTAACTGTTTTACTTATATAACATTATTGTGGTAGCGCCAACAAAATTCGATGGCTAATTAGCTTTTTCCTTCTTCCATACTGCATGGCACAAAGCAAACAGAATATGCCTTGGAGCTTTTAGTGTAAACAACTACAACCAAAGAATATTTTTCCACTATTTTGATGCTGCTACTGCCATCATACCTAGTATTTATCTGCCATGGGCTTTGTCTGTCCAGGGCTTTGTGTTATGACAGAAAAGACAACTAAATAACACAAAATGTCTCAAACAAATGCAAGTTTTTGTGCTTGTTTTGATCACAGTTGCATTCCTTCTGTGTTGCTTTCTGCCAACATCCTGCAGCTAGAGGTGATCTGGGACAGGGGGAGGTGGAAGAACAGATTATAAAACAGTTGTGGAAAGGACATTCAGAGTTTGCAGTGGTGTGTGTTGTTGATTTGAAAGTGAAGCTTTTCCTGCAACAAAACAGAAACACAGTTCATGACTTCAGTGCATATGGCAAAACACTGGAGAAAAATCATAGTCTTATGTCCAGATTTTCACAAATGGAAGGGAGGCAAAGGTTGCAAAATAAATTTACTCATTGTAATTTTTCCAGGCATAGAAATAATTGTTTCAGAAGGAATGATTTAAGTGTCAAATGGTGATGGGGCTTGATAACAGCCTGAGTCCAATATCCTGAGAAATGGTGTATTAATGCATTGTCCCCATTTCTGAGTCACAAATGGAACAATGAGGTTCTTCCTTTCCTGAGGTTCTGTAAGTGCTATTTAATGACCTAAAATTATTTTCTTTATCTTAGCCTGTGATAAAGTTTATTTACATCTTCTTAAAAGTATGTCCATGCCCTAAGTCAGAGGTTTGAAAAAAAAAAAAAAAAAAAAGACAAACAAAAAAATAGCCCCTTGGTTTATAGCCCATTTGGAGATTTTGGCACAATTTGGGTTCTTCAATAGCAATGATGCAAATTAAATTAACTAAAATGTATTGATTCTCCAATTTAGCTAAATCAAATTTTAGTCCAATAGAGTGTTTGCACATGCAAGTGCACTGAAATAACTCAGCAAATCTTAGGCAACTGATTCAGTTATGTGTTCATAGCTGGGCTGAACATCTCTCTTGCAGAATGCCAAGGAGGGTCATCCTCCAGTGTGCTGATGGGCTGGGATGAGTGAAGATCAGGAATGTTTCTAGCCTGATCTTCACAGGTGAAAGATACGTGCAATCAGGAGAAGCAGACTACTAATGAGAAAGGAACTTCCCCTACATCCATCTGCCATCATATTTTTAATGTATTCTTTTTTTTCAGCGAACAGTTAGATCTAGAAGCATTAAAAATATGTGTTTTTCTAGGAAAAAACTGTGGAGGGACACAATTTGTTAAAAATAGTCTGAATACCTCTCTGAAGTGGCAAGCACTTGACATCTCCTACTCACCCATCCTGGAGCTTTCTTGTTTCCACCACATGGGACTTCACTAAAGTAAAATCCAAATACAGTAAAAAGCCCTATATCTTTTGCTTACTGCCATCCTTTTCCATTGAAGGTGGAGGGGGAAAGGATTTGCTGCTCTGAAATAAGAAAACTGTGAAAACAGAAACAAAGACATGGGAACTGCTTGCCTCCATCCTGCACAGCATTGCCCTACACTGATGGAGGCATTCTCTGGTTCTGCATTTTGCTCTCACTCTGAGCATACTGATGTGAGATGAGGTCATGGTACCTTGGCTTCTAACTAGATCAACGCTGCAATGTAAAGCACCTCCTTTGAAGTCCTTTCTCTTAGAAGAAGCAAAAGGCAAAAAAGGAAAGCATCACTTCAGAGATAAATAGGGAGTCAGAGAAGGATGGCTGTGGAAAAGTAGGGGGGAAGTCTGGCCCTTCCAGGAATACTGTTCTCCTTCCTGCAGTGTTTTTCCAAGTTCTGATTCTTCTCGGCTGTCGAGTGAGAAAGGACAACTATCCATTTTCAAGGACATATCAAAATCTGATGATTCCTGTATTTTATCACCTTTGAGGGCAATTTTCCAATCATGCTGCTGCTATATTTACTCAGGATGGCTGAATCTGGAGAGCAGAAAAATAAAGCAGCACTCATCCACAATTTGAACCAAGCTCAATTCAATGCCTGGAAACTTTATTTTATGGAGGCAGTTGAGCTTTATTACTTCAGTGTCAAAGGTAATGATTTGGCCAAGTACATAAGTAGAATATTGCCTTCTGTGGAATGAGAATTTGCTCCTGTTTGCATCTCATTCTATAAGAATATGTCTAAATTTCAGGACCCTGGCAATGTACCAGTTCAGTGCTTGCATGTACCACACTCTTTTGTTTCCATAAATCCATGAGTTATGGCCAGAAAGGAGCCACGTCCCTGAAAAGTGATGGATGGACTACAGGCAATGCACCAGCCATGCAGCTCCCTACAACTTATGCTGTTAGGGCTTGAAGGAGAGTCTCAATAATCTGAAATGATTTTAGTTCTGCTGTTGGGATAGCTTCTTTATTGTGCAGGGCAAAGGCATGAATGAGTGTGTAAAGTCATCCTTCCAAGTGCCAGGGAGCTCTTTTGTCACCCAGCCTGTAAAAATGAATGATTTGACCACCAAGAATCTGGCTTAGACAAGATTTTGGAAATGAGAAAAAAACCACTGAAAAGACACAAATATTTTTATTTTCACTTGAAATTGTCATGACTGTAAACTCTGCTTCTTTGTCCCTTCTGCAGCAAGAAACAGTCAGCCACATGGCAAAGTTGAGATGTTTCTTTATGCAGTAACACAGAGCTTCTGACTGGGGCCATGACAATTCTCACTGGTTTTACCCTACAGGTTCCCCATCCTAGATCTTGTGCACTAGAAAGACTGATGCACAAAGTCTGCTTGTCAGGGGGAAAGTTGACACACTTGTGACTTTAGTGCAGTTGTGTCGGAGTGGGAGTAGGGATGGTGGAAATAGCCTTGACAAAGAAGGAGCACCAGGCAAAGTGCAGGTGACAGTGCAATTTATCACATGGCTGTGAAATGTATTAGCTGCCTATCACCCTCAGTTATGTAAAACAAAAAGAGGGAGAATTGATTAAACTGTGACCTCTTCCATCTACTGGCTGTCATTTTAGTACCTGTGATAGAAGCTGGTGTCTAGTCATTAAATGCGCCGACTTCTCCATTTCAGTTTTGAGCAGTAGATTAATAGTTCATATTGTGTGATTTTTTTTCCTTCTGCCTGGCTCAGTATATGCAGAAGAAGCTCCTCTCTGTGTACATCACCCCTCTGGGGTCAGCTGCCCACCCACCACAGAGTCATGGTGGATCCCTGTGCCAAGGCTCCCTCTTCTTTCTCTTTTGGCCCACATTCTCTTACTCTTGTGTCCGGGTCTAGATCTCTAACTAATCCCAGCACCACAAGTCCTGATTTCTCCTGAACAGCTTGACATCAAATCCTACAGGGAAGAGGGGTGCATTGGGCACTTCTAGCCTCCCAGTCCTAGAGGAAAATATCTTCAAAAGTTTAGTTATACAAAGAATTATGGTTGACTCTATGACAAAAGAACTTTAAGCAGCAAATAATTTATCACCGCACTTAAGGGGAAGTTTTACATGGGTCTTTTACAGTCTGTTTCCACCTGGTTAGTCCAGATAAGGTTTTAAAAGATCCCCTATTCCACAGAAGCTTGATACCTCCACCTCCCATTATCTGTTTAGGGAGACGCATAGCCATAAAGTTAAACTTTAAAAAGGTAGCTGCTAATTATGAAAATTAATTAGTGAACTTGCACAGACTCTAATCAATATAGGTAACTACCTGAGCTGAGTCAGTAACTGAGCTGCAGGCAGACTCTTCAGGGTAAGAGTTGCAGTAAGAGTGCACTGCTTCTGTGGCAAGGATTTATGAGACAATATAAGCCTAAAGTGGGCTACTAGGCTTTTCTGGCATTTCAGTAGTCCAAAGTGATGAATTTTGAATACTGAATAATATGAATACACAAGGGCTGTCCTTTAGGCATCTGTATATCTTCATCCATTCCCATGCCAGGTAACCTGAGCATCAAATACAGAAGGGCAGGGTGTTCATGGATTAATAACATGCACTTGCTGGGGACCTCTGGATTACCAAAAGATGCTAGAATGAGGATGTGCAGAATCAGCATCAGTCAGCAAGGATTTTTCTTCAGGAATCAGGAATGTATTTAATGGATTATCATTTAGTAGAAACATTGTTTTCCTCAGAAATTCACCTTGTGACTGTGCTGCGGGTACCCTGATGTGAAAGCATCTCTCCTGAGCAGCTGCTCTTACCACCCTTTCCCATTGGGTTAGAATATACTTCTTCCTGCCTGAAGAGTCCAATTTCCCTGTTATTGTAGTCAGCTGCATCCTGCTGCATCAGTGAAAGGAATGTAGTAGGGACGTGAAAGAGTTTGGTAAGGTGACTACCCACGGTCTGGCAGTATGCCAGCATTATCTGATCCCACTGCATAAAATCCTTACTGTTCTGGTTTTAGAATGTTCCTGCTGTACACTTTTCTAGGATGAGGTGTGAGAAATAGTGTGAACATGACTCTCCCCTGAGTTGTGCTGCTCAGAGATCCTCTCCTGAAGTATTAAGCAGGAGAATTATGTTCATTTGCCTCTGGATGATCTCAAAGATCGAAACTTCTGCAGCTAGATCTGGGCTATTTGTGCTTTCATTTTGTACTGGCTTTCATTTGAGTAAAAGAGCCAGGGAGAGGAGTAAGCCCAGAAAAATATAAATAAAACACCAGCAGGATGAATAATGGATCCAGCAAGTTACCTGTGTAAAGAAAAGCAGTGTCAAGCTGCTCATATTTGTGCCAGCTCAGTAGCCATGTAGGACCTTTCTGGTAGCTAAGCAACAGAGGCCATAAAGACATCCAGGCCACATGAGATATATCTTCAGGCTTTTTTCCGTATGGGAAACCTGTGAGAGTGGGCAGGCAGGTAGGAAAGAAGCCAGCAGTGGATTTCTTCCTGTATTTCAAAGCAGCCAAGTAAGGACTAGGATCTAGTTCTGTGAATGTGTCACAGAAGAAGAAAAGTTCCATGAGTTCAAATAAGTCCTGGGAACCTTACAAAAGCCCAGTATGCAATTTGGAAAGTTCACAGAACCTTTGTGTCCCTGGGATTCACCAGTCACCACCTAATTCCTTATATTTATTATATAGAGTTCTGCCTACTTTAGTTTCCTGGGTCTGTTAGTCACCAAATTAAATTTTGTATAAGTAATAGTGAACCACTTTCAGGTAGTTCTGCTCAGGAAATAATGAAGAGCAGCCTGAAATCAACTTACCTAACCATTTATTCTGTGGATAAATGCCGGAGAAAGTCATAATAGCAATAACTGAGATTTATTTAACTCCTTTCATTTGAAAGAATCCCGGAGGGCTTTTCTCACAGCATACAAAGAGATTGCTCACTCCCTGCTGAAATGCAACACTTCTGGGGTGGAACACAGCAACTGCTCTACTCCATCAAGAACTACATAAAATTTGTTAACAGGTAAAGGGAGAAATAACGGTAGTATTTTTTGTAGACAGAATGTAATCTTCTCAACTGGAATTTGTCCAGAATCTTGGATTTTAAAAGTTGTATGCTTGGAAAAAATATAAAAAATAAAAAAGAATATGTTATCAGGACCTTGATTTTGTATCTTATCCAAAAGACAGCTATGTGTTGGGCATTAGTTCAGTGCAGAATAACAAGCAAGACCATCTTGTATTAATTACTAGATCTTTACAGCATCTGGGTTTTCCTTTGAGGCCATTCCATCATCCAGGTTCAGACCTGCCTGATTAATAAGAAATCATGAGATCATACTCTTAAGGAGTTGCAGATATTAATTTGCTGCTCTTAATGGAAACTGCATTACCTTTGCCTTTTTTTCCCTTGCCAAAAACTGAGCTAGGTGTATGGAGCTCAGAAGATGTCTGGGAGCGTGAGGAAAGATCCTGTGTGTTATTACTTGACAAGAGCACAGCACAGGTGGTTGCAGCACACCTGCTGCTCCATGATGACCTCAGTGTTGTGTTAGTGCAGGTAAGATCACCTGCTGGAGGGTGAGAGGGGCAGTGTATTGTTGGTACCATCGAGTGGAAATCATGTGCATGTACACAGAACACAGGAGTGTTTCCCTACAGAATCCTGCTCTCGAGTCAAGCTCTGCATGTTTGCACGTGATTTACTTTAGTAGTCTTCATTGCTTTCTCAAGCTGCTAAGATCTACTGCAAAATAACATTAAGAAAAATGCTATTATTTATCTGTACACCTATGCATGTCTCTACCCAGTAGTTATCAGAAACAAGTAACTGAGGTTTAGGCAGGCTTTCCCTTTGAGCAGTAGGAGAACTGAGAGTTGATACATAGCGAAAACCAGTAGAAAAATTTCCTTTCTAAGTGACCTTCCTGACTAATGAGCAGTTGAGGGTCACAACCAGAGAACAAATAAATGAGGGGACCGTTTGAGAAAACACTAAGCCATAAATTATGGTAGAACACAAGAACATCAGTCATTCTTCTTGGGTTTTAATATCTCAAACTGTCGATGCAGGCTGGATAGAGACAAGAAAACCCAAGTGCCAGATCTAAAAGAAGGAAGGCCTTGGGCTGGCTGTGTGGTGGTAAGAAGATAGCTTTAAGCATCAGGTTGTCATCTTCATTCCACTTCACTCCTTGTTTCTTTTTGTCTTTTTTATTGTGCATAAAATGAAGCAGTGGTTTGGAGTTGCATATTTCTGTAAACTTAAGGGAAATGTTGATTAATTTATTTTTAATGGTTGAATAAGTGTTAACAAAAGTAGAAGCTGAAGACACCATAGCCTAATTTCCTGGCACATAAAAGAGGCACATCAGGACAGCACCATCTTTTTCTCTTTAGATCAGATTCCTATTAACCAGCTTCAGAAATCAGAATGCAGCTGGACCTTTGTTATACACTGACTCCCCAGTAGCCAGCAGGCTACTGGTGAGCAAATGCCACTATTGCTGATGGTTTGCTTAAAAATATCCTAGTTACAGTGCTGTTTGCCTTCTCTGATAACATTTGAATGTGTTGCCCAATTGCAAACAATTGTGTGGAAGAGGGAATAAAAATCTTAGTAAGGGTATAAAAGCAAATTGAAAATGGATGTTAAAATAGAGCAGAGAAAGCCCTGATTGCAGCCTCACTGGTGAGGGCAGGCAGAACTTGGCTGGTGGGTGTCCTCCTGTGTGCAGAAGGCTGCCTGGCTAGTTGGCATATCCAGTATTAGTCATCCTATAAATTGGTGTGGAGTTGTTCCAGTGCTTTGGCATTTACAGAGGACTTTGCTGGGGAACTTGGGATGCTGCAGAGTGGGGAAGTGGTTTGGTGGAATCAATAGAAACTTGGGCTTCTTTGGAAACTTTTTTTTTAAATCTTATCTATTCTGAAAATGCTGCTGAAACCACTCAACAGCGACCATTTGTGAAACTAATGGGCTGTTCTAGGCTGAATGTCCCCCACATCCAGTGGCTGGGAGCCAGCAACTCCTGCATTTTTCATAAAGTACCTAAAGTACTGTCTCTTACACTTTGTGCTTTGGTTTTGTTGTCTGTAGAAATGGGAACAATAAATCCTGGTCTCCACAGTGAAGTCTTTTAAAACTTGCCTCCAAAGAGATAACAGCACAGTGCACAGTTTGCATCTCCTGAGCTCCAGCCACACCTGGCTTTGCTCCATGCTGTACAGGCTTGGTCTGAAACATTCCCAGGAGCCAAGTGATTAAGGACTGCTGTGCTGAGAGAAAGGAGGAGAAAGGGGAGAAGAGAGATCTGTTCCACAGGTAATGGTTGAAAGAGAAATAGGCCACAGAGAGTGACTGTGCTGGGGAGCCTGACTGTCAGAGAGCATCACTCACCAGGCCAGGAGGACCCTGCTGACTGCTACAAAGACCTTGCATACCCTTGGAAGGCACACACAGATTGAAGGGCAGCAGCCACTTCTGAATGTGGTGTTTGCTGAAGCCTTTGCAGTTGGCATTATCACTTCATGGAAATCTTACTCGAGGAAGAATCTGCAATCTGGATGTCTTGCAGGCTTTTATCTGTATAACCCTAGGCTGCAAGAACACCTGGTACACAGGAAAACAGCTATGCATATTCTGTAAACTGACATCCATGAACAATTTATGAGAAAAATAGCACAATCTTTCTTTTTCTACAATATGAAGGATATATGATGATAAAATACTTTCCAAGGACATGTTGGAAATCTACACCAGAATTTACATCAAGCCTGTTACTTTTTTTTTTTTTTTAAATACAATTTATATTTGTCATCTTTGTCAAGAGAGATTTCCTGGTTTACAAATTATCCCTGTGGTTTTAGTGATTACTGGCAACCCTGTGCAGCGGGTCAGAGGAAGCAATGCAGCCAGGTGATTGAAATGCATCCTAAAAAGATGCTGGGTGTGAGCACAGACTAGCTCTCATTTGTCATTTGTCAGCTGTCTAGGCCCCATCACTCTGTATCCAGAGAATGAAATCAAAATATTTCTCACCATAATGGAGTAGCTATAAATGATGCCATAAATATCTAGGCAAACATGGGAATCGCTACTGCTCAGCTGTAACTTGCATATGGGATGTGACATATTGCTGTTCAGGAAAACTTAATTGAAACCATTTTCCATGAGAAAACACAGCTTTAACAAAATGGATCTTTTTCAGAAATCAAAGTTTCCAAGAATCTGCCTGTAGCATATTTTCTTGACACAAATCCTTTTTGAAATTGCCTCTTCTTTAAAAAAAAAAACAAAAGTTAATTTCATTTTTTATTACTTCCAGTATTTGTCTCAATTTTTCATACTATTTTAGTATGGCTAATGCAAAATATGTCATTTGTTATAAAATACCTTTTTTAAGGGGAAAAAAATCATGGTAGTTGTATGTTCTAGTTTGGTGCAGTTCTATAAATTTGGAGTTTTCACGGGCTTTCTTAAGCCTTCCCATAATTATAGATGCCAAAGTACAGTTTTCTTACTTGCTTTCCCTGTGAAATTTTGCTGGTGCAAATCGTTCTCCTGACATTTGGCCTGTCACTTGTAAATAATCTGAATTGTGGGCTTGTGTCATTCTGTGTCAAAATTGTTTCACCTGTCTTGTACAGACTGTAAATCCAAAAATTGCATTTTCTGGCAACAGGGTAAAAAGCACAGAAGAGAATACAAAGCCTATATTTATGGCATTGCCCAAAGACTGAACTGTCAACAGGGAAATAATACTTCTTTCTTATAAACACTATTATGCCATAAGTGAAGTCAACAAGAGCTCTGCTGCTGGCCTCAGTGGGAGTAAGACTGGATCCAGGCAAGTAGATCATGTATTTCCCCATTTTACCTTTGCACACAGCCTGGTGATAGAGAGCTGAGGAGACTTTTGATTGACTTACACTGATGGATGTTATTTGCAGTGACTTAAATAGCTGCTTTTATTATGATGATGATGATAGGGCCTGCAGACCCCAATTAAGACTCAGGGACATCATAGCTTGACATTGTATAATTACAAAGGAAACGTGTTTCTGTGAACTCACAATTCCCTGAAGCTGTGTGCATGCTCTGCAGGAAGCACGAGCCTTTTGTTGAATAACAGTTTTGCACCTTTTATTTCAATGCATAATTACTAATGGAATTAGTATCTTCATGCAAAACAGTTTCTTTGTTTCCTTCCTTCTAGAAGTTTTCAGCTCTCCTTCAATGCCAGGATGACCTTTTGGTCAATGTGAATTTTTGATCTCCAGGGAAATCTCTCTGTAATTTCTTTTGTTTAAATCATTCTCCCTCCTCCACACATACCCACTCTTTTCTCTCTTGGATTTCAATCTGCTGTAGCATATTCTCAGTGCACAAGTCAGGGAGAATGAGATGGACAAATACCTTTGAGATCTCTGATTTATCAAAATATTTTCATTCCAAAATGATGGCAGGGGAAATTGCATCATCCTTATATCTGTCTGGGGAAGAGGAAGCAGGCTGGGAAATATTTCTGCAGAATGATGGACTCTGGTGTCAGTGTCTGTTCCAAGGAAATAAAAAATGTGTGTGTGGAGAGTTAGAAGAATTAAAAAACGTACATAGGTACAGATTACTACTCTTTGGCATTCGTAATTGAGGAGACAGCTCAGCCAACTTTGTTTCTCTTGATTTTGAAAATCCAAATAGATAATCTCAAGAGGGAAATCAGAAGAAAAGTTGAACTCTTGTCTCCTTGAATCTTGGTTTTCAATTACAGTTCTTTATTGATTTATTAAATTATTGGTCTCAGGTCTGTTTTAAATAGATACAGCTCCATGGGTTTTCATGGAATTCCCTGATTTCTTCCTGTTGATGATCTGGTTCATTGTTGTAACTGTGGTAGCTAGAGCCCTGTCCAAGATGAAGTCATTGTACTGGCTATAATCCAGACACAAAGGCTTTCTCCAAGAAACCAGGAGGCTTAGGGAAAAGGTCCTCAGCTGGCACAGTCATCGCTGTTGTTGGGCTTCTGGTCAAATCTAACAGAGACTCAGTTTGATCCTGGAGATTTGCTTGTGTGTGAGTGCTGATTTTGTTTTGTTACACTGGAATGTAACAAAAAAGTTGATTGATTTCTGCAGACTTTATGTTTTCAGACGCTACAGAGTCAAAAATCCATCTCTTTAAATGAGTGTCAGTAAATCAGAGATCAGCTTTAATTTAGGCACAGCAGTTTCTTGGGACAGGAGGTTACTGGGAAAAGCTGGCTTGGCCTCTGTGCTCCTTGCAGTTCTGAGGGAAGCTAAGATTTTGGCAGCCAAGGAAGGATTTGGGATGTTCCTTGCCCTCACAGAAGCCAGGAAAAGCCTGTTCCTTATGTCTTCTTGGCACCAGTGAATGCAGCCAGCACGGCTTTGCTGTCCATGCTCTCACCAGCTCTGCCTCTGACCCCTCCTCAGGTACCACACTTGAATTTTACCCCATTCCTGAGGACCCTGCCATCAGCTCTTGTCAGAAGTCCATCATACTGGTAATATAATACAGAGCTTGAGTCTAAACCACCTTGGTTGAAGTCTGTTCCAGTGCAGTAGCAATAGAGGGACCTAAGCAAAATGCATCTTTCACTTTTGGAGAATAATTTTTCACTATCAGTTTTGCGGCGGCGCCTTTAAAATTTTCACATAGTGAACAGAAAGATTTGCATAAGAATTCTAAGGCTGTACATATAACTTCTATAATTTGTATGAAAATTGCACTGATTTAGTAAGGAGTTTAAATAATTCCTTTTTGTAATTTATTTTTAGTGCAAACCAAGCCTGCCAGTGATGGAGTTAGAGGGGAAAAAATCAGTAAGGCAGGTTAAATAATCTTTTACTAAAGGCAGTATCTTGTATTTCCCTCTAAAATGCCTGTCTGATTGATGTCAAAGATAGGATATGTATGGGTTTGATCTAGTATGTCATTTCCTGCATTCCTGAGACATTATATCTCTTACCTAGATACTTTCCAATCTAAACTGCTGCCCACTCCTGGCTGCATATCTCTGACTGTGCTCCTTTACTGGCTCTGGATTTTGTCTTGCTGTCGCAACCACTTTAGCTTGTCAGGCCAGCAGAAAACCCACCCAGACAAATGAAGGAGAAGAATCATCTACCAGCTGAGTGCACTGACACGTCCAAGTGCTGGACTCACTGAGATCAGCAGGAGGACCCAGTCTGGGATGGGATCAAGCTTCCTGTTTAAAATATAGGATGCCAAACTGACTAGCTTAGATTAAACATCTGGCTTTAAGGTGTCAAATGGAGCAAATAGCATCTGAACTGCTATACACTCCTTGCTAATGCATAGATAATTTCTCCCAGAGGTTTGGAACTCGTGGTGACTTCTTTTCTGAGTCCCACTGAAAAAAATTCTCATCCCCCAGCCTGGAATTGCAGGGTGATCACAGTGTTGGTTGACTGCAGCTCTTCCCCCAGACACTCATGAACAATGATAGCCTCTTGTGCAAAGCATATCCCACACCTCTTCATCTCCTCCTCTTCCAAGGAGCACAGCCAGCTAGGTAGAGTGTCCTGCCCTTGCACTTCTTTTTCTAGAATTGAGCCTACTGGTGAAAAATACGAATGTCAAAATCATATAAGGAAATAAGGCAAATTCCCACTATCTTATCTGCTTACTTTTTCAAGAAACGTTGTGAATCTTTTACTGGAAAGGACCTAACAGCAGGCAGGGCTGTATTAAGGAAAATGAGGTGAAGAGCTATTTTTAAACCCACTGAAATAGTATCAGACAAATTCCATTTATAGGAACTTGTCTTCTTCTGTGCCTTGAAAAGGATAATGATTTCTGTGAAGTAATGATCCTCTCATCATATCAGGATCCCAAGTGCTGAACCTGGTGCCCTCCTTGATATTTCTATTAGGTTTTTGGGACTAACTTTCCTCACTTCCTTTCCCCTCACCTTTAAGCAAAGACACTGCAATGTTGTTTTTTTTTTTTTTTTTCCTTTCTATTCATCCAGTTTCCTTCTTCATTATAAGAAAATTAGAAGCTTGGGAAAGCCTCTTGTGGTGCTAAATTGTTACTGGCTAATAAAACTGCAGGAGCCATAGATGGAGGGGCTTTTTCCATAAATCAGCAGTGGAGGGAATTAGGTGGCAAGAGATGGAAGTGCAATGTTTAATCAGCTCATGTAGGAAATCATTAGCTGCACACCCTCATTCCATCTCTGGCTCATTCTTCATTCCCAATGGCTGCTTTGCCACCAGACCATTAACATTTTTCAGTGACTTTCTAAATGCAGTGAAAACCCACAGAAGTGGTGAAATATCAGTGGATGCTATGAAAACAAAAGGCTGAAGGATGTGCCTCTCTTTTGTTTGTTTTCTTTATTTTTTTCCTTTCCTTTCTTCATGCCTGTACTCTTTTTTTCTCTCAATTAGAAATGTACCAAGGTAAATGACAAGTGACCTCTCGCTTGGAAGGCTTCTGTCCCTTCCAGCAAATAAAAAGAGGCAGAAGATTTAGCAGTAACATGGACAGGAATAAGATTTTTTATTAGATTTCCTGTATGTTCTCATTTATGGTTTTGTCGATTTCATGGCCTTTTGCACAATCTACCATTGTGATCCAATTTCTGCAAAACTGATCAGAGACTAGGCTTTTCACTTAAGTGGCACAAAAAAAACCCAAAAACCCCAAAACCAAACAAAAACATTTGGTCACATTTATTTGCTAAAAATTCAGGCCAAACAAAACTGTTGCTGCTCAGCCAGCATAGCATGGCTCATAAGGGTCCCATAACTCAGTGTGTGTCTCAATGGCAAGGCTAAGGCAGAGCTTCATCTTACACTGCCAGTCCTTTATTTGATCTGAAAGAAACTCACAGCCTCAAGTGAGAGGAAAAACTCACCCTAAGGAGTCAGTGTGATTTTTTTTTTCCCCTGAGACTGCAGTGGTGCCAGGGTTTCTGCTCTGGGTTGCCAGTCCAGTATCTTTAACCTCCCTTTGCATTAACTGATGTATTGGTGTGGTAGTCTCCTGCACAGACTCACAGCCAGGGAGATTGGGTACCTCTGTGGATGTGTGCTGGCCATGTGATAACTTGCAAAGCTCTGGGATGAACCTCCCAGCATTTCTCACCTCATCAGTTGTCCCTTGCCCACCAGTCTGCAGAGGCTCTGTGTAATCCAAGCTTCTGCACAGATACCCTCAGTTGCTATGGCTTGAAAAGCAAGAACAAACTTTTAAAAATTAGTTCCAGTGCATTTCCTAATGGCTTTTTAATTAATTTTGGGTTTTATTATTTTTATGTAACTTCTGGGATAACCGTAGAACAAGTTATAGGTCAGTGGGGTATTTTTTATTTCTTTTGTACTCACAGGAGCTGCTCACATGTGTATTTGCAGTTTGTAAGAGATGTTCCCATGCCAAACTCCTGTTGCTTTTTAGACACAACATCTGTCACTTGTTGCCTGTACAGTTAATCACATTAACTGGTGGTCAGCATGACTGCTTCTGGCATGGAATTTCCCACAGAAAACTGCAGCAGGGGGAAAAAGTGTCTGTAAAGTTGTGAGCTGTGCACTGATCAAGGTAGAAGTGATGTGGGTTTCTATGAAATAACAGGTTAAGCTGAAGATAAAATCACATGTTCTTGAAAGACAGCAGGTCCACAGCTCTGTGTTTTACTGGAAATGTCCTTGAGGACTCTGATCCCCCATGTAGAGGGACCAGCTTAATCCCTGCTCCGTGCTTCTGAAAAACTGGAAGCATCATTAGTTCAAACTGCTGGATAGTGGTCCAGTCCACATTTGACTGGAAGAGTGTGTCCAGCTCCTTTACATCTTAGTGAGTTTTCTTTGCCTTTTTCCCATCCTTATCTGGACATATCAACAGGGGATGTTTTAAGGGAGCCTCTACAGGGAGAAGGCAGTGAAAATGTGGAGAGTTGACTCAAAGTACCAAGTGACATAAATTTCCCTTGCTTCCCTCTATGTGACCTAATGCCTGTAGAAAAAAGATGGAGCAACAACTCCTTCCTCTTGTGAGCAGCACAGATTGAAGATTTTTTGAAATGGATTCTAGCTGCTTCCCAGAAGGAAGTGTGCCACTTTGAAAATAAAGTTTGACATATCTCTACAAGACATATCTTTTCTTTCTCTCTATTTCATCTTTAGAATTCAGAAACTGTTTTATTCACGCATTAGCTGGCACTCCATCATCCTCTGACTCCTTAGGTACAGTGTCTGCAAAACCCAATGTGAAACAAGAGCCCAGGCTGGTAAGTAGAGAATACACTTGAAGTAACATCTCATTTGTCAGACAGTGAAAGAAATACAGAAGAGAATGATCAAAATGTGTCTCTGTGTTAGTCCTGGTGCTATTTTGCTTTGGTGAACTCAAAAGGGTTCTTTGAGCAAGAGAAGGTAATGACAGCCTATACCTGACTTTTATCAGCTGTTGCAAGAGTGCTTCTGTCCTCAGGAACCTCTTGCCCAATTATCCACATCTTGGTCTTGTGTTGGAAATGTGGAATTCTGGAGTAAAAGTGGCTGTAAATCCCTACTGCACTTTTGGTTCTCCAACAGACCAGTCTACCTCAAGATTTGCCCTAATTTTTTTACCTATCTTGAGCTGTAGGAAGAAAAGCATAGATCTTGTGCATCAGAATCTGCATGAGACTTTTAAACCTCTACCTCTTTTTCCTGACAGGGCCATATGATGCAAGGAAGAGCAAAAACGCTTATTGTTTAGAATAAGGTTTAGAATTCCTGGGGACAGCAAGGGAGAAGGATGCCAGAATGAGAAGCAGAGGCAGAAAGAGCCTTGAGGAAATTTGTGTGAGGCTGTGCACTCTACAGGTTACTCTGCATTGTTCTATTGGTTCTTTTCTGCTCTAGCCCTTAATGTGTTCTCACAAACACTGTGAACATGAAGTTCATTCGTGTGTTGAAAGAATGGGATGTGACATTATTTTTGAGTATAGTACAACTGCCCCATTTTATAGGATTTTGTTTCTTTGGCTGAAATTATACCTTGGTAGACATGATCTTGAAATTGTGCTGGGTGGATGGGAAATGATGAAAAGTCCAGAAGAGCTGGTGTTTATAAAATTAAAGTAGCAGTGTAATCTGTACAGAGATAACAGGAGAATGAAAGTGTCCCTAGTTAGACATTGTTTGCAGAGCTGGTCCTGAGAGGTATGTGGGGTCATGTAGCAAAATTCTGTTATAATTTACAGATCACAAATGACAGGCAGAAAAACACCATGGTGAGAATTTAAATGTTGCTCCATTGAGCAAAATACAAAGGAGGAAAGCACTGGTATATAATTGATTAAAAAGCTGGTGGTAACGAAGACTTAGAGAGCTCCAGGCTATAGCACATAAATGAGAAAATCATGAACAGGAGAGTGAAAAGTCATTCTAAAACAAGGAGATTGAAGTATTTTTGTAAGAGGAAATGACTTTGCCAACCCAAATCTAGTCAGGAGAACTGGAGATGTACCTGCAAAAATCCAAATTCAGAGATATTAATTAAGACATAACATTATATATTACAAAATTTTTCTAAGCAGCAATACTTCAGACAATAAGTTTATTTGGAGGGCCAGAGGAAAATTAAAGCAGCAACATTCTTAAAAATTGATGAAAGTGAAGTGGAGTTTCTACTCTGCAACACCTAACTCTGTATGTGTTGGAAAATGAAATTTAACTGATGTCAGATCTGTGCTGCCACAGCAAGAGCCATAGTGCTGTGCACAGAAATGGGTCTGGATGAAAACAGAGAGTCTAATTCTGAAGGCAGACTGGTACAGGACTTTAGACATGGGATGTAATGATTTCTTCTTTTAGGCCATTGCTTTAAATTCAGCCCCTGTCATCTGTGACTGGGATGTGTTCGCCTGCAGTGGCTCTTTGACCTACTTGAGGTTAATTGGTGGTTTCAATCCATCCCTCTCTATGTGATTGTTCATATCCAACTGCCCTATTTCTAGCTTGTCCCAGAGAATCACTGTTGTTTTAACCTGGCTTTTTTTAGTGCCCTTATTTTACAGAGACATCATAGTTGCCAACTGGCATCAGACCAGGGGCACATCTGGTCTTCAACTGGTGAGGAGCAGCTGGGGTCTGCTGCCATGGGGAAATGGGCAGGGAGCAGAGAGATCTCATCTCTGCAGATGAGACGTGACTCTTGCCCCTAGGATTCCTGTGAAATGAGATTTAGACAAATATGCCAGCTATGTGCTCAGTCCAGATCCAAGTGGGCAAGAGCAGAAATGGGTGGTGTTTGCTGTTGCTGTTGTTTGCAGTTGTATCTGCAGCATCTTGGAGCTGTGAACTGGGGCCCTGCTGTGTTAGTAGGCAATGTGCAAACTTGAAACAGAAGGGCTGTTTCTTCCCCAAGGAACTCACAACTTCTGGGTACAGCATGGGAGCACAGATGGGGGGGCATCCAAAAAGAAGAGAGAGGAGATTAGCAAGTACTGATCAGCAAAATACTCATAAATTATAGCCTGTCATTTCCATATTCTTACAGGCATCAGAGAAAATAGGAGTTTGATGAGGAATTTGAAGGGTATCTGTAATATCCTTATGAGGCTCAGAGATGTTTGCTTGAAAATCCAGGAAGCCTGTGATGGAGCTGGTGTTGTGTGAGAAACCAACTGACCTATTACCCCTAAAAAGGAAATATCTGATAGTATAAAGGCAGGTAATAGAATGCCCTGGTCTAAATGGGAAGTACTGGAAGCCATGAAGAGATGGTGCCTTTGACACCTAAAGCACAATTGATCAGTCTGGCAAGGATGTTGGGTCCTGTGTTGTTGGCATATGAACCTATAGCAGCATGTTGAGAGGTGCTATACTTTTTTGTTTGGTTGGCTTTTTGTTTTGTTGGGGATTTTTTTTGTTGTTGTTGTTTTTGGTTTTGCTTAAAGATGGCTATTCTGATGATTTGGTATTTATTTGGGTTTTTTTTCCCTGTAGTGAGACCTTGCTGAGGGCACTCCCCACCCATCAATGTGTGGTCAAGGAGTATGACCAACACTGTGCAGAGGCTGTCCCTTTCCATGGCAGCCTGCACCGTGTGTGCTGCAGGACCCAGGCTCCCTGCCTGCTAATAGTCACAATTGATTCTCACTTGAAGCCTTGAGTTGTTTGAAATATCCTACTCGGGAAAAGAGAGAGGCATTTTATTGCTTGAGCTCTGCCCAGTGGAGGCATTTAGCTTCTGTGAGAAGCCTTGTCTGCTCAGGGTGCTTGGCAGTGGCAGGAATTCCCAGCCTGGCCCAGGGAAGCTGGGATCATGGCACAAGGAAAGGCACAGAGCACATCTGCCTGCGTGGATGGGCAGAGTTTGCTCACACAACAACTCTTGTGTTTTGCTTGGAGCACCCTTTTGGCTCTTGGGATATGCTGCTGTTCTATTTTTGTTTTGATAACTGGAGTCAAGGGCAACCAGGGTCTGGTTTTTTGTTTTTTTTTTTTTTTTTTCTTTTTAATTGGAGAAATCCAAATAAAACTCAATAAATGAACCCCAGATGTGGGCTACATTCTAAAAAGTCTAAAGAAGGGGAAGAGGCCACAGAGAGGATGAACATGGTTTCTGGGAACTCTCTACATGACTCAGGGTGAGGGATCAGAACACTTGAGATTTGTAAAGCCTAAATCTGATAACACTTGAAATTACTGTTACTGACAAGGTTTTTTCACCTTTGTTTTGGTGAGCCCAAAGTCTTTTTTTTAACCCATATTTACCCTGACTTGCCTTGTCATGGAGGTCATTGCAGCTTACAGAAGCCAGATATTTCTCCTGCCCTAAAAAACTCCAACGTTTTTAGGCTCAAAAAAATCTCATTTGTTCAGGCTGATGGAGAGATGACCATGGAGCAGATTATAATAAGTACTGAGATCTGTTGAAACTGCACTCAACAGCATTAAAGGCAATGTTCTGCTCCCACTGGAGGTCAGTAGTGAAATGTTTTATCTGTTAAAGACAGTGGGGACATCTCTGCAGAATGTGACAAGCAGCTGAGCTTACCATTTTCCTGTCAGCTTCTGATTAAAGTTAAATTAGTTCAAACTTGAATTAACAAAATCATTTTGTCTTCCCTCTCCCTATCTCTTTCATTTTAAATTTTGAGTTTTATTTTATTCAAAGGCACATTATATTTCTTCACTAGCATGTATAATTAATTAGGAGTCTCAGGAAAGCAACCAACTCCCAAGGGAATTGCTGTGAAATTGCTTGGTGTTTCCTCTGTGGCTCTCAGACTTCCTGTTTGGCTTTTGGGGGTTTTGGGTGTTTTTATTTTTTTCCCTAAGGAATATATTCCCCTATATGAAATAATTTTTATTGTATTATTCCTTGATTCCCTTCTTGCAATTTCTTTAGATGCATGTTTCACTTGATCTCAGCAGGACTTGCATGATTCCAATCACTGTGTATTTTTTAAAGTTTGGGGTTTTTTTAATGACACCCTTAAAATACCTGCTCACTTCATCCTTCTCATCCCCTTAGTCAGCCACCTCCAGCAGACAGGAAATCTAGAGCTTTAATAGAATAAAGTTTCATGAAAAAAAAAAAAAACACAACAAAACAAACAAGCCATACACATGCACAAAACCCAACCAACCACTAACCAACCAACCAAAAATTAAAAAATAAAAACAAAACAAAAAAAAACCAAACCAGCCAAAAGCCCCCAAAGCCTAAACTTAAGCTTTTACTCTAAATCCAGTAGTCCCTTTTGCCCCCTTTTGTGACTGCTGGAGCATGTCCTGCCTGCTGGAAGGTGCTCACCAGGAACAGAGACTTGGTGCATTCCCAAGGCTGCTGCTGCAGGATCAGCTCTGCAGCACCTCTGCTGAGGGCCAGGCAGCTGCCAGCTCCTCATCACCTCTAATCACCCCAAAGAGGATTTAAAGTGCTCACTGAATTTACAAACAATCACAAAATTTGGGGTTTTTCCTGCTCTGCTCATGCAAAAACAAATTTTCTCTAGCAAATGTATGATACTGTATGTCTGCATGTGAAATTCCCTGGCTCAGGGTAATTAGCTCACCTTTTTAATTGATGGCTGTAGATCTCAGCCTACTCCTCATGTCCAAAGACAGTTTTCTTTTATTTGGTGCAGTTGTTTTCCTGATGGCCTGACTGTGGATATGTTTTAAGCCTTGAGGTCTTTCTAGGAGGTCTGTTGCTGCCTGATCAAGGTGTCTGACCGTAGTGAATGAAAGAAGGGACTCAGGGATTAGAAAAACAAGAATATGAACAGCAACATGACAGAGGCTGGCAGGAAAAAAAAGAAAGTGATGCTGTCAGAGTGGGTATTGTTTGGCACTGGAATGTGGAAACAAGCCAGAATAAAAATTGTCTCTCTTAAACAAGAGCTTCACCAGTAAAAACATAAAGTAGACACCTCAAAGCCACCCCAAGGCCTCATCAAAACCTGGTGAAAAATTGCATTTTCAAGGCAGAAGCCAAATCTTTCCTTGCTTCATGATACATTGCTGAAGTAAAGGGCCTGCTGGCTTACACATGTGAAAACTGAGAAAGTCTAAATCAGTGTTCAGCTCTTTACCTGGGTCAGAGCAGAAGCACATCTGAGTTTACAGGACAAACATGCTCTGCCAGCCCTGACTGCTGTGGCTGGATGGGACTAAGAGAGCAGAGCCAGAAACAGAGGTCATTATGGAAAGAAAACCTGCTTCTTCCTTGCCTCTCTCAGTGGCAGAAGGTGACACTCATTTTCCTGCAGCAGCTCTTTTTATAGAGGTTTATAGAGGTCCTGTATTGCAAAACATGCGTGCACCAGCAGTAGCTTTATGGGGCAAAAAAATAAATGGCATAAGGAAATGTGTAAGAAAATAGCTATAGTTCTCTTCAGAAAAGTGAGAGTAATGAAATGGAGGCTTCCTACTTTAAGAGAATTACAAATAGCAAATATCAGGGAATGTTCCAGCAATTCCAGCTCCACTTTTCAATTGCTGGCTGATCACTTTGAAGCAATTCAGAGGGAGCCAAGCATTTCCTTGCTTAGTATTTCATGAGATTTCATAGACTATTCCATAGTAGAACACAAACAGGTGATTTCAAATCAACCAGACTCTGGCAGTTTTTCTTCTTGCACAATTCTGGGTAGGAAGCGAGCAATGAGCCATTAAATTACACATCTTCAGATGTACCCTTACCCTATGCAAAACTGTAATCAGACCTCAGTCAGTCTTAATGGCTCCGGTGCCTGTGTTGGCAGCCTCCCATAATCCATCACCCCACAGTTCCCTCTCAGAAATGTGTGTTTTAGGCATTCTCCAGATAACTTACCATGTCTGCCTAGGAGAAGGAAGTGCTGGTGTGACAAGATAATCACCACTCAGCGATGAACAGTTGCTGTTATGCTAAAGCACTGCTCTGCAGAGCCTGTGGTGAGCCTCTTGCAGTCATTACTTACAGGACTGTGTCTGTGAAGGTGGGTGAAGAGCTTGTAATGAAGACAGAAGCTATTCTCAAACTCGGGGGTACTTTGTCCCTATTAAGCTGAGGTTCTGCCCAGCAAATCACAGCGACTTTTCAGCAGAGATCATCTGCTATTCTGAGAGCAATGAAGGAGCAGGACTCATTCACAGCATCTATTGATGCTAATGTCTCAGACCTGCTATATGCCAGCGAGAGCACTTAAGCCTGCATTTTGTCATTGAAAGTAATTTCAAATCTCAGTGTATACCAATAGTAGATAAAGACTTTTTATTGCTTCCAGAAGCCTGGCTGATAGTGTAATTGTGGGAAAAGCAAAGGAGATATGGTTTGTCAATACCACCAACTGT
This sequence comes from Toxostoma redivivum, assembly GCA_013397375.1. Taxonomy (NCBI): domain Eukaryota; kingdom Metazoa; phylum Chordata; class Aves; order Passeriformes; family Mimidae; genus Toxostoma; species Toxostoma redivivum. The sequence goes on along the minus strand of VXBI01000755.1, from coordinate 708,507 downwards.
GTAGACAGAGAATCAGTGCTTTCCTGATTTATTACTGTTATTTTGAAGAGATTTCTTCTCACTTTGCCTCTTGTCGCATTGTCCTGTCCACACTTGCTGTTCTCCCATGTTCTGCTCCTTACTTTGAGTCTGACTCTTGGAAACTCAAGGAGGTAAGAGAGTTAGTGCTTTCAAATGGCTGAACAAGGAATTTGTGAGTCTGCACAGAGAATTATGGGAGGTTTCATGGTTTGAAGCATTGGAGCCAAAGCTGGGATCCTTGTGTTTCAAGACAGCTGTCCCAGCTGCAGCCCAAGCCCTCATTAATGCAGAATTGTGGCTGTTGTACAGCTCTTGGGTGGGCTGTGGGAAATGATCTGCTGTTTTCTGATTACTTTGAGCATCTTCATTCACTTCTAATTGACATGTGGGTTTAAAAAGTAGCAGGGCTGAGCAGTTTTGGGCCTCAGGCTTGATTCTCAGCTGTGCTGAACCACTGTCTATGGTAGCTCTGGATCCTGGGGTGAGCCAGGGTCTGGCCAGAGCTCCTCTCAGTCAGCTGAAGTGTACCCTGAAGGGACATTTAAGCAGAGCAGCTGGAGCACACTTTCAGAGTCTCTTCTCCTCCCCTGTGAGCAGATCCTTACTGCAAACCTGCCTCTTGGAAATTATCAGATGTCCTCTTTGACTCCAGGGAGAAGCTGTTTGTGTGGAGGATGGATGCTGAGAGTAGGCAAAAGTGACAACTGTAAATGCCCTCTTCAAGTGCAGGATAAATTTCAAGAGCTTTTTGCAAACAAGATTGGAAAGGGAAGCTGCAGAATCAATGAAAGATTTCACACATTTGGTCCTGTGGGGTTTGAAAAGGAGGTGAGATCCCTGATTATATCAGCAAACAAAAAACAAAACCCTGCCATCTTGTTAATTCTTTAAAGCTTTAGCTGTTTGCTGTACAAAAAAGGGTTTCTGATTAGTCATCCACCTGTAGCAGAGGAAGGAGGAGAGGGAGCTGCTGAAAGGTATGCAGAATTTGGCACAACAAAGAATTTTAATTGATTTCTAGTGCCCCCTTAGGTCACGAGTGCTTCATGTAAGGCCCATGCAAGGGCACATCTATTGGCAGCTGGAATATTTGTCTCTCCTCTGATGATAGCCAGGATCCAGCAGTGTCAGCTCAGTTGATGTTAGATTTGCTGGGTCTGTAGATCCATGTGTCATATTGTCGATGGTCATTGACTTGCAATGTCCAGTTGTTGGCTATAAATAAGGGAGGTGGAAGTGGGGGGAGTTACCAGGCTTAGTTGAGATTGACTTGAAACACCCTGCTCCAGTTTCCTCAAGTCTGTACACAACAGACTCTATCAGCTATGGAAACAGAGATGAAATTACCTCCAAGAACTCAAAGGTTATGTGTTTGCACTAATGACATCCTCCTAAATGATTTCCAGTGGCCTCATTATTGGGACTGAGATGGCTCGTGCTGAGCTTGCCTGAACTTGGGTTAGTTCAGTCAGGGCACAGTGGAGCCCAACTTCTCCAGCTGGGTGAAGGAGCGGAGAGGCGGAGAGCTGCAGCTGGGATCTGGGATGTGCCTACTGCTTCCTTTCATGGCTGAGCTCTTACAGCCAGAGTGAAGTGAGGACTGACAGTAAAGTGCCCTTCAGGGTGAGGGCTGGCTCGGATCAGCAGTACCAGCAGGGAGGTGTTCCAGTGAGAAAGAACAGTAATGGCTCGAGTAAAAATAATACTGCTGTCTGGCTCTTTTAAAAATTCACCCTGCCTTTCTCCTTTAGAATGATGCCTGGAGCTGAGCTGAACAGTAATGCATTCCAAAACTGGAAGCAATTATGCCTCAGGAAACAACTAAAACTAGTGGACTAAAACCAATTGGGATAGAACATACAGCTAGAACCCTCTTTTAAAAATCTGCATTTGCTGTAAGGTGTTTTGTTTCATTATTGAAGCTTTGGGTGTGTTTCCTGATTTTTGTGAAAGTGAACAGAAGTTGTATTGTTGCTGGTCAGTGGTCACAGCAATTTTCTAACTGTGCCATTCTGAATGGCAACTTGTGCTAGTCCCAAGTCTTCACAGAGCTCTCCTCAGCTCTTCTCCTGAACTTGGATATTTCCAGCCATTCTCATCATAGCCTTTTCATGTAGCTCTGCTAATGCATCCAAGTCTTTGATTTATATTTGTTTTCTCCAGTTTTGCCCCTTGAGCAAATTTTCATTCCTACTAAATCCTGGCCTGTGGCATTGCCATGACTTTTGGTCATGAAATCTGCTTTGGGTGAAGAAAGTGAGCATAGAGGTCTGAAGCAAATGGAAATCCACCTAGGAATACCCTGGGACTGTCAAATTTTACCACCTATAACTCTGGAAATGAAGGAGAGATGCATTAGCCTGCTGTGCCACCCAGGCTCTGCTGTGAATCAGATGTTTCTGCAGTGAAATGTGATGCACACATGCTCACGAGCCTCCAGGCTGTGACAGCAGCAACGGGAGGGAAAAGAGGTTTGTGTTCCAGCATGAACAGTCTTTTCTCCCTTTCTCCATAGGTCTTCCCATGCCAGAGGCTGCTTATTTCCAAGGCATCTTGACTTGCCCACTGCCACACAAACAGATGTTGTGGGCAGTTCCAGCGGTGCTAAGCGCTGATGGCTCTATTGATCTGTCTGGCAGCTCTGATTACAGAACCATTCCTCCATCTAATCACAGCTGTGGCACCTCGAAAAAAGAGCCCTGGCTGGCCTCAAAGGTCTGGAATGAAGTAAAAAGTACACTAGACTCTGTTTCCACAGCAATAGTGGAGATGTCTGTGGGTGAAGCCTTCCATGAGCTGCCCTGACACCACAAACCTTCACTGCCCTGTGTTTATGCTCCTCACTGCAGTGAGCTGACTGAGCTACTAAGGAACAGCTTCCCAGACACCTGAAAATCCTGGAAGGGCTCTACAAACAGCACACTGCAGTTCCTACACAATGTGGCTACACATTGGAGAAACTGTTGTATGGAAGGAGTTGTTCTGAAATATGTTCGGGGTGTCATAATGAGTTATGGATATTAGAAGTGAAAGTTTGGCTCAGGTATCCTTGACTGCTTGGATGCTGTCTGATGTTCAAATCATGCTCAAATCTACCCCTACTGTTCCCTTCCTGTTTCTTTTCACCAATTGGTTGCTGTTGGCCTAAAGTTTGAACAAAGATGTTGTCATTTCAAACACAGATAGATTATGTTTAGCCCTGAGGGCCTGGAATACATAACTGGGGCTGGGTGATATTAGCTGAATGGAAAAACTTGTGTTGGAAAATGGCTTCTTTTGAAAATGAACATTTTTATTAAGCTGGAAAAGGTTATTTGCTTTTTTTTTTTCCAAAAATATTTTTGGGTTTTAATTATTTTGTGGAGATTTTAAATTAATTTCTTGCCTCTAATTTTTATTTGGTTTCTATGTGTTGCCTAGGAAATCCATCTGTGGTTGGGGTTATTTTTCTTTGTCCATATGTTCTGTCATTGGACATGTCTTTTTTCCTCTGTGTGTAGAAGACTATGTTGTCTTTGTGCTGCTTCTTTCTCTTTTGCCCTTTCTTTTTCCTGCTATGAAAGCTCTCCCCTTTTTTCCTTTCTGGTTATTTAACTTTCAGCATTTTCATGTTGGCTTGGTAGACAGCTGCTGTATTTTTCCTTCCTCCATTGTGTTCAGCTTTGTAGTTTGCTGGGCTTTGTGTCACACCTTTAGCCATTTGACACACCTTTCTAGTTCTGCTTCTTTGAATCACTTTCCCTTCTGAGTGTCTGAGGTGGGCACCATTCTTCTCTTTTTCAGCATTAAACTCTCCAAGCATCAACTCTATTTGAAAATCTCTGATGAAAAAGGCAATTAAGATCCTGTAGGGAAAAAAAAAAAAGAAAAAAGAGAAACAAACCCCAGAAATCCCAGCCTCTGCTCTAAGTGACAATTATGACAATTCACAGTTATGTTTTAAATGCTCATGACTGTTAAATGTAGACTGCCCTGGGAGATGGAATCCCAAAGCTGACTGGGAAAAATGAAAAGCAGAGACTGAGTTAACAGAATTGTGTGAATCCCTGCAGAAAATGGAGGAGAAAACCCCAGCAAATCTGAAAAGAAAAGGTTTCTTTTCCCTTGTTGATCAATAAAGGTTCTTCACATGCTTAAACTGTATTTGTCTTAATGAGACACATTGAGAAGTGACTGACTGAATTTAATGAGTTCAGGTCTGTTAAGTTCTCAGACTTTCTCAAGATATTAGTGGGGTGCACTTTAGAGTCAGATTCTCTCCCACTTACTGCCTTGTAGCTCACACCTCCTTACTGATTACTGTTAAGTTTTACCTGGATAAAAAGCTAAGTTAGTGCTGATGGAGCAGCTCATGTTAGCTAAAAAAAAATCCAGCTGGAGGCAGGAACACTTCCATTGGCAGAGCTGGTTCTAGAAGGGATTCTTAGGCTACTCCTTTAGATTTGCTTCCAAATTTTGGGCTAGGTATTTGTAACTATAGGCACCTAGAGATGTGATTTAGGAAGATATTCAAATTACTGATATTGTTAATTTACACTGGCCAGAAAAAGAGGGAGACCAAATTTTAAGTGTTGAAACTGCAAGGAGAGAAAAAGTGTGAGAGCAGTAGAAATTTCACTTCTACCATCCTGTAAATTATTCACATGTGCTGCCTGGTAATTACTTAGAATGAACATCTCTAAAGCATTTTGATATACTCAGATGAGCAGTACTATGGAAAGTGTGGCCAGTGTTTAGATCTGAGGGATAAGACACCAGCAGAAAGGACAGAAGTACCCAAATCATTATCCTCTTATGGTATGTTGATTCACTGGTGCCGATGCCTTATTAGAGAATCCAATTACTTTTCAGAGTGTGAACTTCAGAGCCAATAATCTAATGATGCTTCAGATTAAGGAATAATGTGGAGCACTGACAGTTTCTGGCAGTCTTTTTGAACATGGAATTTGAGTCCTTCCTCTCCTCAAAGGGGCAAGGTCATCATAATTCTTGTATCCCTCTGTCCTGCTGCATGACTCAGCTTTGCATCTCTTGCACCCATCAAGTCAATGATCAAGGAATCTGTGACTTGCACTTGCCTGTGATCTCTCTGTGATGTGTGTGGTGGAATGTGCTTGATTAGATTTTTGATCTACTGATTCATAACAAGATCCCATTAAGGAAGCAATTTTCTACTGATCTTTGTCAGTAACATCCTGAGCTGCATCCTTGATTATTTGATGCTTCCCTTATTGAAGAGTGTCCTAATCACCTGCATTACTTGGCTTTGGAAGGGGGGGGCATGGAAATCTACTGCAATGAAGATTTAGCATTTTCATGGACATACAATCAGGGTGACAGAGATTTTTGGTTTATGGCAACACTTCAGTATAGAGCTGCAGGTTGGAACAGGGGACATTAAATCTGTTAATTCCTAATCTTTGTGAGCATCCACTTTTCCCTTCCCATCCCATGTCTTTGTATTTCTGAAGAAGCACCTTCCTCACCTTTGCAGGGTGCTTTTGGCATCTCCTCAGGATCCACTGTCCACCTCAGAAAGGCTGGCTCTTGCCCTGGTGCAGTGGAACAGCCTCTTAAAAGGAAAATTTAGTTAAAATTTTTGTGCTAGGTCAGAGTAAGGAAAAATGTGTTAATTTAAAGGGGGCTTAGACGAATTAAGGTTAGTTTCATTCTGCAAAATTTATAGCTTCTCCTCTCGCCCTTTTTTTTTCTGCATTAAAACTCAAAATCAAAGCAGAGATGTGGTGGCAGAATAAAGATAGAAAGAAAGGAGGGAAAGAAAAAAGGCAGGGAGGAAGGAAGAAAGAATGAGACTTGGTTAAAATAGAGCTCTTTTATAGATATGTAAGTTAGGTCTTTTCACAGCACCAGCTGAAAGTTGGTGACATTTGAGAGTTCAAGATAAGTCAAACACCAGTTGGAGATTAGCATCAAGGAACATTTTTTAACAAGTGTTCCACTGCAGGCCAAAGGTAGCGAAAAGAAAAGTCTTTCCTTCATACATGCTTATCACTTGTGAAGGAAATAAAACTTTTATGGTTAGTGTGTCTTTATGTTTTATTCTGAAAATGACCTGTGCATTCATTGTATCACTGAATCAGCTTCAAATGGGACTCTTTTATCCAGTAAAGATTGTGGTGGACCTTTACATTTCCACCTCAGGGCAAAGCTGCTCCAGGAAAAGGAAAGGTTAAAGAAGAAGAGAGAAAATAAAAGAAATATGAATGTTAAAGGAGTGCTGTAGTTATCATCAGAGAATTACTGATAAATCACTAGTTAAGTATATTAAAAATATATGATATCAAAAATGATACAGAGTGCATATAAATAACCATTAAAAAAAAAAAGTGCCATGTTTCCACACAGAGGAAAGCCCTAGTTTCTGTACATCTGTCCCTTTAAAAGGTTGGTAGATTGTGCAACCCATGGGAGTGGTTGCATTGGACTGGCTGGCACTGCTTAGGTAAATAAAACCTGCAGCAGCTTTGTGGCCTGACCCTGCGTGGGCTGCATGCATTAAACCCCTAGAGATGACTCACAGCAGGAGGGAAATACTGCGTGCTGAGTGCCATGGTGCCATCCAGCACAGCCAGCTGGAATTCATCCCAAAGAACAAACCAGCTACTGAGCTAGTGCTGTGTATCAGCAAGGTCAGAGAGACCTGCTGGGAGGTCCCACCTGAGGGCTGGGTCCCTAGAACTGTGGCCATGGTTTGGCTAATGCAGATGTTGTGTTGGTTGTGCTAGGGATGCTGTTTAATTCAATTGCTGCTATGCTTAGTGTTGGGGCATCTATGTTTGAGAGAGGCCTGGAAATGGAGCTGCTGTCTCCTTTCCCAGCTGGCTCTTTGGTGTGCCTTGCTGTAGGGTCCAGTGATCAGGATGGAAGCAGGGAGCAGCACAGTGCTCTGCTCCCCTCTCCTGTGTGACCTCCAGCATGTTCCTAACCTTTTTGTTCACAGTCTGTACAATGGGGAAGAAAGTTCTGTACCTTCTCAGGCTATTGTGATGATGAATATGTTACTGATTGTAATGAACTCATACTGGAGCTGTAGGAGCCATATAAGCACCTGAGATAAGTGACAAGCAGCACACAGGAAAGGGCCATGCACTAAAGCTTTCATTGCCAGAACTGCATCTTTCACATCCTGCTGAGCTTTACTTGCTGCTGATCACAATGAACAACTTTGGCCCTGAAGCTGGAGGATTGATATTCTTTGTACTTTATTTTTATCCAGCTGTGGAATGGGAAATGCTATCTTACCACTTCTTAGTAGAGTCTAATCCTTCCTGGGCTCTCTCTGAATTCTTTGTCCCCAGAATGCCATGTGGGACTGAGTTCCACAGGTTAATTACACACTAAATAGTGTTTCATTTTGGTATGTTTTCAATGGGTGGCCCTTAATTGCATGTTGCCCTCCAGGTCTTGTGTTATGGGAAAGAGTAGAGAGAAAGGGAACCAGTAATTGCCCTTCTAGACATTATCTGCAATGCTCTCTCATATGCCTACTCTCCAGCTTTTACTTTTTACCCCTCATCATCCCAAAGCTTTTCATTTTCCTTCTAATGGATTACTTTCTTCCCCCTCTATAATAATGCATAATAATCCAACCTACTTTTGCTGCCTCTGCTGTCTCTTTCTGCTTGGCCTTTTTAGTGACTAAGCCTGAGCACATTATTCCAGCAGAGGATGAAACCTACTTTTACACAGAAAGCAGAATTTTATCTGCACTACTGACTTGTCTCATTTTGATATTCTTCTGTTTGTGGGTTGTTTGGTGTTTCAAACTTCAGGAGATGTTGAAAACCAGGAGTGTTTTCTCAGGAAAGAAGAGAGGTGTAGAGACATTCTCAGGGAAGCTGGGAAAGTGATGTCTGGGTCATCAGGTGTCATGGGTCTTCAGGAAACAGTTTTGGTAGACTTTCAAGTGATTACAAAGACACTGGAGCTCATTGGTGGTGTTTGTGGCAGAATGAAATGCTTTCAGAGCAGGGTCAGAATCTGGTCATCTTATGCAAAAGATGCAAAACTCCAAAACTATGCTCTAAGTTTAAGGATATTATTAAATATAGGAAAGAATTAAGCCTTATCTTCTTTGGTGATTAAACAGCTCTTTATCCTGTAGAAGTAAAACTTGAGAGCATTTCTGATGAAGGGAGGGGATGAAGTTTGTTGTTTTCTTTTATGAGGAAAAGCAGACGCAGCTTAGAAGGACTGGAATGGCCAATAATTGGGAATTGGTGATCCATGCCAGCTCCATCCCACCTGAGTGTCCCTGGCCTCCTCCCCTGTGCACAGCCAAGGGGGGGCCTTCCATGGAGAGCCAGCAAAGTCATGAAGTAGTGCTGTTCGTTATGGATCCATCTTTGAGTTATCAGGTGAAGAACCTCACAGATCATGATGGCCTCTGTGACTCAGCATTGCAGGGGATGGCTCTGCCTCACGGTAGAAATTGTGTTGCTGTGAACACTCTAATCCCATTTCACAGTCTTATGTTACTCTGTGAAAATGCAGACTCAAACACACATTACTCCATTATACTTCAGAGCATTTCTTTTTCCCTGGGAGAAAAATCTAGATTGGATTTTCCTGTTCTTCTGCCTGTCCTCTCTACCTTAATTTATAAATAGACAGTGTCATTCTTCATAAATTTTCTCCTCCCAGTCCTTAGTAAAGCATAGGACGTCATTTTGTGAGGCGATATAAAGATGTATTTTCTGCTGATACATATCAAGACAATTTGTATCATGCTTGTAGGGCTGTGCTGTTTTCTATCACAGGAATACGTCATGTTTTGTTATTCAGACTATCCCAAAGCACTGCTACTTTACTCTCCTTTGTAACACTTTGTGGTAGTGTGTAATTCTTGTCCTCCACATATAATTCCATGCCTTGGAGGGATAGGAAAAATGGAGGGAGGAACCGAAGGTCTGTAGTGTAGTAAAGAAAGAGCTTGGGGGAGATTTCATCGATGTCTATAAACTCCTTCAGAAAACAATACAAGTTATTCAGAGAATAGAATTATTTTCTCTTTAAATGTAGTAGCACAAGCAGCAATGATTTGGATGAGTGAAGGAAAAGTTTGAATTAGATTGAGAAGCTTTTCAGGAATGAGAATTGGGATGTTAACCTTGTGAAGTGGGTGTATGTACAGCAGGTTGTAACATAGTGGTGTGGTGTCTGCTGGGAGGGGATGCTGACAATCTTGATCTCAGATGAAAAACTTTGGTTACTCTCTCAATTTTAGATAAGCATGAAGGTGACATGACTCTCATGCTTAATACATTTTAAAATTAACACCTCAATAAAGAGTTAAAATAGGAGTTGCTGGGCCTATCTGCAGGAACTCTTTCTCTGAATGCTTGGCTCTGGTGGGGCTCTATCAGTTGCCAATAGGCAGCTGGAAAACTGAGGAATGGCAAGATCAGTTGGTTTCTAAAGACAAAAGCTGATTTCCTCTTGTGATCTGAAGGCACAAAGTTGTATTTCCCCCATGCTAATTTAGTAGATCTTTTCCCACCAACTCATGATTTTCCAAAACATATTTGTTTGATTATACTGAGCAAAAGATTTGGAATTACAGGCATAGGAAAGCCTGTTGGAGAAGTTGATGTGTTGACCTTTAGAAGAAAAAGAACTTTGGATGTGGTCCTGGCTTCACCTCATCAAGGCACTCAGTCTGTGCTCATTTTTGAGCTATGTTTGACATGCAATAAGCAGAACTCTTGACCAAAACGTCCATCAGGAGCTGTTCAGAGGGTGATGTTTTACAGGAGCCAGGCAGGCATTAGAGCATGACCTCAAAAGAGTAACACTGCAGTCTGGGAAGGCACAGGTCACCTTCAGCAGAACACAGTGCTGGGAAACAAAACATAAATCAATAAACATGGCCAAGGTCTTGAAAATAAAAGTGAAAGGCAGTGTAAACATATCCCAGCATGATCTCTGGGGGACCTCCAGAAGTGTTGGAGATTTCAGAAAGACTGGTGAGGTCACCTGTAAGGGAACAGCAGAGTTTGGAGTCTCTAAAAAGGGATCTTGGCATTCTCTGTTTTCTAAATTGGTTGATTTTCCAGGATCCTAAAATAGTGAAGCCAAGGAGAGTCCAGGATGTGTAAATGGTGTGGAAGCCTTGAGCCCTATCTCAACACTATAATTTCATATTTAGTGCTCAGTATGTACTCCCCAGCTTAGAACCATCCCAATGCCTGTCCAGTATCACCAGTCCCTTGACTTGTACCCCTTGTGGTCTGGCTTTGTGACAAGTTTTTGGCAAGTGGACAGGACACTGGATTTTCAGCTCAAGTCTGTCAAAGTATTGCCTGTGTGCATCCCCATATCCTTGATGAACCCAAGGTAGCTTGTTCCCATCTACTCTCATACTATCAGAAAAAATGAAGGCTTGAAATAGGTTCCTGTGCAGAAGTGAGGTCAGGTGAATTTTGTGGGATAGAAGGCTGTTGGGAGGGAGCTTGCTTTGAAAATCCTGTCGATGTTATTCAGCACAACAGGACTAAGAATTCAGAGAACACTTGAAAACGTGGCATCTCAAGGCAGGCTGGAGGCAGGGAGCTTTCCACTCTGTTAAGTGCCAAGAAGGCTATTTCCAGATGGAAATAAGGGAACTTTTTTTTCCACTTTTTTTTCCTTTTTTGTCCCATCTAGTGTTCCAGGGAGCATTGTTGTGTCCAGAATGTGAATTGTTCACTGCAGCTCTTCATTTCCCCATGGTGAAGGAATGCATTCACCCTCCCTTCATGCTAAAAGCACCCAATCCTCTAAACTGTTCTTGGAGCTTCTACAACTTCTGAACTCCCACACTGCTCCCACAACTTAGAAGCTGTAGCCTTTAAATCGAGTTGAGGAATTTTTTTTTATCTCTCTTGACATGAGTTAGTTGACAGGCACATCTTCATTTAGATCATTAGTGGCAAAATAAGCTAATAATAAATTAATAATGGATTTTTACATATTAAGAGCAAGATTTGGAAGTTGCAGCTGCTTCCAAATTTAAAAAAATAAAAAAAGGCAGAGGGAGCAAGCTAGTGCATTAAAGCATCACTTAATTCAAGGCTGCCTTTATTTGCTCTTGGAGTGGTGTGGGTGGTAGTTGCTTGATATGTCTCCAATGACTTGAAAAAGCTTTGCAGACAGCTCAGATCCTGCTTGTTTGTAGTAAGCTGCATTTCTGTTGGCTGCAATAATTTGTGAGAGACAGAAAATCTACCTGTAACCACTCCTTCCAGCTCTCACATCTGAAGTGGAGAGCAGTCTTCTAATTCGAAACATCTACTTTCCTTCTTTCACCTTCTACTTTTCTCATGTCTTCTATTTTATTCCTTAAGCACAGACCCAGTCCTTGAGAAGGATCTTGCAGATCATGAGATCTGCAGTTTTACCTTTTCCTTCCCAAAGTTGTTGGAGTTATTTTGCTTTTGAGTGCACCAGAGCTTCAGTGAGTTAGGATTTCCAGAAAGCTCATCCCCAGAGACACTGAGCACTGTTCAGGAGAGCTCAGTGGGAATTGGGCTGTGGTCTGGAGGATGCAGCTCATGACTTCATAGGCTTTTTTCTTTGCAGAGCTTCAATAGTGCTACAATTAATTAAGCTTTGCTCCTCCAGGGCTCTCTAGGGGAAGAATCAGCTCAGCTAAGAGGAACTTTCACTCATTCTCACCCTATTTCTTCACATTCCTTCTTCCTAGCAGAAATATTTTCATGTCCCTGGTTTGAACGTTCCTTGCTTGTAAAATAGCCACTTAGTGGTACCATTAATAATTACAAAACCTGTAGACTTCATTGGAATTTTAAGTTAAATGGTATCCAACCATCAGGAAATATTACACATTGACAAATCAATTACCGAAATGAAGTAACATCCAATTTTTTTCATCTTCTGCTAATTTCCATTCTGGTTTGGCATTAATGCAGTGGTGCCTTCTTATCACACTTTTTATTTAACGTCCTGATCAGTTTTATGTGCAATGTATACTTGGTACAATACAGGAGTTTTTAGACCTCTTCTCACCCTCTCTGTCACCACCCACTTCCCTTTATCCTCCTGTCAGCTCTCACTCCAGCCTGGTTGACACTTTCAGCAGCTTAGTCTAACCCTTCCCTTCAGAGAGAGGCTATAGAGGAGTCAGCCAAAGCAAAAATCTAGGCTGACAAAAGTCAGGGTGAAGGACTTGGCTGATCTCTTAAGTTTAATCATGGTGGTTTAATCTTGAAAGAGTAGCAGGAGAGAAAGAAGTGGGGTTAAAGTTGATGAAAAGTCATGGCATGGCTTGTCTGAGCTGTGGAGTTATCTCCAAAAGCTTAGACAAAAATAATGCCTTTGGTTAAAATCAGATTTTGTTTGAGTAGAAGTGGGGTTTGTTTTCTTGGTTCCCTCTGCTCTGCAGTTTGTGCCATGGCAGCATCTGCAGGGAGAGCACAGGGGCTGTGGATGGAGAGGTGTCTGAACAGCTCTGGAGGAGCTGGCAGCCTGGCCTCCCCTCTCCTTGAGATTCTGCTGCTTGTCAGCACAGTGGAGGAGACCAAGGCACCTGCAGGAGAGGGCTAGGCAAGAGGAAAACATAAGAGGAGAAATATATGAGAAACACAAGAAATTAAAGATGGAAGAAATTACTTTGAGCATGATTTGACACTCAGGCTGTGAGTGGTGTAAACCACTGAGATCTGTGGAATTGAAAATAATAAAATACACCTAAACTTCCCTTAAATAGTCTTTTATTGTCTAGGGAAGGTTGTTCTTTTCCTCAGGTTAGTGATGGAACCACACAATTTTCTGTCCAGGATTCCAGTTTACATTAGCCCTTTATTCCTACAATCCCTTTTGTTGGCAACTCATCCAAGCACAGTGTTGAAATGAGAGAATGTTGCCATCTCTGTGATTAATGGTTTCGTCCATTGAATTGCAATTACAAGTTTTAATCAGTTCATTATTCCACCTAGTTTTTTGGATCTTGACAGTTTTGCTGTGGAAATTAATTGAATTGGCTTCACCTCAAGGCTTTCCTGCAAAAAGATCTTGTCTTGCCTTTGGGGACTGTGGGGGCTAATTGGCCAACTCAGATTTAATTTCCTCTTTATCCAATATGGAAAAAGAAAAAAAAAAAAAGAGGTTGAGGATGTTTTTATTTTCCTTTCCTTGTCAACCACAGATTCCCATTTTCTATTTCATTTTCCAAACTCCATTTTCTTTACAGTGCAAGATGGGTGCACTGCTAAAAGTTCTGCTTGAGATAACCACTGAGAATCCATCTTTTTAGTCAAAATTGTTAATACAGTTTTCTCTTCCTCAAGAGCGTGGCTACTTCTCAGAGACTGCAATTTTTTCTCCCTGACTACTTTTTTCATTTTATCTGGTCTAATGGATCCTGTTTATAAGGAGAAGTCCTGTGACTGGCAAAATTCTTGTTATAAGTCATCCTTGGATTTTGTTTTTGTTTGTGCCATATTACTGGAACTCAGAGATGAGCAAGCAGTAAATTCCCTAAAGATGTATACTCTCAGACAAGAAATCAAATTAGTAGAGACTTAGTAGTCTATACAGCTGCCAAAAAGCTCACAATTGGACTCCATCATACAACAGATGTGATCCAAAAGAAATTTCATCAACAACTGGAGTCAGGCTGAGTTGTTAACACAGTGTGAGGAGATGTGCAGTCAGTAGCTGCAAAAGCCCTCCCAGGCAGAACCAACCAAGTACTGCCACTCACTTTTCTGTTTCTTTGGAAATATTATTATACAGTATTTGTTTAGGTAAAATAGAACCATGCTCTGCGTGTCCATTCCTTTCATTGCATTTCCTTGGGACATATTTAGGGATCTGTTGAGAACTTGAACTGGAAAGGGTGGGTTACAGAACAGCCAGAAGAGAGTAAAAGAGAACAGCTCCTGTGATGACAACCACATACCATGTGGGATTTTCAGAGCCCTGAACCTTGTGCATTTGGACTCAAGAGTTTAATTTGTCATTAATCTATGGGTTTACTTGATGTGTATTTTGAAATTCTGTATCCAAGCTGGAAGTTGGAACTAATCCTTTTTCAAGCCTATAGGCAGCACAGGATCCCTCTCTGCCAAGAATTTCAGATTTCTTTTTTGTTCAAGGCAGAATAATCCAATCCCTGTCTGGGATGCTTTGGAAGGGGGTAAAAATGGATCATGGAAAGTGGAATATGTTTTCCTGTCAGGTTTGGAAACTGTGATTTTTAAAGAAGGAAATGTATTAGGGAACAGAAGTCTGTTATCTTAGAGTTTCTCTCTCTCTCTCTCTCTCTTTTTTTTTTTTTTTAAACATTTTTTTCTTTAATGAATCAAAGCATTTCTGAACCTGGTTTTTCATCACAGCAGGAGCCACCAGCCAATATAAGTATTAGAGAAGAGGGCACAGTGGCATCCTAGGTTTCATTTTCCATTGGTGCTTTGCTGTAATTAGAAGACTTTCTGCCCTGATGGGAAAGCCATAGGCTATGAGGCCCGCACAGAAATGGGGCAGGACCATACAATTCACCTCAGATTCAGGTTCCTTTTTATTAAATGATAAAACTGTAAGTTTCCATTTCACAGCACGAGTTTAAGGCTTCAGTCAGAAGTATGAAAAGGTGCATCATGCTGGAAAGATGATTAAAAATACATGCTGCATATTAACAGAGCCGAAATGGAATAATTTTTTTCCAAATTCTTTTGGTTATTAAGGTACATCAAAGGTACATCCTTTTTAAATGGTGAAAGAACATCCTGTCCTTTTAGTCAAGGTGATTAGTGATATTACTATCAATAATATCAATTAATATCAGATCCTTTTCGTATAGTTAACAGGGAATAACATTTATCTGGCAACTCATAGTGCAGTATCCAGAAGGGAGCTTATTAAAATATGACTCTTCCCCTTTCCATACAACCCTTTGGTTTAATTACCTCATTAATAATAATGCAGGATCCACAAAGTAACTTCCTCCTGGGTGCTCCCAAGATGTGTTGTGGAATTACAGAGACCAGCAAGACTGAGAGAAATTTCTGTGTTCTGTGCTCACGAGAGAAGGTGGGAGGTAAAACTGGGAGGAATGCAGAAGAAGCTGTGAAGTGCAGCCTGGTTTGTGACTGCAGCCACATCTGAACACGCTTTGTGAGCTTAAGAGAAACAAACAACAACAGTTCCTTTAATGTGCAAAAATAAAGATCTGTTGTTTAAAGAGCACACAACTGTATCTGCCACCTCCTGATTCTTTTGACAGGAATCACAGAAGGAGCAGATTGGATCAGCAAAACTTCACTCAGCCCTGACAGTTTGATTGCACTGCTGTGGAGGATATGACAGATGTTGGAACAGCACGAGCAACTTAAACAAAATGCATCAAGCACAAAGCTGGGGCTCAACCTCTCCTCCACTTAAAATGATTTGTAATCTCTGAGCGGTCAGAATACAGGGTCAGAATACAGGTCAGAATACATGGTTTTACATGTTTGGGGGGAAAGGGAAGATTGAGACAAGTGGGAAAAAATTTCCTCCAAATGATGAAGTGCCCAGTAATATCAGACAAGTGTGTGGATCTGGAAACATGCTATTTGCCTTTCATGAATTTGTTCAGAAATGAATCATAGCTGTGGCACAGGAGGCTTTGGAGATTCATTGGGCAAACAGCAAA
Organism: Toxostoma redivivum; assembly: GCA_013397375.1. NCBI lineage: Eukaryota > Metazoa > Chordata > Aves > Passeriformes > Mimidae > Toxostoma > Toxostoma redivivum. Next base: position 692,831 of record VXBI01000755.1, on the reverse strand, counting down.
CAGATAAACAGGCTTTACAGCACGTGCATATGTAAAAATAAGAAACAAAATATTCAAAGGAGTCAAGGAGCTGATGTTTGGCAGCTCATTTCTGCCTCAGATGTTTACCTACCTGTGGCATTGTTTTCAAATTTGCTAAGAATTTCTTGCTCTTGCTTATTTCTCACACTGTGCTCAGCATTTCTGAGAAAGGAGACAAACGAGAAGGGAAATACTGGAGTCATGTGCCAGTGGATCTGAAACACACAGGGAGCATGGGCAGTGCTGGTGCTCAGAACCAGAACTGAACACAACTGCAGGTGATGGATTCTGCCTGTGGGTTCAGGGAGTTCTTGCAAGCCACACCAGACTGCTTTCCACATCATAAGTGAGCTATCCATTTTCTTCCTATGTTTCATGGAAATCTCTTCTGCTCCCTGTTGTGGGTGCATGTGTGAGGTCAGCAGTCATGTGTGGTGTCAGACTCACCAGTTGTTCATCATTACAATAGGATTTATTTTAGTGGGGATAGAATGGGTCAGAAGGGACATAGGTGGTAGCACCAGGTAGATATACTGAGTATGTGGCCTGTGAATGGGGTAACTTTGTCCACACTACTGTGAGAGAACTGTCATGCTCCCCCAGCACACCTCTTCCTCTTCAGGTTTCAGGCATGGGCACAAAATGGCCAAGTGTGCAAGCGGGTCTTGGTCAACAAGCTGGCTGAAGAGCTTTAAATTTATAATGGAAAGGGGCTGGAGTTTTTGTTCAATAGTGGAAAGCCAGGTACCAATAGACCTGCTACAATCTTAATTTTTAAAAAGCAGATTTCAAAACCTTTTTACACCCCCCTCATTATAATGCAGTTTCTTTTCTAGTGGTTGTAGAAAAAATTCCCTAATTCCTTGCCCTTTCCCTTCTCAGATCCCTCCTGTAGATGAGTTTCCTGTGGGTGTCTCCAAGATAGGAATCAAGTTAAAGAATAAGAGTTTTATAATACCATAAGATCCTGCAATGTTTACCTTTCTTCCTACTTTCAGATGCATCCCAAGCAGGTGGAAGCCTTCTGGTTTCATTTATTCAAAAAACAAACCCAAAACTCCAGCCCACACCTCCCACTGGAACTGTGTTTATCCCAGGTGTCCTCCTCAAGGACTGCTCAACCTGGACTCTGGATCATCTCCTTTTATTCAGATGGGACAACAAATATCGTGCAAGGCTGAGCCAGCAAACCACACATCATGGTTCTTAGTAAGACCATAATTTGATAACAGTATGAAATTTTCAGGATAACATTATATTGCCACTTAATATATTATCATACTGTTTTTATATTCCAGCCCACTCCTGTGCAAGTTTTTGGGGGAAGGATTGCTCTCACTCTGCATTGTGTGTGATGCATTCATTGTTTTTGCAGAGAAAAGCCAATAAACACCTAAGCCAAACACAGTCTTTTTCTGCTTATCTTTTGCCTGTCCTAGACCTTCCCTATTTCAGTGATATATATCCAAAATTCAGGGCACAGGATATTCAGACAGCCCTGGTGCTGAACTTTGCAGGAATATATGGATTTAATAGTTTTGGCTCATCTCTTTCTTCATTGACCATTTTAATATCCTTCATCTATCTCTGCTCAAACTTCTCCTTGGGGCTTGTTTCCTCAGCAGCACAAACCTTTGCAAAATAAAGCCTCTGGCTGTAAAATTTGCGTGTCTAAACAGAGCTGGTTAGCTACCTTCCTCTGTAGTTCATGAAGAGAGGAAGAGGCTCCTGAAAGATGATCAAATTATTAACTTTATTTACCTATGGTTGCAATGTATCTTTTGTCTCCCTTCATAGATTTTAGGGCCAGCCACAAAAGTTAGCTTGGATCAGATGCCATTGTGGTGGCTGAAATACCTGAGGCTAATTCCCTTCTTACAGTGGTTTGATACTTCATTTTGTATCTCCCTGGATGTCACCTACAGTAATTAACAAATTGAAGGCCAAGAACCAGAGATAGAAATAGGAAAGGAAAAAAAACCAAAAAATTAAAAAAAAACCAAAACAAAACAAAAAAAAAGAGCGCCCAGCAAAATTTTCATCAAGGAAATTTCCCTAGGAGGAACTCATTTTGATTGGTATCTAGGAAAGGGACAGGTGTTTGGAGATTCTTTTTTTTTTTTTTTTCCCTTCCAAGAGGTCTTGCCCATTCCTAGAAATCTCATGTAAATTAGAAATGTTGCAGATTTTCTGCTGGGGCTCCTTCCTTGTGTAGGTACCAGTGGAGGTACAAGCAGCATAACAAGTACAGGATGACATATGGAAACAGCAGTACACAAATATACCTTGTGCAAGAGAATCCAAATCACAGTCCTGGGCATACATTGACTCAGACAGGTTTGGCAAGCAGGATAGGGATTTGTTAAAATAAGGTTGTGCCTCTCAATGTTTTTCTGCCGATTTTATGCTAAAAGAAACCTCAGGATCAGAGCAATGAGACACACAAGGCTAAAGTCTCTGAAATCCCTGCAGGCCTTATTATGTGTATAAGGAGACAGACAGCATGCATTTCAGGGCTGGGGAAGCTATTGCACTTGATTTAGGGGTAATTAGAGAGTGTGACTGACGGCAAGGATGGCATGTGATGCCTCAGATACCTTTTCTCCATTTTGCTTCCTGCCTGGCAAAGTTATCTGCATGCTGAATGAAGGATAATGTCTCACAGCATTCTGCCTCTACCTTTTGAGGATTTCTCTTCTGCTTTTTCCCCTCCTTCCACAGCTTTTCTTTCTGAGATTTCACACTGAATATCTGGATTTTGCTCAAAACTAGATCCTTCTTCCTACCATGTCTAAATCAGCAAAACATTTTTTCCTAGGACTAGGAAAGTTTATCATGCTCTAGTGTGTAAAAATGAGCAGTCTAGTGGACCACTGAGAAGAAAATAGCCCCTGCTATTGAAACATTTTTGTTAGTGCTGCCTACCTCTCCAGTGCAACTAATCCACAAGGGAAGGGATACTGATCTCATTTTTAATCTGCCCATGGCCTGTTTTGATTCCAGTGAGTCATCCAAAGTGAGGACTGGTGGTGAATGTTCAGTGTGGAAGTGACTGTTGCACACGGCACGGGCAGCACAGCCTGGATCCAATGGCTGATGGATGTGACAGGCAGGGACAGGCAGAAATGGGAAGGTTTCCTACTGCTGCTGGACACAGGATGGGTGAGATTGGAAGAGATCACAGTGGGCCATCTGGTTCACCTCCCTGCTCAAACAGGGTCATGCTAGAGCACATTGCAAAGGATTGCATCCAGATGGTTCTTGAATATCTCCACTGAGTCCCAAATGTTCAGGAGACTCTTGTCTAAGCCTCGTTTCTAAAAGGTCTGTCTTAGGTCTCTTGTAAAGGGGCTGAAGGCCATCCATGATTGCAAATAAATGTATTTACATCAAAAGAGAAAGACAGAGACTGCACACAGAGGTGATAATTGTTCACATTATTCCATCTGTCTAATAGCAGAACAAAATTGCTGGCAGAATGGAGTTCACTGTAAGTGAAAACAAAAAGCCTGAGGCAGTCACAGAGCCATTAAAGAGAAAGGAAGGTTTGGGCTTTGACCTGTGACAGTCATTTTCCTCCTTTGACTGCACCTCTAAGTTGAGCTGAATCAAACTGAAAGTAGTCGTGTACTCCATGGTTTGTGTCTGTGCTCAGCACTTTGCCAAAGGGAAAGGACAGCAGTTCATGTACCCTAAAATGGTGCCATTTCTTTCCCTGGCTCCTGATTAAAAAGGATGCTATGTAGGGAAACTGGGGGTGATGACAGCCTTGGGGGTTTCCTCCCATTTTGATTTAGAAAGTGCAAAGGATACCATTTAGATCAGATTGTTTATGAGTGAATGATACTGTTGACAAACCAATAAATAAACAATGGTTCCAGAGTGAGTCTGTAGGGAAAGTAATGTCCAGTCATTCCTCTGATAAATGTCACTCCAGTAGTATTGCTTTTGTCTCCTATTTATGAGAATAGAACTGAGGTTTATAGGTTAAAGGAAGGTTTGAAAAGGAATTGAGAGTCACAGAGTTGGGATCTATATTCTTTGATGTGACAGATTACTCCAGATCAGGCTGGCTATTGGTCACATCAGAAAATCAAGTTTGAGATGCTTGTTCCGTTTTTTTTTTTCACCAAACACTGCCATGAGGGCCTTCCTGAGACCAGTTAATCAGAGAGAAAGCAGAAATGTCTGAAGGAAGAGGGGGAATGAGCGCAGCTTGTAACACAGCAGTCACATGGAAATTGTCAGTAACTAAATAGATTTGGTTAACTAATTTTGGATAATAATGAATTTTTAAATTATTGTTTCCATTGCACCCATATGCACTTCTGGACACCACTCATTTGTACATATGGGTTCTCCCATTTGCCATGTGTCTTTTGAAAGCAACACATCCAGAATGCAATCTTTGCTCCATCAGCTGCCCTTTCCCTGCCAGCAGTGATTTCCATGATAAGGGCTCCATGGCTCACCTCCCTGAGCACCAGAAACACACAGAGGATCCCGTTGGAGGTATTCAACTGAGGGTTTTGCTCTGCTGCGAGGAGGGGTGCCCATACCCAGCTGTAATGACTACCTGTCAGGGAGATGCATGGTGTCCTTTCAGCAGCTGAGCACAAACAGATGAGGGTGACGGTGGTATTTCTCCAGTCCCTTAATTAGAGCTTTGTGAGAGCAGAGGCACAAATGGAGATGTTTTCCATCATCTCTGATGAGGAGGGAGGTAAGGCAGAGAAACCAGTTTGCTTTTGTTAGCCCTGGGCGTCCTTCCTGCTGTGATATGCATTCACCTTCTCATTTTTGTCACTTTCCCTTTAGCTGTTTATTTCTTCTTTTGTTTCTCCTTTCCTTACTGCCTTCAGGTTCCTAACAGGGGCTAGCTTTCATTTTAAATAGCTAGAACCTCCTGTTTTTCCATAACAAGACTTTCCTAACCCAGTTGTTGAGAACTGCAGTAAACTTTAAAGACCATCTGTAGGGTTGTTATGTGTAGGGAGCTCAGAGCAGCAAATAAAGGAAACTGAGACACAGTTAGAGTAAGTGAATACTCCTAAAAAGCTAAAACCAGAGCTCAAGAGTTGTGTTCTGAGGTCTGGACTCTCACCTGCAGGTGCTACTGTGTAGATAAATGAGCTCTTTTCCTCCAGGTCATGTAAAAGAATGCACAAACTCGATGCTGTAAACAGAGATTTGGGGCTTTGGGAAAGCCCCTCATAACAAAGGTGCTCTGAGGAAGGCAAGGAAGACACCTTCATTTCTAGCCCAAATGTGAAGAAGTTTCAAAGAGATAAAAATGTGTCCTTTTTCAAGTTCCTCTGAGAGGAAAAGAGACATTTACTTCCTTCCATAAATACCTTTGCCCCTGAGAGCCTTTTCCTCAGGTCTAGTTTATCACAGCATCAGCTGCACCATTCTTGCAGCACAGCTTGGAAACAGAAGTTCCTTTTAGCTTCTTGTGGGGGAAGTAAGTCCAAGGAAATATAAAGTCCCTTGTGATAATTCAGAGGTTTTGGCAGGTAGACAGCAACAACAGGAGGTGGAAACAGACAGCTGTGCAGGGGAGGAAATGGTGATATAAATACATGTTTAATTGCAGTTTAATTACAATTACTTACTAGGCAAAATTTATTTAAATGCAGTGTAATTAGAGTGAGACCTTGATTTAATCACAGTCTTATCAGACACAGTTACTACTATTTTCCCTCACTTCCTCCTCCTCCACCTTCTTTTACATTCCCTCTCCTGAATTTGCCCAAATAAATTAAAATCCAAGACTTAAAACAAGCAGAAGGTATCCATCTTGGAAAGTTTTCAGTTTCCTGAAAATTCAATAGCCAGGTGGCTACCAGCCCAGAATGTTCTCCCTGGAAACTGTGAAACCCCCACTCTGTCTTGGCAAGCCATTATTCTTCCTTAGCAGATAATGATAATGGATCCTCATTAGCTGGGAATGACTTATCATGAATATAATTCATCACTGATGGCAGACCTCATAACCCATCTGCTCACAATAAGTAAATTAGACAAGTCAGACAAGATGGATTGTTCTTTCTGATCTACCTTTAGAGTGCCTCCAATGGTTCATACCATGTCTTCACACCATGATAAGGGTGAACATGAAGAGAGACACAAAACCTCTTGAGCAGCTGACCCTGGACCTCATCATTCTCCATCTTCCCTGTTCCACTGCTGCCTCTCTCTCTGCTCCTTGCCATGGGTCTGGGCATGGCAGTAGCTTCTTGCTTCATGAGACAAGCACTCACAGCAGACCTCTCTTGTGGACCTGTTGATGTGTTCATGGACTGCTCCTGTGTGGAAGCTTTCCCCACTCACAGCTCCTGCCTCCTTCATGGATGTTACATGTTCAAAACGCTATTAAGCAGTCCCAACCAATATAGGGAAGGGGAATGATGGATTATTCTTCTGCCTTCTCCTCTAAAAGCTGGATGGACTCTTCTTTCCTAAGGGTTAGCCATCCTTTGGCAGACTGCCACTCCTGAGAGCACAGTTATTTCCATCCTTTGCCATGAAGGAGCTAAGACACAGGCTGGTTATCCTAGCTGGTAGCTCACATAGACATGGAGACTCTGGTGGGAGGGGAAATACCTTTACTCTTCAAATTAAATCTGGGTCCTCGCTGAAGTCCATAAGCTATCAGCAAATTTGCTCACTTCAGTGAAAATATTATTTTCTCCTTCCATGTCAATACCAGTTAATTCATGCTGTTGTGCTTTGCATCCAACTCAGTCTTTTCCAGCAACTCTAAATAAGGGAAAGAGTTAAACCTATCCATAAAACTGTGAAGCTATTCATTAATTACTGCATGTTTTATTCTGCTGTTGAACCATACTGGCCCTGCCTGGAGAAAAATTATGATCTGCTGGGGTCTTTGCACAGGGAACCAAAACCAGAGACATGGAGGCTTTTCCCTCCATTCTTTGCTGTCAGAGTTTGTTCTCCTTCCTTTCTTTTTCTTTCCTTTTTTTTTTCCTTTCCTCTCCTCTCCAGTAATTTCTATTGTACTGTTCTTGTGTCAATTTTTCTGTAAGAGAAAAGTAGTAGGAAGAAAAAAGGAAGGAGAGGTTTTAGTTTTTACATCCTTTCTCTCCTGCCTTACCCATCTCATTCAGGCTGATGGTGAGGAGGGAATCTCTCCCCATTATGGGGTTTCTAAGAGCTGAGGGTCACCAAGTCCTTCATACCACTGTGAAGTGGGTAAATAGGCCATGAAACCTGGGTCTTGTGTTGCAGGTCACAATAAGTCACACAGAGCGAACTGGATTTTCCCACCTGCTTTAATATTTATTTGACAGTGAATTTTTAATAGGGAGGGATTTTCAGTCGTCATCCTCAGAATGCCAAACAGGCAAAAGAAGGGAAGGGAAAAACTTGGAATAGTGGATGCAAAGTACTGGGGAAAGACAAGAGAGGAAATATGGGAGGAGAAAAAGGGAATTGGAAAGGGAAAAGAGGAAGAGAACAGGGAGGCAGTAGTCAGTGCAGCATCTTTGTTTGAAGAGGAGTTTCTCAGATAACAGCAGCTCTCACAGCAGTGAACTGTTCACACACAGCAGGGAAGCAAAAAAACTGGGAAAGAGTCTTTGACCCAAAGGCACTTGTACCCTTCTGGAGTTCATTTCTCACATCCAGCCTTTGCGTAAAAACAAATAAATTAACCAGTGATTTGTGAGCCCAATTTGGGGGGAAGAAAAAAAAAAAAGAAACCTCTTGTGGCCCAAAATCCATAATTATACCCTGGTGCTGTGAGTGACTGAGAGAAAGGGATAGAGAATCACAACAGAGAGACAGATACCATTGCCTAGATAAAGAGATGGTGAGGAGAGAGAGAGCAAGTGCTTCAGAGAGATGACGAGCATTAGATGGAGTGGATATATAGTTGGAATTAAAGAGATGGATGCTGTAAGTACTCATGGGAAGATACCTTGCACAGATATTCTGTGAATAGATGTTGCAGGAAGAGGGATATTGTTAGAGAGACAGGCACTGTCTGGGAAAAATGGGTAAGGCAAGAAGTAATGCTGCAGCTGGGAACGTGAAGATTGATTCTGTTGATAAATAAAGTCTATAAATAAATACTAAAGAAAAATATTTCAGTAGCCTGCCATCTATGAATATTTGACACACACATCTAAGAAACTTCATAGCACTTCATCCAAAATAAACATAACCAAGCAGCTACTAGATATGTGTGTGATTATACTGTTTAAACATTTACGAGATGTGAGCAGCTGCAGCAAAAACAACAATTTATCACCCAGTTCAGAGCTCGTTTCACCCTGATAGACACATCAGTGATGGTCTGGCACCAGCATGGCAGAAAAGGCCAGGCCAGCAGGTAGGTAATTAAGTGCTGAAGCAACACTGGATAAGGAAATAGGGATATATAATGTTTGGATTTCAGAACTGGAAACAGGCCATAATCTGCATATGAGCTCCCCCTTTTGTATCCAGGTTTACCAAGGGATAACACATTTCAGAATGATTTCCACCACTGTGTTGTACTGGCCAAAGCCTGACCTTAGGGGAGTGTCTGTCCCATGCTGCTGCTGCAGTCCCACAAGCCCCTGTAGGTTGTCCCATTCCCAGCTGTCCTCAGCTGCCCTATTGACCTTGGTGAGCATTCAAAAGTTCTGCTAATGAGTGTCCTGGCAGGAGCATGGAACATCCTGTTCTGCAACAGGCTTTGGGCAAGAGTTGTCATCTACCCAGAGCCCTGTTCTGCTGGGCTGTCAGCATACTGCTACACCTGGCAGATGCTGAACAGATTGAGGGCCCTTCCAAGGAGGCAGATACTGTTATAATTCCTATGGTCAGCAGTCTGGAGCCCAGGTCATCTGAGCAGTGCAGGTGCTTTAATACTTTATGTCTTTCCACCCTCCCTGTGTCTCGTGCCTCACACCACACTTCTCCTGGGCTTTACAAGGAGTTCATTTCCTTGCTGTGTTCTACACTGAGATTTTTAGTATTCCCATGAAATATTGTTTTGTTCACATCCATAACTAATTTTCTAATCTGTGCTTTGGCAGGATCTCTGCTTCTGTTGGTTGCTCAGCTCTGTGCCAGGGTTGTTCATGTTGAGGCTGTCAGTCTCAGCACTGCCCTTAAAGCAGACAGGTCCATTCTCAGGGGTAGCAGGCCACTGCTGCTTGTCCAGCACAGTTTGCTTGTGCTCTGAACTCTGAGGATTCATGATGCACCCCAAAGTCCTTCTGGAATACGCCACAGTTGGTTTGCTCAGTTTTTCCCACCATGACTTGAACATTCAGGTCCACAGCATTGGTGACACGAGCACACTAACTCTCCTCCCCACTACAGTTATTGCTTTAAAATAGCCTTCATCACAAAATGTTTGATTTCATTTCTTCCCATTAGAGGCCTCATGTATGTATTTTATAAATAATTTTCTCTCATGCACACTTGTAAATTCTTACAGAAAGAACTCCACATACTGTCTTTTAGCTTACTATGGATGCTGCCTTCAGGGCCCAAATGCTGGTTTGCGGGAAGAGGCAATTACATATATATTTAATGGTTTCAAAATAATTTGAAATTAGCTTTGAACTGTATCATCCATTTCTAGTAATGATGCTTAATGTTATCGTGAGAAAATCAAGTGCTTTACATTATAGCTGTCAATTGAGTCTTGTTCAGGAGGTTGACCAAGGACTCTTGGTATGACATGCTGGGAAGGTGATTAAATCTCTGTCAGGGTAAGTGGGAATAGTATTTTTATTTTTCTCCTCTTCCCTTCATTTCAGTCTTTCCTAGCAGCCACTTTCTAAGGATGTATCTCATAATAATAATTGCTTGTTATCAGTAGATATTTTCCAGTAGAGCAAAAATATCTAAATCCAAAGTCTCCAATAGAGGAAATTGACAGGTCTGAGTTTAAGGAGTTTCAGTTTAATATATGTCAAAGGAGACCCTCTGTAAGAAGAGAAATATTAGGCATTTCCTGACTTAGGGAGTAGTAAAGGACAAGGATATGTGAAACTTCTGGTATCTCTCTGGGTAGACCTTGAAAGCAGCAAGGGAGTAGACAGCTCAGGAAATTTCTCTTGATTATTTCTTCATAGACATCTCCTGCATTGGGAATGTCTACAACATCAGAAGAAGTGGGAGGAAGCATCTTCAGAAACTAAAGCTATTGGTTTGGGGTGCTTGGCTGGGCTCCTCCATAGTCACAGATCTTTGGACACATAATTTATACATTTTGCTTATTGAATTCAACTGTAGCAGCTTAGGTTAATACGACCCTAATTGTGTAAGTGTATTTAATTCTAAGCCTTTTCCTCCTAAATTCACAGGAGACAGTTCCAGCAAATATGTGTGTGTCAGAGAAAGGCAGCTGGCAGAATTTGTGCAGTCTTCCAGTGAGACCTGGGAGCATGGCTGAAAAAGTCAGCCTAAGAGTGCCCTGGATCAGTGTACCCAGCCTTCCTGACCTGGCTGTGCCACTTCCCAAGCCCCAAGGGAAGCAGTTCTTCCCCAGAGCTGCACAAGCAGGCACAACCCTCCCAGGAGCGACTGCAGTTTGCACCCTGCCTTGCCATGGTGCCCATCTGTGGAGTAAGTGTGTGAGGCTGGCATGAAAAGTTCCACAGGCTCTCACTGCTCTTGTAATTATCAACTAATTATCCCCATCCCTGGAAGTGTTCAAGGTCTGGTTAGATGGGGCTTTGAGCAACCTGATCTGCTGGAAAGTGTTCCTGGCCATGAAAGGAGTGTTGGAAGGAGATTATCTTTAAGGTCCCTTCTAACTCAAATCATTATGTGATTCCATGAAGTGATTGCCCTTGTACAGCAATCCTTATTCACTTGCAAACCAAGAAATACTCTGAGTATTAAGAATTAGGGATCTAAGGCTTTCACCTTTGCCAAGTTTTGACACAGGGCATATTTCTCTTATCTTCTGTTCCTTAAAATTTTTGCACCTGTTGTTGACTGACTTTAGAATTCTTTGCCTTCTGTTCTAAAAGTGACAAGATTTAAAGTAAAGTGTCATTCCCTGCCTCAGAAATGGCTGCAAAATTAGTGGTGAATGATGCTGTTCAGGAGCTCAGCTGCTCAGCTGGGACATGCTGGTGCAGCTTCCTGCACATCAGCAGCCCTGTTCCTGATAAATCTTCCCTTTTCAGAAAGCAGTATGGGGTGTTTCAGGCTTCAAAGTTTGTATGTAAAGTAAATGCATTGTTATTTAAAAGTGATTCATACTGTTGGGAAGCCCAGGAAGGTGAGCTGATTGGTGGGTAAGCAATGGAGTGTAATAGCCCTTGGAAAACTGCTGTGTAATAACAGCTTTGATTCCTTGCAGGATAAAACTGCATAATGTTGCCATCTTTCCTGTACCTTTCATGTGCACAGCACTTGATATACACTAAGTGTATTACTTTGTCATCTGGACTGATAGCTGGTCTGATCCTCCTGGGCTTTGCCAGTCTGCTTGTGAGAAGTATGAAGTTTTCAAACAAAGTTTCAGGCTTAAGGTAACACCTAAATTATAGATTTCTGAAGTCGCCTTGGCAGTGTTTCTTGATAGGTTGCTTTTTGAGCTGAGCTGATAACCCATCTTGCCTCAGAAATGCATTTTTCTCCCCCTCTCCTTGATACTGAATTGCCTGTATCATGCACCATTAAATCTGACACAGTTTATCTCTGGGTTGGCTGTGCAGAAAAGGAGAAAGTCCAGCGTAAGCCTGGGAAAATCAGGGTGAGCCTGACCTGGCTGCAGCTACTCCACCATTCTATTATCTCCATTATTCCAAGAGCCTGGGTCCCTCAGCAGCAGACAGGGGATTTTTTTTAAAGGGTTGTGTGTTACTGGCACTTGAAATGTTACTGTGGGGCTATCTTATTATTGCTGGTACAGTAGAAACAACTGTGGAGAAAATGAAGCCATCATGATTTGGTGGGGAAGGAAGAGATGCTGTCACAGAACACATCAATCAAGAACCCTGTACGTATCCATGAATTTAACCTTCCTAAATGCATCCCCTCTGTGAAGTGTGTCTGTATATTCTAACACTTGGATCTGTTCTGTTTGCACTGGAAAATATAATTTCTGTGGTGTCTTTCCATGCCTTGGTGACAATTCATGAGCCAGAACAACTCAAGACCCAGTCTTTAACTGGTGTTTCAGTTCCTGGAAGATATAATCCACCATGAGAAGAGCAGATGACACTTAATTTTGGCACAGTAAGCAGCTTTCTGAAGCAGAGACAAAATTAGGAGCTAGGAAAAGATAACAAAGGCAAATGCCAGGAAATACAAGATTTTGTGACTAATGAGGTTTTCAGCACCAGTGGAACCAGTGTGCACAGCCTTTGTTTGCTTGAGCTGGATCTGGCAGCCAGGATTGCTGGGCAGTATAAAATCAGAGGGTAAAATCACTGGGTACAGAAAATCTGGCAGATTTTGGCTGTTTCTTTCCCTTCTAAATAATCTCCCCTTCACTTTTATGACATTACTTGTTTTCAGGACTGCAAGAATTACAGCATTTCTCCTTCAAAATATGATCTGGCAGCTAATCCTTGGTGTCACTGAGCATCTCTCCCCCCTCTTGATGTCAGCAGGAGTCCTACATCCTCATCATTCCTCTATCTAAACTCTTCATTCCTGTCTGGCAGAACCAAGAACCCTGACTTCTGTCCCTAATGGATCTGGAAACCTGCTATTTTACTGAGGTCATCGTTTGGTGAGAGGAGTTTTTGGACCAAACTCAGTAAGGTTTAGCACCTTTTTGGACCTTTCTCAGGAAGATTAAGCATGCTTTTTGTCACTGCTTTTGGAGAAAAGAAGGGCACATATATAAAGAGGTAATTAAAGGGCTCTGCACCCTCATTTAGACTAGGCAGGTGGTGGAAAGCTTCAGACACACCTTGGCTCTGCCATGCAGGCAGGTGGAGGGATGGAGCTTTCTGTGTCCACGTTACTGGGATTTGGGGCAAAGAGAGAAAAGCAGTTTGCTCATAGTGACTGCAAGCCCACTGAGTACAGAGCCTGTATCTTTGAAAACCAAGTGGTTTAACCTCATGATTTAATTTTCCTTTGATGTACAGCCTGACATATTTTTTCAGTCACTTACTCTGCACACAAGAACTGACCTTTTATCATTTTTAGTTGTAAATCAGAGAGTGACGTTAAATGCTTGGGGTGGTTCTCTATAAAGTGATTGTTTCACTGCTCTGCAAGCTGTGCTATAATTTGCCCCATCCATCCAAATACATGTCTTGCTATAATTAAATGAATACTTTTGTCAGTTTATGTTGCTTCAGCTTTCACTCAGAATATGCTTGCTTCCATGGTGGGCTAGTATTTTTTAAGAATTTATGTAAGCATATATAAATATAGACATATATATTCACATAAAGAAAACAAAGAGAATGTAATTGCAACTTTCAGGTAAAACACATAGAATATTTTGGCAGGCATTTGAAAATTGATTTTTATAAAATATTCAGAAAATACTCATGTTAACAGTGATTTTAAAAATTGTTCCCTGCTGGGAGTTGATAGATGCTACAAGCTACAAATTGATTCATTTGAAAACTGCATCTGCCTGTTATACAGGTGAAACATTAAATACCTACAACAGGAACACAGAGGAGAATTTGGAGATCTCTTGTACAACAAACAGCCATGGCAACTTTTACATGTGCTTTACTCTGTTCTTTTTCCAAGGCGATGCTGTCTCCTTAGATCAGAGAAAATGATCCTTGTTTTTCCTCTTTCTCCTGTTTACTGGGAGTCATATGTTCCTGGCTGGAAGGTCCTTCTGGCACCAAGAATCCCTTTAAAACCCAGTCTGAGGTCTGAAATAGGTTGAAACTGATGCTTCATTTTTGTCAGCTCTCCATGCCTGTTGTTTTTCTTGTTCATCCTTGCAGTTCCTGACAGACAAATTTTAGGAAGCAGGGAGAACATAATGAAATATTTGCTATTCTTCATGAAACATCTGGCAGGGCTTTGGCAAGATCAGGGAATTAGCAACTTTGCCACTTTTATATGCAGTAAATGACATTTTTTGTTGTCCTTAATGGAGTCCAAAGCATATGCAAATCAGCTGTGTAATGAGCGAGGTTAAGCAAGGTTTTGGATTTGGTTCCATATGGTGTTAAAAACATAATTGATCAGAATGTTTTGAAATATATTGAACATGAGTATTCAGATTTGTTTTATCTGAATCTCATTATGTCTGAGAAGAGATTTAGTATGAGGGCAGAGGCTGAAGTTTTAAGCTGGATCTATTATTGATTATTTATTATCACACATACTTAATCAGATGTTTCTGCTATAAACCCCACTTCAATCTGCTTTAAAGGCACAATAGATTTCTTTGACCTTGCCCTTGTTTCTTATGGGTACACACAGAGTCTATATCTCTCTTCCCCCCTAACTATAATATTGATTAAATATATTTGTTCTCCTCAGGAAAGGATGAAAGAAGAAAAGTTCCATATTAGTCTCAGAACTTTTTACAATACAGGAGGTTTCTCAGATCAGTTATGATGAGCATCCCTGAATGAGATGCATAACTTGTAGGAGGATTATGACTTCGCAGATTTGTATTGGGTCCATTCCAAGAAATCTGTGATAACATAGGACCTTGCAGAGGTAAGTTACTTTGAGAGGTGGCCCTGTTGACTGATACTCATCACCTGGAACCTCTTAGGCTTCAGGGCTTTCAGTGTACTCCAGCAATTGTTTTCTGTGGTTCTTAAGCTGAGATTTGTCTGAAGTCTTTCCTTAAAAGCAGAATTCAGTGGAAAAACAGCTGTTGAACCTCCATGTGTTGCCATGCCCTGTCCCCTCTCTGGGTGCTTCAGAACAAGAATCATCCTCTTTACCAGAGTTAAGTATTTGTAGTCCCACCTGTTCTTTACTCATTTGAAGCACAAGATTGTGAAAGAAAAAGATCTGTGCAGAGGGGTTTCTAAAATGGGTATTCCTTATCCTTACTGTAAGAGGTACAAGAATGAGTCAGGTCCATGTGGAATAGGAAAATGTCCTGATTTCATTGCTGAGAATCCAAGATCTTTAGCCACAGTCTTGCTTTAAGCTGCCAAATAGCTGATGACAACACTGGATGTTTTAGACAACCATTTCTGCCTGCCCCTTGACCATCCTAACATATCTCAAGTCATACAATCACAGAATCACCAGATTGGAAGAGACCTTCATCAAGTCCAACCCATGTCCTAACACCTCCAACTAAACCATGGAAATGAGTGCCACATCCAGTCTTTTTAAAAACACATCCAGGGATGGTGACTCCACCACCTCCCTGGGCAGACCATTCCAGTACTTGATCACTCTTTCTGTAAAACTTTTTCTGAGTACCCAACCTATATTTCCCTTGGTGCAGCTTAAGACTGTCCTCTCGTTCTGTCAGTTGCTGCCAGTCCTACCCAGATGGTCTTAATTTCCCTTTCAGGTGAACTCCAGCTTTGTCAACGCTCACCTGGGGACTGGAGTCAAAGAATTGCTTTGCTCTGGTCACAACCAGCTCTTTCCCTCAGATTGCTTCCACTTGAATGCAACAGCATCAAGGTTCAGTGATCACCTATTGTTATTTCTCAGGGAGCTGTAGGAGCACTTCCTGAGACTTCCTATGACTTGTAATGAAAATTGTGCTCTGAATACAGAGCGAACCATGTAACTGTGTGCATGTGTTGTCTGGCTGTGTGTATATAATGTGTATATATCTGTTATTTATCTGTCTTCAAGGAAAGGTAGATAAAGGGTGGTGATGTATTTATGGGCTTGTTTAAACTTACTTACATACACAGACACATATGTACACCTCTGCCATAGATTCTCTGAAACATCAGAGTGGGTATCAGCTAAAACACATTTTCATGAAGAAAAACGAGCAACCAAGGGGTTTCTTTCTCCTTCACGGGGTGTAGTGGTTGGAAATTAACAATTTACAGCAGTTATTAGCTCAGTCAGGTAATTAGATATCTATCTGTCATCTGCTGTGCAAACTGATATTTGCATGTGTATTTATCTGACCCAAAAATACCTTGTACATAGGACAAATAGGTAACTAAGGCACAGTCTAGACATGTCTTAGCCATCTTAAAACATTTTCCTTTCAAAATCCCAAATCCTTTAAGGCGCTCAGAGAGAACTAAGGGATATATACGTATGAAACTCGGACTTTTGAAATTAAATATATAGAACCAATTATACAACTTGGATAGAGTCAGTGGCATTATGTGAAAGAGCACCAAGGGAAACAAGAACTCAAGAGAACCTGCCTGCCTTTACATTCTTTATCATCAGCAGTACAATTATTTAGCATCTAAGCCAAAATCTTTCCACATTACTTTCCCCCACACAGTGCCAATATCTCAACTACTGGAAGCATCTAAAAGCAATTACAAGGATTCCAATAATCTTCCTGTATTACTTTGGCTGGACTGCTAAGTATCATCAATAACATGATTATCTTTTTGAGAAGAAATTGCTTGAGATGGAGACACTGTGAGAAAAGCTCCCAAACACTTTCAAAATCATATTTTCAGCAACTCTTCCATTATTTAGTATCCTAATGAGTTCTGGTAGTCTCGCTAAGTATCTTCCCATACAAGGGGATTTGACTGCTCATATTTCCATAGGAAGCTTTAGCTGTAGAAAGCCAAAATTTACCTGTTTTGGAAGCATTTCCTCTGATCCTTAAACTCTAAATCCAAGCCACTGATTGTGCTGCTTAGTGAATGGGTATTATTCCATCTATTTTGCATCAGCCATCTTCTATTTCCTGTGCTTATATCTCATTTTTAATGAATTTAATAAGATCACAGTGGACCTGATATTAAACTATCCCTTCAATAAACACCAGGTTGTAGTGCAATATGGATCTAAAAAGCAGGAGGTGTCCTATGCTTTCCCAAGACACTCTAAACTTCTGTTTCCCAACAGTGCCTGAATATATCACACAAATATATCACATATATTTCTTATAAAAGTCTTCAACTTGCTTAAAATTTGTGTCCCAGGGCTTGAACCCTAGTGCTTGGGATTTTGGCCCAAATGTCAAGAATACAGTGCTGTACAGGTATGGGCAGTCAGGTCTCGATATTTCTTCAGGCATATCTCATGTTGCCAAGGAATTAACACAGAAGCTGATGCTGGATGCCAGTTTTGGGTGAATGAGCTGTTCCCACAGCTTGGGTGGAGTTGCTGAACTTGTTTGATGTGACTGAAATTTAACAGATTGCCTGGTACGTCTGTGGAGGTAAAGTCAGAGTTTTCCATGCTTAGGTTCTTTTATAATTAACTTCACACCACAATAAGTGGAAGTTTTACTCAGTATCCTGGTTTAGCTTGTCAGTGGTGATGGGGATGCAGCTTTTCTGTTCATATCTGCCCTTGCAAGCAGCAGATTAATGGAATTATTAATGTTTTGTCCAAGCTAGGTATCGTACCATGTGAAAGAAAACACAAAATGAATATGCCAGTTCACAAATCTTTCATAAAGTACCCACAGGATGATGCTTTCCTGTGCTGAAATGTGAATGTATTAAAAAAAAAAAACGTACAGGACCTAAGAACAGTCTAAGGGTGAGAGAAGAAAAACTCATTATGTCTGAGGTCGGCAGCAGCTGCCAGAGCTTCATTTCGTGGCTGACTTGTATCTGTTCAAGTCAGTGGGTTTTATTAATGCTTACAAGCCTACAGCTATAAGAATGCTAAAGATGCAGTGTTTGCCCTGCTCTGATATATAGATTAGTCCTCCATTAGGAGGAAATTAATGATTGTTCATAAGACTGAATCCACAGCCTCTGGCTTCTCAACAGCTTTTCCATCCTGCAAGTCTGGAGACCAGCTTGTGTGAGTTTTATTGGTTAGCATTAGAAGCACACCTGGCTCTGAACTGAGATACCTGGAATCCAGCAATGTCATGCAATGTCAGCCACCCTTCAAATGGGAGAAAAATTACTTCTTTTCCTCTCTGCAAACTCCTCTTTCACAGAAAGATCAAAGCTGTCCCAATGGCATGGTGGGTTTCAACTCAATGCAGTTCTCTGTGTTCATACAAGGCTTTTCCATTTCCTACCACGCGTGATGAGAGGTGTGAGCCCAACACCTCCCCTGCCCCTACAGCACCACCAGCCACCTTCTCACCACTGCTGGAGGCAGCCATTCCTGGGGACAAGAACAGTTTATGGTAGATCCAAGTAAAATGCTGACCCAGGCCTAAATTGTTGCAAGCCTGAATGAACATTAGGGGACAGTATTGGCCAGGAGTCAGCCTGTTTCTTCCTCTTCGTGCTCTCCTTTTATTTACAAGCCCTTCTCTTCTAAAGAAAACCCATTTGTCCTTTACTTATCTAACTGGTGCACCAGACACCCATTTCTAATCTGGCCAAATCAATTATAAATATTGCAGTCTACAATTAGCCTGGGAACTTCTGAAAAACTAATTATTTCAAGCCTTAGCGATGAATTACACCTTTCTCTTGGCTATTTGCAGCAGGAAGAAAAAAAGGAAAAAAAAACCACCCCAACCTACACTCGAAACAAGACCAAACATCTCTCACAACCACAGCAAACAGAATTCAAGGCCACATTTAATTACGTTCATGCTGCTGGTGAAAGGTTGGGCTGTGGTGGGCTGAGGGCCAGGGCACCTGGCACTGCCTGGGACTGAGGACACATTTTCTCAGGAGAGGTTGTGTGATGCAAAAGTCCTTGTCAAAGAGTCTTTGGGAAGGGAAATCCCTTGGGAGTCTATAAAGTTAACATCATTAGTGTTTGCTGTGTAGCAACAATGGAGGGGAAAGCAATAGCTCCTAAAGCTGGAATCATCTTGCATCAGAACAGAGCTGATCCCCTCCCTTGGTGAGGGACTAAATAGATCCTTGTTTGGCATTCCTCAGGCAGGAGGGTGCCAGGCTGCTGACTGGGGAGCTGCTGAACAGCAGAGAAGAAATTAAAAAGTCATTACAAGGTGTGCAAGGCATCTTTGTAGCAACTGAATCCAGACACAAAGGGCAGATTAAAGCCCTTCTTTGCCGGCATCTTGTTGCTGTAGTGTATTTCTTACAGGTGTAATTACCTGCAAGCATCATAGTTGGTTCATTTATGTCTTAAAATACTAGTTTATGAAGCAATTAAAGGCAGAATTGTACTCTGGGATTACTGCAAATGTGTCTGCTTAAGGTTCATTTTAGATTCATTACAAGCCTTCAGAAGCAGTGTTCCTGCTTTTAATAAAACATATGGTTTCCTCAAAAGCAAAACTGTGCAAGACCACACATCCCTTTTGGATTTGGTGATGTAGATGGAATTTTAATGTCAAAAAGCCAGAAGGGCAGGCAATTCCAATTCACTATGGAGAGGGAAACATATCTTTAAAGCTTCAGGATACTTTATTTACCAGCACTGGCAACTGTTCATACAATAGGTAAAATTTCTTTGGAAAAGAATGGGTGATTGCCCTTCTGCATAGGTGATAATTGTGGTCAGGGAACTTTCTGGGGTCTCCAGTCCCTGCCTGAGTGGGGAAAAACCACACCCTTCTTTCAGGTGAATGCTGTAACTTGGCCTGTTTAATCACATAAAAATCTTTTTTCTATTTTCTGTTCGCACACAAGAATGTCTCATCTCTTGAAAATTTTCAGTAAAGCTATTTCCTGCCTTATTTAGTCTATTAACTGTATCAGAGATGTGTATATATATGTACACAGCCACATCCCTGCTTTGGGCAGCTTCCAAAGAATTGGGACATACCATGATGGAGAGAAAGTTTAACACAAGGAGAAAATAGGGTTACAGGCAGGATGATTATGCTGGGAGGTTATTTTCCACTGCAGAGAGAGGTTGAGGACATGTTTGTTTGTTTGTTTGTTTGTTTGTTTGTTTGTTTGTTGGTACATCCTTCAGAGAGAATCATTGGTATGTCCATGACCAGCAGTGGTCTCCATCCTCAGCTTTTTCCTCCTTTTTATGTGATGCATTTAAACCCTTCCACTTCCAGTTTCTCTCTGACAAGGCTGCAACAAATTTCAACAGTGAGAGGAGCAATATGAAAAAAAAAGTAAATGCTCCACTTCCTTTTGTAATGCATTGCAACCGTGAGGCCTGTCAAGTGAAGGTCAAACAGAAACCCTGAGCAGTAGTCACAGATTCCCTAAGAGGGACAGTTGTCAGTGCCCGTTCTTTCCAGCAGAAAAAAATGAAATGTTCTATTTTGAGCCAGCCAGCAAAATACACAGAGAGTGAGTGACCTGCCACAAAAGCAAAATGGGAGTGAAAAATCTCTGGAAATTACTGAGGGGTTCTCTAGTTTTCTCCATTCTCTGGAAGTGCATGTACAAGTAGATGAAAATTAAGTATGGAAGATTGCCACTCATCCCCATGTGCAGTGTGTAGCTATAGTTTATCACCACCGCTACAGAGTGTGTGTTCTGAGGTGTGGCTCAGCAGGACAGCTGATGTGAGAGGTTTCTGTCCAGCTGTGACCCAGCAGGCTGACTCAGAACGAGGGGTTGGCAGTAGGCACCTGAAAGAAATGTTTTCCAGTCATACCACAGAGTTCCAGTAATGCTGACATGTAAGGAGGCACTGGGCTCCCTTCTCCTTCTCCTTCCATTAAGCCAGCAAAAACCCCAGAATTATTTTACAGGGAACCAAATCTTGCTTGCTTTCCAAAACTGAGCAAACAAAAAAAACACACCCACATAGAAAAGGAGAACTAATTAAGATTAAGTCATATCTGAGTAAACATGCAAATTAAAAATCAAAACAAAGAAATTCTATTTATCACATCAGGAAGTTGCAAATTGCTGCTGTGGCTCCCATCAGCTGGAATAGATGGGGGCTACAAGGCTGTAGGTTTTAAAGATCAACCAAATGTATACATGCTTTATTGTGAAACTGGGATACTGCTGGCTGTAGAATATATCAATCACCAGCCTTTCCCCCTCTGTTCTGCACTGTGTTCATGTTCAGTGGTATTCATAGTCTATATTTGTCTTGGATTTCTATAATGTAGTGTCATTGGTTTTCCTCTTTGTTTACCTTCTGTAAGACAACATCATTATTTTTTGATAAATATGTTTCATGTCTCCTGAGTATGTTTTTTGTTGTTGTTTTGCTTTTGTTTTTTGTTTCATTTTTTTGTCAGGTGAGTTCTTTTCCAGCTTTAAAAGATCAGGTTAAAAATAAACAAATAAACCCCCAAAACTCTGTTGGGAAAGAATTCAATAGCCAATAGATGTTGGCAGTTCTGTTCCTTATAATTTTTCACCATTTGCATGGAAGGAGATGGTCTCTGTGGTGTGGGGAAGCATGTGCAAGGACTGCTGGAACTGGCTGGCTCCTCCACGTGCCACATGCTGCCACCTCTCCTCTTTCAGAAGAACCTGCTGCTTGGAACCAGCCCATTTGTGCTGGTTTGTAATGTGTTTTAAATCTTCCTGCTGCAGAAAGTGAATTTATTGGGATGTAAAATTCCATACAATGCAGAGATGTAACTGGTTTGTAGAGTTTGTTGGTGTGATAAAGATCCTCTTGAGCCAGCAGTGTGACTGCAGCAGGAGGAGGTTGGTACCATCCATCTGCTGTTTGTAGCTCACTGTGAGATTTGTGGTGGTGGCTCTGATCCATGGGTGTCAGTCCAGGCTGGAGAAGCCACCACTAAGATCAGTGCTAACTGCCTTGCTCATCACTGCCACAGCCAAGGAGCAAAGGGCAGAACTAACGAGGAAGGAAATCTTTCCTGACCTCCAAACGGGGTCTAAGCACATCCTCACTCGTGGGAACCTCTTTCTGCCGCACAACTGCCCTTCTAAATTGAGCTCTCGTGCTCTTTGTGTTTTGTGTGCTGTGCAGACAGGCAACAAGGGGGAGCTTTGGGAGTCCATTACAAATGTTTTATGAATAAATGCTTGGTTCCTAAAGAATATCCCTTCAGTCTCCAATGTAAAGAAATGGCAGTTTTTGTAGGTTTTTTTTGTTTGTTTGTTTTTCATTCTTTGTTTGTTGTCTTCCATACTTCCCTTCATTAGCAAAGTGGTTTTGTGGTAGGAGGCATTTTCCCTTTTTTGTCAGAAATAGTCCTAAAATCACTTAAATTATTGAAAAATTCGGAAGATCCTGTTATCTGGCTTCCCAGATTTAAGGAATAATAGGGACCTTTTTCCCCCCCAATTATCCTGTTAATGCAAATGTTTGACCTTCAGTTCCTAGGCTGCAAGCTGTTCCATCTGTAAAATATCAGTGAGCTGGGCGACAGCTATGTTCTGTCCCAATGGCATTAGCAGCTCCTTCAAAAGGTACAATATTGAAAGTAGGTATGCTTTGGTTCTTTTTGATTGCAAATGTGCAAGAGCAGGGCTTATAAATGAAAATTCTTGTTCCCCTGGGTTTAGTCAGCTTTGAACATTATCATAGGTACTCAGTATCATGGTAATTCATGCCATGCCTGCATATGAAAAGCAAAAGAAGAAATCAAGCCCACTGGTCAGACTCACTGGGACCATTGCTGTTGCTGTTTGTGCTGGGAGGATTGTTCTGGTTTGTTTGTTTTGTTTTGTTTCATGTCACATCCTCATTTTCAGTATGAGTTCTTCCTGACCCAGATTTCTGAGCAGACTGAAGTAGAGCCAGAAACTGTAAAAGTGCATAATTATTCTTTTATTTATTTTTAAGCTGTACAGCTCTATTAAGCTTTCAGAAAATCCTTTCTACCCAGCCTTTGAAGTAAACTAAGCCAGAGATCAGCCTGAGAAGATGTGGGTTGACACTGCTTGTTTCTGCTGCAGAATATTATGCAGTTAAGATCTGGAGTCTCAGACCTAGGAAAATCTTACACCTTTCTTGGAGTGCAGAAGAGGGGAGGGATCAATGTATCCAAAAGCAATACTTTACACCTTTGGTATGTTCTGAAACCTCACTTGCTGGCACTACTGTGAAACAGCTGAAAGCTGGAAGATTATTCTGGTTACTGACATGTAAGTGAGCAGATCACACATTAAAGCTGTGTATGCTCCATCTGCCAAGCCATTCATTCTTCCCAGCTCGGGACAAATTAGAAACTCTAGCCCAGAGGTGGAATATTATTATTCCTTTCCCAGTCCCCCAAAGCAATACATTCCCCTGCTCTGAGTCTGATTGAAAACACTGACCTGGAGGTGAAAAATGCAGTATCTCTTCCCCTGATTCATCCAGACTGTGACCCAGACAGCAGTGAAATCACAGGCTTCTTTCTGGTCTCAAAAAATTACTCAGTTGCCCTCATGGGCTGAGGGCTAGCTAGGATGCAGGCAGCTTGGGAGGAGAAGGACCCCCAGAGCTATCTAGTCTAGTGGTCACTTTTCTGCCACCAATATTGCATCAGGCAAACCTCATGCAGTGTGCATTGAAAGTGGGCATGGAAGGAAAGCCTTGTGGCCATTCCTTTGAGTAAATGGCTGGAAGCCAAGGTGAGGTAACCTGCTTTTCTGAGAGCCAGATGATGTGCCTGTGACATCCACTTACAGTCTTTCCTCAGCCATTCAGGCTTGACTCTGAATTTGGCTCTTCCTTAGGAAGTCAGGCTATCAAAGCCTTTCCATGTTCTTCACAAAACACAGCCACTCCTGGTGCTTTTGCCCTCCCTGGAGCCATTGTGCTTGAAGATCCAAGAGGCTCAGCATTTTGTTTGTGCTGCATCTTATTAGCAGTGCTCTGAGCTTCCACAGAGCAGGAGGAAAAGATGCCAAAGCACTTCAACCATCTGGATTAATTAGGGCTTACACTAAATATGGAACTACAGCGAGGGGGATGATGATTAAACCAGCAGCCTTCTGGAAACTGAATACCTTCTTCTCTGCTATATTTCAGCTTCTGTGACCTTTGTAAGTGCCTCAAGGCAAGAATGGTATTGTCTGTATGTAAAGCACTCTGTTTCTGTATAAGCAATAGCAGTAATAGTGATGGGAATAATAATGCTTTACTCCTGAGAGGTCAGTGAGTATCACTCTTCATTTTATCCCTCTCACTGTTGAGACAGACACAAAGACACACTGGAGCTTGCTTAGTACCATCTCTTCCCTTATTAACAGAGCCAAGGCTGAACCCAGGAAAAACATTTCCCTGTTGCTTGCTCTTGTCCCTGAGAACTTCCCTTCCTTTGGTGACATCCAGTCTCTCTTGTGGTTTTTCTGCAGGAGGTGCAGTAACAGCAGCCTGGAGTCTGATGATGAACCTCCTTGTGCAGAAGAGATTGATTATGACACTGCCAGTAGCTCTGATGGTGAAGAGGAATTCTTGGAGCTAGACCAGGAGATCCAGGAGTGCCTCTCATGTGTGGAAGGCAAGACAGAAGATGAAGTGACCACAGGACAGACATGCAGCTCCAGGGCTCTGAGGGGGCTCTACATTTCCAGCCAGCCAGCAGCCAACAGCACAGCTCTTCCTCTGGGTTCAACAACACTTGGACTGTACAGTGGGTTCGAGAGCAGTCCTGTGTGAGCAAGGCTTTGACTTGCAGAGCAGCAAGAAAATGGGTTGCTGCTCATGTTTGCCTGTCTGCCAGCTTCAGCACCCTTCCCAGATGTGTTGCTCCTGGTTCTGAACGGATAGTTGAGTGTATGTTTGTGTAATTTGTATACATACATCTGCTGAGAATGACTCTTTACACTTTGTATACGAGGCAGAGCGAGGGGCCACTAGCCCAGGTGGTACTGTGTGAGATCATCCATTCTTAAACATAATCTCCCATTTCATGGCTGCCTCTAGTATGTGGTTTCATACAGATCGACATAAGGAACAGTATTTGGAGACCAAGGAATCAGAGATGATTCTCTTTTTCTGACTTTAGGCAGCCTTTGCCTGGAGAAGTGACAGTTATTGATGCCTCTCAACAGAGCTCTCTGTTGCCATTCTCTCTTGAGCTGCAGAGCATGTCTCTGATTTCTGTCTGATCAGAATTTTTACAGTGCATTCAACAGGTTGGGTCAGGCTGTGTATATTTCTGAGCTGGTTGTATCTCAGAAACAGCATGGGAAATCCAATGTGCCACAGTAGGGAAAGCAGCAGCGGCAATTCATAGTGATCCTCTGGAAACCTGGGCTAAATTCACCAATAGATTAGTGAAGGTGGCAAAATCCAGGAGTGAATTTAGCCCAAGCATCAATCTGAACAGTTTCTTTAATCCCTAAATGAAGAAAAATTAGATTTCTCCTAAAATTGCCTCCCAGTTCCTGAGAATCCAGCACAGACAGAGAACCCACACACATGTTCTGTATCTCTAAAGCATGAAGCCACGTCACTTCATCTCACACTTCACATTGCCTGATCCTGCCATGTGTCTTAGACTTTGCTGCTGCAAATGGGAAATTGCCGTGAATCCAAATGGAGCTAATTTTAAGATGCAAGAGGCTCCCAACTCTGTCACTGCTCTGTGAGGCTCAAGGACAAGGATGAATGTACATTGTGTTGTAGCATTACAGCCT
Organism: Toxostoma redivivum; assembly: GCA_013397375.1. Lineage (NCBI taxonomy): Eukaryota > Metazoa > Chordata > Aves > Passeriformes > Mimidae > Toxostoma > Toxostoma redivivum. The sequence continues at coordinate 667,341 of VXBI01000755.1, read as the reverse complement.
GCAAGGACTCCAGTGAATGCCAGTGATGGTTATTATTAATATTGATGCATTATTAAAAGCACTGTGTAATCTTCCTGGTTTTATGCTGGTTGTGACAAGAATTCCTAGTGCAGAACAAAAAACACCCTGGTGTGTTTCTGAGCACCTTTTCTCAGACTACCTAGACAATATTTTCCAGCAGGAGGTTGCTCTTTAGATAAAAAGCTTCTTCATGTCCTGCTTGGTTTTCAGTATCCACGTGTTTTAAAGTCTTCACTAGCACATAAGAGTTGCCTGTGTCTCTAGCTCTATATGATGCTGCTCAAAAGACAGGCAGCTTGGGTCCTTAGAAGCTGAGCTTCTTAGCCCAGACTAATTCATTAGGTGTGGTGTGTGCCTCTGTACAGATGTCCTGTTCTGCTTGGTTTAGCGTGCAGCTTGTTGCACACAATATTGAATTTTAATAAAGGGTGGCTCACAGGAAGGGACACAAAAAAGGTGAAACAGGTGTTCCCATTATAATAGTTTGTATAAGACTGCTTCAAAGCTTATTAACAAAGAAACAATGTGTGCGCATAATTAACTTAAAAATCCAGTGTTTGTAGGCATGACAAAAACTTGACAGTTTGCTAGGTCCTGACTGCAGCATACAAAAGCCATGCTGTGGGATGTTCAGCATTCAGCACATCCCCAGAACACAGGATAAAAAATACTGTTGTACATATCTGTGTCTGTAAATGTGCATGTTTGCACCCACTTTTCTTTCTGTACCAACACTGCCATAACAGCAGCTGAAGGGCGCTTACTAAGGCTTGCCAGTGATAAAACTTTATTGCAAAGAAAAAAAAAAATCTTCTGCAATCAGCATTTTCATTAGTGAGATTCACACATTTTGGCTATAAAATTTGGCTTTCTAGATGTTCCATTCTGAATTTTTTAAGATAGGGGGAATTCAGTTCAGTGGGAAAATTCTGCCATGGTGACTGAACTGTGCAAGAGTTGTCATAATACAATAAAAGATGTGTCTTCCATGTGTGCTTGGAGCCAAATGTGTATGAGCAATAGCACTATTTCAGAGATCCCTGTGCTAGGAGCTGCAGGAGGTGGGGAGATGGCAAAGGCCCTCAGGGTGTTCTCAGTGGCTGGGATGCAGCAGTGTCCAAATGCAGCAGCTGAACTGGGGCCAGTGTCCCTGGACATCAACCACACCTTCATAAATGCTGCTGTGTGGTATGAAAAACCTGGCCAGTCTTATCTCCATGGCAGCATCCCATGCCTGTGCCCAACAACTTGTCAGCAAGCAGTGAGGATGGTGCAGAAGGCAGGGGCAGGAGAATCCCCAGCCCAAGGGTGCTCAGCCTGCTGCTGAGGAAGTGGGTCCCCAACCACTTGGGAATGGTACCCGGATAACTTGAGGAGAAGCAGTTTTGTGGGCTGCCTCCTTTTTCTCTAGAACTTCCACAGGGAGCAGATGCTCCTCTTCTTTAGACAGACCTCTAGAGGTCAGGAGAATTCCTCCGTGCGCGCTGCGCGCTCCGCACTATTAAAATTCTCCCTGAGTCATGGTAATTAAGCAGAGCTAGGCTCTGCACAGAGGAACGGAAGTGCATTGACTTTAATAAAACAGAGTGTAAAACAACTTTAGATTAACTCCAGCCTTGTTTATTCTTGCACACTTGTAATTCTGGTTTGGTATCCTCCAGTGAATGGAGCCGTTGTCCCCCGCGCCGGGGCCCGTCACCTCACTTGAGCCCGCTAAGTGCTGAGCACTGAGAGCAGGGCCTTTTCTTGCTGTCACTAGCTAATCCCAAAGAATTTGGAATGGAGAAGGGGAGGGAGGGAGGGAGGGAGGGGGGGGGGAGAGGGAAGTCGCCCTGCTGCCCACCGTTTTGTCACTCCTCAAGAGTCAGCAAGGCTGTCAGGTTGAGACTCAAGCCAAATATTCCCATAGTGGCCAGAAGAGATGGTGTCTTAGAGGCACTCGCCTGGTTCTCACTGCTGCAGCAGTTCTGGGCTCCTGCCAGGCACATTAACTTTTTTTACTGATGCCTTTTGTCTCACACTGGCTCTCTTGGAGGCTGTGAATGGCTGTGCTCTCCTTCCTCCCCCCAGTTTGCATGATGTGGGTGGAAGATGCTGTGCTGAGCCCTGCACTACACTGCACCCTCTGTCTCAGCCCCTCACCAGCTCTCTTGGGTCTCTTGGCCACAATAGCCCTTTCCTGTCAGAAATGATCCCAAGGATGCCTTGCCAGTGTCTAGTGAAATACATGTGTGTGTGTGTGTGTGTAAACCTCTGGGCTAAAAAATAAATAATTAAACAATAAAAAGAAGAAAGAATCAAGTCAGCAAACTGAAGGAAGAACAAAATCTAATTAGTTTTATCTGCTGTTTGTTATGAGGCTGTCAGAGTGCTCTATCCCCTAGTTTTACAGCACTCTGGAAAATAACAGTGATAATAATAATAAACAACCGTGCACTGGGTTGTTTTTGAAGCTGGCAGGAAGCAGATTAAGGAGGGGGAAAGACACCAGCCCTGCTCCTCCACTGTTTCTCTCCTGCTGCCAAACAGCAGAGATGTGGGTGATAGAGCTATCTCCTGTCTTATCTGTCCTTGGACAAGATCCACTGCCCCTATCCATCCCTTAGAGATGCAAAGCCTGAGTCAGAGACTGTTTGGCAGCAATTTGGGACACTCATATTATATTTCTTTCTTTGCCACAGATCTCTTATGTACTCCTGACCAATTTGTGCTCCCAGTTTCTGTTCCATTGTGAGATACAAATGGCAAATACAGTAGTGAAAGTAGGTGTATGGTCTTGTAATAAGGGGGGGGGGGGGGGGGGGGGGGGATAAGGAGGAAA
>VXBI01000755.1:330280-664479 GCA_013397375.1 Toxostoma redivivum | reverse complement strand
GGACATAAGGATGTAAAACTGCCCAGGTGTTTGCTCTATACTGATTTCAGCTGATGAGAGGGGAGCTGGAATTACTCTGTGCAGGAGTGTGGTGGTGATTGCCGTCCCTAGTTTCCACTGCAATGATGTGCAGTGATGATTTGTTAGGACATTTCTCTTTAAGCTGTGCTGGATAATTTTAAAAGCCTCTTCTGTCAGGTTGTTGTCAGCCCATACTGTCCCATGGTCTTGTCCTTACAGTGAGGAAATTTTCCCTCCTGTTTTAGTGAGAGCAGAATTTGAAAATCCTGTTCTGTTTGAAAACACTTGTACAGTTTTCCAGCTAGAGGGCTGGACACAAGGCTCCAGTTGAAGATAATATGCAAAATCTTGGAGAACTAAAAACCCTGTCCATGTAATTGCATTGGGAAAAGATGAAGGACAAGGTTAAAGAAATAAGGTATAAATTAGAGAGGAAGGAGAGGACTCAGTGCAAGGAGAGGAATGGAGAGAACAAGAGGGAATAGGAGTAGGGGACATTTGGGAGAAACACAGGCAGAGAAATAGGAGAATTGTTCCTATTTGTGCATCCTCTTCCGTCCCCAGATAATGTGTCAGTATTAGTGCTACCAAGAAACAACCCTCTTTACTGTAGAATAAATCTGCCACTGTATTCCCCACTCCATAAACGGCAGCCAAGTCCGTATCCTCAGCGCTGCATTGTGCACTGGGGTCTGTGAGTGCTTTTCATGAGCCTGTATCATCCCTGGCCTTGGGCTTTCTCCCCAGGGACTCACATCCTCAGACAGATCCTGGAACATCCATGGCATATTATTGTTGATGGAGCAGTTTGTGGCTGCATTTTTCATCTTTTCTTTTTCCTGCTTCTTTTATTTCACTTTGAAACAGTGAGAGAACAGGAAGGGAGTGGGAGAGAAAGAAGGCAGAAAGAAGTGCCCTGCTATGAGTCTAGCACGATCTCCAGAAAGATGGCAAGGCAGCTATTTTAGCATCAGGGGCTTTTTTAGCCTTTAATTAAGCTGCTTGTAGCTCATGCATGGACCAGTGAGAGGGAAGACAAATCTACCACTAAAAACAATCATCAGTTGGATGCTCTGGCAATAACTCCAGTGTCAGTAAACTGCCATAGCCTTTGGCTAACCGAGCTCTGGGCACTGAGGGGCTGGCTCCTCACCAGCTGATGTAATTGCAATCACAACCCTGTTTTCTGCCCCTTGCTCCTTAAGGCCTGACTGACGGCTTTCCCTGAATGGTTTCCAATGCATGCTCTGGCAGCTCCTGCCTTTGCCTCGGCATTTCCATAAAAAGTCATTTAGCTTTTCTGTGTTTGTTTCCCTGTCTGTGAAGTGGGGTTATTAATATTTATTTTCGGTGAAAGGGGTCACAAAGAGGTTTAAATCTCCAGTGTTTACAACACAGTTTGATATCCTTAGAGAAGGCAAACAGGAAGGATTAATTGCTGCCTACTTCATATATCTGCCATCACTGAAATAAAAATCCTGCCCATTGCTGGGATCACCTCTAACTCCTTTCCAGGGGCTGCTGTGTTTCCTTTGGTCTCTTTGTGGAAGGTGGCACAGGTGGGCCAGACAAATCCTTGAGGTGAAAGCATGGACAGCATCAACAAAAACTTTGGATATTTTTACAGCACAGCAGTCTTCCAAGAACCAGGCAGCATGCTGGTTAGTGTGTTAGGAAAATGGGAAATTTAATAGAGGTGAAAATGAGGCACTTGGGAGAAGAATGGAGCAATCTGGTAAACATCTGAAATGTCTCTGCCCAAGGGCTAGGAGTGTAAGGGCTAAACAGGAAGAATATAAAGCCTTAGTACATATACCAAGCTATGAGTTAATCAGCTTCCCAGACACATGGAAAAGAGAAAGTAGGAACAGCAGAAGAAGGATTAATTGGCTGTGAAACATCAGGGAATTGGTAGGTTGAGTCAAGGAAAAAGGAATACAGGCCAGCAAGCACTGACTTAGACATTAGAGCAGGGGTGCAATGACGAGATCTCCTAAGGCAGGGAGAAGAATAGAACAAAAGAAAAACACAAAAATTGTGTGAGGACCTCATTAATGCCTTAAAATGAGAAATTAATTGGTTTTTTTTGAAAGTTCAAGCAGCAGCAGATTAGGAATGAGAAGAGAATGATACCAAATCACGTGTGGATGAAATCAGAAGAGTTCCAGCAAAGAATGAACTAGAGGTGGCTACAAACATGCAAGGGAAGAAAAAGAAATCCTATAAATATGCTAGCAATATGCTAGAAAGAATAAAACTGTAAAACTGTGTACCACAGAGGGAGACCACATGCAAAGGATTGGAGTCATCATTGCCTGTTTGACTCCTCTTATCACCAAAACAGTCGGTGCTAGATAAATATAAAACAAGTCACACTGATGGGGGTATGGGAATGAGCTGAGCAAAGGGGTGTAAATTAAAGAACCCTTACAATGAGTGAGTGAATTCAAACGGCTTGACCTGAGGGAATTCTCCTGCAGGTTATCCAGTGAAAACAGTCTATGAACAGTTAGGAATAGACTTCAAGAATTTCTTCTATATCACGATGGTTCTTTAGAGTTGAAAAGGGCAAATAGGGTATTTGTTTCTGTAGACAGAAAAAAAAGAAGAACCAGGAAATTTAAATCAGCCAGCTAAGCTGAGTCACTACAGAGACACCTCAACAAATTATGAAACAAACAATTCATTAGCTGCTATAGGATAAGAAGGTGGTAAAAGAGAATCAACATGGATTTGTCAAGCTGATCTAATTCCTTTCTTTTATTGGCTAATTGGCTTAGAGGATAACATATGTCTTTGCTTTAGGAAAGCTTTGAATACTTTCTTTTCATAAAGAATGAAATTAATATGGTTTATATGAAGTATTTGTAAGGAAGGTGCACATTAGCTGTGGAATAACTTAAGAGAGATAGGTTTCATCTCCACAAACTTTAGCTTTCTAGAGGTTAGGCATCTGGAGAAGAGATGACTGAGAGAGGACCTTGTTAATGTCTATCAGTATCTGAAGGGAGGGTGTCACAGAGATGGAGCCAGGCTCTTCTTCCTGGTGCCAAGAAATAGCATGAAAGGCAATGGGCAGAAACTGGAACACAGGAAGTTCCACCTGAACAGGAGGAAGAACTTATTTTCTGTGAGGGTGACTGAGCAATGGAACAGTTTGTCCAGAGAGGCTGTGAATTCTCCTTCCCTGGAGATGTCCAAAAGCCATCTGGACACAATCCTGAGTGACACTTTTTGGAAGACCCTGCTTGAGCAGGGAGGTTGGACCAGATGATTTGCAGTGGTCCCTTCCCACCTTACTCATCCTGTGATTCTGTGATTTAGTCTAAATTATTCTGTACAGTCTAAATGTGGAGAAAAAGGCACCCCCATAGGATCTACATCCCAAGATACTGGGAAAGGATCATTTGTTGAGCTATTCCTTGCCTTGTTAACTTCTGAGTGAAGTTAAACTACCAGATCAGACAGGACTCCTAGCTTTAAACCCACCCTAAGCAGAAATCCCAAAGTCATGCTTGCAGGGCATTATTTTACTTAAATAACTGAGAAAATACAATGGAAAATCCATTTGCTTTTTTTCAGAAAATCCCATATCTTTTTTGTTGAAGTTCAGTTCCATGTTCATTCACCTTTATTTATGTCAACACATCTGCCAACCTCACCTTCAGCCTTTCCAGCCCAAGGCTCTGCTTCAGAGCTGCCCACACCCATCTCTGCAACTCCATCCTTTGCTCTGTAACCCCATCCTTTGCTCTGCAACCCCATCCTTTGCTCATTCTCCCAGAGCTGAATACAGACAACACTGGTGATCTGGGGGGCTGCATCCCAGAGGGAACTGGGATCAGACCAGGCACTCTCACTGGTGGCTGACATCCAGGTAGATGCCAAGAGCCCTGGAGCAGGGAGCTCACACTGAAGCCACTGTGCCAGATGGCCTGAGTGCTCTCAGTTGTAAGAGCTGCTTTGTACTTTTTAGCTTTACTGATGCGGAGAGAACATTTTGAACTGTCTAAGCCTTCTAACCTTGTATCATTGGCACACGAACAGCAGCAGCACACTGTTGAACATAATAACAAGAGGGAAAGAGCTGTGGAATTAAATAAGTATTTAAATCTTAGGGTTTGCAGCTCAGAGCTAGAAGCTTTAGCTGTGTTATTTCCAGGAATTGGTTGAGTCATGTTTGAGAATAATGGATAAGATTAATTCCTTCGTGACTATGGCTGAATAAATTATTTGACAATAATGATTGGACTTCTAGCTGCTTTTTTCTAATGTGTATGATGCAAAAAAATATTTGCTGTATCCTGGATGTGTGTGCTGGGTATGGTGCACTGGTCCTTGGTATGTGGCAGTGAATTTATTCCCTAAAAACAATTTTCAATGGGATTTACCCCAGAGCAACTGAATGCAGGATTTGATCGGTCATACTCAGAATGATTCATTTTTCACCTCATCAAGTAGGAAGATAGAAGAGAGAGGGAAAGTTGTTTCACTCTGCACAACAACCCCTTTTCCTCAAAGTGTGAGCTGCCACAGAGCCACGACCAGGGCCCATGGAGGGACACACAAATGTTGCTTGGCAACTCCATGCCACTGATGGGAAGAGCTCTGCAGGCTGAGCATCGCAGAGGGACCAGGAACAGTGAGACACAGGCACACCAGGATGGTTTTTGTGTCTGGCCCTGTTAGAAATGACACCACTCATGCCCTGGTAATTGCTGTAGACAGACAACAAAGTCTATTCTGTTGGGTGGGAGAGTAATTGCAGGTCATAAATGCTGAAGTATCCCCTGCCCACTCCCCAGGCACAAAGGGGCTTTGGATCTATTAATATCCTGAAGGTCATTGAATTCTTTCCGGTTTAGCTAGCTGTGAGCAAACCTTAAAATGGCTCAGAGGTGCTGCTGCTTGGTTAAACACCTACAGGGAACAAAAAAAAGCCTATTGTCCTTTGCAGCATCACACTTGTCACAAGTGTCAGGGGGTAGTGGTGGTGCAGCCCTAGCAGTCTGAGGATGCCAGACAACCCAAATTTACAACGAGGCTGGTTGTTAAAGCTGGGCAGCAGAGTTTTCAGACACAGTATTCCTTCATCAAGTTTTGTCACTATTGAAGGATCGTAAATTAAAGGGAACTAGATTGGTCTTGCAAAGCAAACCCCCTGTGGCTCATATGTTAGCACACTGCCAAAATCTGAGCTGCTTTCAGCTGCAGCTCCAGAATCACCTCCCTTTGTGTACCTACACAGAGAGCACTGTTTGGTTTATCAGGCCTAATGCTGGCACGAGGATCAAAAGATCCTTAGCAGACTTCATAGGGAGTTTAGCAGAAATGGGATTTTGGGTGCAAAGGAATATTCTGTTTGAAGCTTAAAGTTCTGCTTCCCACAGTATAATTCTGGGGAGAATAAAGTGCTCACTTTACTCTGACGTCTTGCAGTATTAGACTTTCCAGCAAGCCCTAAAATTCTGGACTGAAAAAGGATGTTTGCAGAGAGCTGGCTTTTCCTAACAGCCTGCAGTTGCAACAATCCAAGAGTTTTGTTTAGGGAAAGTGCCCAGCCTGTAGTAACACTGCAGGTGTTATCAAAGATCACTGCATGCCTTTGAAAGTTTTGAACAACCTGTGTAGACAACACATGTGAAATATCCTCTCTTGTTCAGCGTTAGAGGGTTGGGGTTTTTTTTGAGTAGCATCATGTCTTGGATGTTTCTAAGTAAAAGAAGCTAACAATTTCTAATGTGTATTAAAAATTGGATTTTTTTCTTTTTCAAACTTTCTACTGCACCTTACTATCTGCTAGAATAGGTGGAATAGCCTTTCATTTTTGGAAAGGCTGTTTTTTCACAAGGTTGCAGCTCTTCTACCCAAATATGAGATGTCCTCATTGCCTTGCTACCTAGGCACAAGCTTTAGTAGGTTGAGCAGTTTAATCCAGGTGTGACTCCTTCTGGCCTTCATTTTTTAATGCTGTTATGGAAATTTTGCTGAATCACAGGCTATTGCTATTTGTGGCTACATGTGGCACTGCCTTAAAAACCTATGGAAAACTTCAGCTTCTGACTACAACTAAATACCATCATTTTTCTTCATTTTATGTAAATAAGTGAATGTTTAATGAATTATTCTTGATCTCTGTTTTTTGTTGTTGTTTGGTTTTGGGGTTTTTGTTTGTTTGTTTGTTTGTGTTTTTTAGTTAAATTGAGGCTTCATCTTTGTAACCCTTTTTCTTTTTTTCACTGTCTCTTCTTTCAGACTAATGGAAACAATTACATGTTATTTCCTGAGGAGAGTTTCTCCAGCTTGTGGCACACTCAGCCTTATGCTGGTCTTCCTCAGGTTTTGTGCTGCTCTACTTCCTTTCCCATTTTCCATTTCCCCCCTTCCTTCACAAAGATCTTCCAGGGAGCAGAGACCCCAGAGAAGCTTTGGTCTGGTCTCTTGTGCAGAACACTTGTCCCACTGATTGCAGGGGGTCCTGCCTGAGGAGAGCAGACAAGGGTATCTCTATTGCATGGAGGGCAGGGATGACAGAACAGCATCTTTCTGGGGCATCTGAAGTCACACTCACCTCTCTCACACGTGTCTGTGTCTCTATAAATGAGCCACTCCCTGGCAGTTCCATCAGATGTACCCAGGCAGGTGCCACTGGCTGCCCTGTGGTTGCCATCCTGCTGCTGATTCACCTGGCTTTCAGCTTCCAGTTCACATCCTACATGCAGTATTCACAGAGACCGGCCAGAGGAAGCTGGGATTTAGATTTCAGTCATGTTTCTAATTCCTTTGGTTTCCTGTAGCTTCTCCCCTTAAAGCAATTCTCCTGAAGGCCCCTCTCACTCTTGCTTTTCTTTCACTGATGCTCACAGGCAGTGCAGAAAGAAGGCAGCCAAGGAAGCCACAGCTTCTTCTTGCCAGCCTGCCTTGCCAACACCTCTGGGGGCAGGGGGCCAGCTCCTGCATGACGGAGTTATTATACCTTGTTGAAGAAGTTGCCTTTGATTAAATGTAAGGGTGCCATCTTTTTATTGTCATTAATGTGGGCTGCAGGCTATGGGCCTTTGAAGTGTTTCCTCTTGGCTCATCTCCATGCTCTTTCCTTTTTTCCCCTCATTTTTCCTTTTTTTTTCTCTCTTAATTTCAATTCTCTCAATTATCTGCCCTTTCCAGCTCAGGGTGAGATTTGTTAATTTTCACATGCTTGCAAAAACCTGGCTGGCACACTCCAGCTCCCTGCCAGCTTCTACAGGAGCAAGCAAACAGGCAGCACATCTCTCTCTTGGGCTGCCTTGACCCTGCTTGGCTGCTCCAGGGGGAGAGGAGGGAATTGTACACTTGCCTTGCCAGAATGGCTCATCCCCTTTGCAGGAGCACCACTTAGCAAGGCACAACTGAATGCTCTGCTGTGTTTAATTAAGGAGATCCAGAACTATTTTATTTGTGATCTCAGGCCTTCATAGGCTGATGGGCTCCTTTCCATGCTCTAACCCCAAGCGTAGCATTTTGTTTCCCAGCCTGAGTGGAATAAAAGGACACCAGGCTGAACCTTAATGTTCCCTCAGGTATTTCCACCTGTATTAACTGATTGCTAGTTTGGGTGGGTCCAAAGAAATAATAAACTTTAAAACTCATTTCTCTCTCCTCTGCTCAGTGGCAGTGGAAATTACTGGAATGTTCATCTCTTGTTTGCTTAAGGATTCCCAAAAGTTGAGGAAAAGGAGTAAAATGGCCAAGTGCCTTGAGCAGGGTGGTGCTACAGATGAATTGGAGAAAATGCAGCTCCCCTGGATAAATCCCAGGGCCCATGGGACAATAGTGAGCACTTTCCTGTGGGCTGTCCTTCGTAGGTGTCATGCAGAGGCCAAAATTTCATTACATTCCTTCAACCATCTGCCTTAAACTTCGTTATACTCAATCCCTAGTTTCTTCTCCCATAAAAGCACAAGTGAATGCCTATAAGTAGCTTCTCTTTATCCCTTTCATAAAAGACTGCCTGCATGAGGTTTCTGTCTGTCTTTAAGAAGGAAGAAGTTGCTCCAGATATGGACAATCTCTTAGCTAAGGTGCTTGCCCCAGTTACAGGTGTAAATCTGACTGAACCCTTCACTGCTGGGCCAGCAATACTGCTCAGGGAGAGAAAACAAAGCAAAATAAAAATAAAATTGAGGGTTAAAACTAACGAATAACAGCAAATTAACTAATGTTTTGGATTTCAATATTGTTTAGATATACCCTGCCCCTAAGCATCCAGGGATATTTCCTGTGATTTGCATTGACTTAGGATACTAAACCATCCAAACATTGCACCTTGCTGGAGTTTGGCTTCAGCATTGGGATGTAGAGAATCTGGAGTGTTCCAAGAACCTTTTCCTGCCTTATCCAAGCACTATACAGAATGTTGTCATTCTCTTCCTAGTTCCCTTTCCCCTTTTTCTCTCAAGCACAGGCATGATTTTCTTTCACAGGAAGATGATTTCTCCCAGGCATAATTTTTGGAGTCTTCCTTAATTTTATTTTTTTTTTCTATAGAAAAGAACTACTAATTGGTGGAACTGATTTTAAAGTGATTGAAATGAATCCTCCAGCCTTACATCTTCTCATGCCTCAAGCAAGAACAGATCAGAGAGCTCCAAAACTGTCCAGTGATGCATCTCTAGCATGTTTGTCTTGAAACTGGAAGGTGAGATTTCCATGTACAAATCCATGTGGCAATGCTTTAATTGCTGCCCTGTAGTCACTGCACAGAAGCTCATACAGATCCATGTTAACAGGGGTGTTGGATCCCAGCTGGATCTGGTTTCTGGGGCACAGATATCAGCATAGAAAAGCAGGGGACAATGAGATGGTGGCAGCTCACCCAGTCCAGGAGGAGACTTGATACACACAAAGATCTCTGCTCTCTTGGGAAGAACAATTCCAAGTTCAGCCATCTTATTAAATTCCTGGGATTTAATAAGTCACTGAGCAAAGATAACTGATAAGAACCGTCACCACCAGGTCATGTCAAATGGGAGATAGGATGGGTGGAGCTGAAACCTCTTCTGCTAACACCTAGTAACTTCTATAGCTGTGGTAAGTGGATTGTGTATCCCTAGCTTCAAAGTGACGCAGAGCAGACAAAACATGAGCTGTCTGTATCTGGCTGGATACATTTGAATCCCATTCAGCCTCCTGCTCAAACCCATGGGCCATCCTGGGGCTGGGTGCTGCACTTTCCAGCAGGCCTGGAGTGAGTGCTGCCAGCAATGACTTTGAAAAACTGCCCAGCCTCAGCACAGCCCGTTGGGACCTTGGATTTTTCTTCTTCGGACCTATGTCTTTTTTCTCCCAGAAATGAGAGGATGATGAACATGACACTTTGGTTGCCATGGGAACACAGCATGATGTTTGTGTTAGCTGTGCTCCTTCCTGCAGCCAGAGCTGCTGGCTCCAGAGGTGGCTGTGAGCAGCACTGGTGGCACCTGGCCTGGCTTGCCCACATGCTCCCCCACGATTCTGGGTTTGGGGGGTCAGCCCCCCTTGTGTTATGAGAGGAAAATCTGACATGACAAGTCACTGGAAATTAGGAAGATCTGTCTGACTGTTGGGTGGGAAATTGATGAGTCCTGGTTGAAACTTCTGCTGTAAAATCTTGCTGAAAATCATGATGGGGGGCCCACAGGGACCTAGAGACCACAAAACTACTCCTGCATAGGGGATAGCTTGGAGTTTTTACGGGGGTAGGTGAAATGGAACCCTGAGTACTCCTTGAAACTCTTCTGCAGGGGCAGGTTTAACATCCCAGGGAGAGCGTGAAGAGTCACAGCATTCCTACCACACCCCTTCTTCCTGCAGGTTTTTATATATTCCTTACCTCTCTCCTGGCCACCCTTAGGCTTTCCCGAGCCTCAGCTTAGCAATAATCAGGAAGCACTTTCATGCTCTTGCAAAGCCATTTGGAGCTTTTAGAAAGACAATCTGGGAGAGACAACTCATTGTCACTGCTATTTTTCTCCTTTCACAGACCTCCCCTTATATTCTTACCTAATATCATTTTATTGGGGACAGAAATATATTTGTAAAGTTCTTATAGAAGAAAGTTTTACTGAAGGGAGAGGGTGAGGATGCAATCCTGCTTAAGAGACAGGTGAAAACCACAGTCTATTTCACTAATGTGATGATTTGAATGGGAATCAGAAAGGGTGGGAGCTCTCAGGAGGAGATAAAGGGAGCCCACTTAAAAACAGCTGAGATGATACTGGAGGGAAGGAAAAAGGTGAAGATGAAGGCTGTGTTGTAGGCAATACAGATACTCTTAGGGTCTATGAGAAAGAGCGAAAAATACCACCAAGGGAATCCAGCCAGGTGGTTATAAACAATGATAAAATAGACTTTAGAGGAACAGCTTGCAGCATGGTAAGTGTTAGTCTTTAAGACCTGTCAGAAGTTTGGTAGAGAGTAGCAAAATCTGCAGAAATAGATTAGGAATGTGAAGCTTGTTGCTAGAAAAGAAAATTTCTTTTTTGCCTGTCATAAATCTTTGCCTCTTCACCACTTTAGCTGCTTCCTGCATTCCCTAAGCAGGCTTAGTGTTCATACATGGCCAGAGGGTTTCAATTTGAGCTCCAAATAATAATAATAAATTCCATAAAGTGATTCCATGTGGAGAGGGGAGATAATAGTGCCTTATGTTTACACAGTAGGTTCCATGAGCCTCTGGGTCAGGCAGGCTGAGGAGCAGTTTCTCACCTGCTGCTGAAGTGCAGCATGTTCTGGAGTGACACTGCACCTGCTCTGCAGTGACTGCACCAGGGCAGGGTGGGGGAAACTGCCCAGGATGAAGCTGCTGAGTGAAAACTGGTAAAGAAAGGAAGAAGTGCATTTCTCCATGCTGGATTTTAGCCAAGATGCTGAAGTTAAACACCTGGTTAATTAATAAAAAGAGCTGCAGCAGCACCATGCTCCCCAGAGCCATGCTGGGACACTGGAATCTGTGCTGTTTAGTGAAGATGAACCTGGCTCTTCCATTACAGCTTCACTGCCACGAGTCCCAGGACTTTGCTGAAATTGGCTCAGTTGAGTCTTGAATAGCAGTTGCTGTTTTTCCTGATGAAAAGGCTTTCCCAGCTGCAAGCCAGCCCAGCCTGCCTCCACAGAGGGCTCAGCACCTGCCCTACCCAGATCAAGGTATGCCATTCTGTTTTGTCTGGGGTAGGAGAGCAGGAGATGAATAATAGCTCCACTGAGAGATCCCATCCTTTATGTTAGCAGGAGGATCATGTGTTTGGGAAGGGCAGAGAGAAGAGCATGTCTGTTATCACCTCTCTCCCTGTGTTTGACTTGGGAGGCCTCGTTCCTGTCTCCATGTGGAAAGGTCATCACAGCTTCTCTGTCCTAGGATTGGCTCCTAAGCAAGGAGCACTGGGACTTGGTTCTTGTGGATGATAAGAATCTCTCTGTTGGGGTGGGAGGACCTTGTGATGGCTGACCAGTGTAATTTCTGGTGGGAATTACGTTATTAAAAGCATCTTTTACTTTTTCTTAGACTTTGTTTCTAGCTAAAATCTCTATCTTTGGGCTTGCATGCAACACTGGAATCCCTGGAAAACTTCCCCTCTGCCTCTACTGCCTCTGCCCATAGAAGTTCTGCCTTACTCTGCTTTACCTGACTGATACAGGGATTGTCCCTATACTAAGGCTTCTAGTTCTGGTGTTCTGAGTATGAAGGACCATGCCTAGCAATGTGTTGGTATTCTGCAGGGACAGACAGAATTATGGCTTTTCCCTCACAGTACTGTTGTCCAGTTGAGCTGCTCCACCACATCAACTGCTCTGACCTCTGGCTGTTCATTTGCTCCCCTGTTTCAGTTGTTAGAGAAATATGCAATAATCTTCAACTCTCACTGTAGTCAAATATCTTCTCTTTTTATTTACAACTACAAAAGCACAATGTTATTAGAAGTAGCTCGGCTTGCAAGCAGATGAGCGTCATCCTGTTTACATAGAGTTCCCTGTCCCAGGCATGGGGTTTTATTCTTGCAAACCTCTGCTAGGGACATGGAGTGCTCTGAAAACATAAGCTGAGGCTTTGACTTCCCATCAGACTTTAAATTAAATCCAGGATAAAGGGAAGGACTGTGATATGCTTCCCGTATCGGGACTTGTGGGAATTCCTTTTGCCTGGTTTACACAAGATTGCACAAGGGAGAGGTTTAACACTCCAAATGCATTTCTTAAGGAAGGACTCAATGTTTTTTCTTGCATTACCTTGGACCCATGCCCCCTGCTCAGGCTGAACAGCCAAATGTGTGTACAGGGGCCTCAGTGACATAGTTCCAGGAAGACAAAAATTGAGATCTGCCCCCCCTGTATTGGCAGGAGGAGGCACCACTGTCTGAGACTCTAAAGCAATGGAGCTGCATGTCCTAGCTGGAATCCAGCTGAACTGGGTGTAGAATACAACCTTCAATTATGTGCCCTTGGAGGTGATACCAGGTTGTCCTTCTGCTTGTTCACAGACCAGTGTGCTGATGTGGAGCAGGAGAGAACTTGGAATGATGTACTGGGGCAATGTCTGTGATGGTGGCTGGGGTCCTCCCTGCCTGAAAGTGGAAGGCAAGTGGGGTTTTTGTTTTCCTAAAAGAGGAATTGGCTACGTTTAGTTCCTGACTTTTCGAGGTGCTGAAGGATCACTGGTGTGCTTTGCATCAGAAACTGAGTTGTGGAATGCACTACATTCTCCCTTGCTTCCTTTTGACCTGGTGAAACCAGTGATGGTTGAATTGAGTTAAGATGGAAGAATATGATGCTTTTGTCTTCCATCTTGATCTTTCAGGTTTTCCACCATCATCTTTTTGAATGCTTAACAAGCCTAAAGCCTCCTGCTTCCTGGGGACCATCTGGCTGAGGCTATATCTATAAAATCCTGTAGCTCTACCAAGTTCAGGGTCATTAAATTATTCCAAACAAACCTTTCTCTTGTGATTTCCATTGGATCCAAAAGCGACCTTTACTTCCTGCCTGAAGCTCTCTAATTGACAGTGTTGGTGGGACACCTGTTGTCCACTGAGGCTCCTGTTGGTCTCCCAGCATCAAGGCACAGCTCTTTCCTTTAGTTCTGCGAGCAACAAAGCACTCCTGCAGTCCTCCCATATGTCTCATATGCTGAGTTTTCTACCTTTGAGAAAATCTCCACATCCCCAGTGTGGGGGATATGGACATATATCATTTTCATGAGGACTTTGGTTTGTGTAGCCTTCAGTTGAATTTTTGCTTTGTGAGGGGTTTTTTTCCTTTTCTGATTCCATCCCTTTGCTCCTAATTCCACCACCTGGTATGGCTCACACTGCAGAATCTCTCTGCCTCCTCAGTGTGTACGCCCTTCAAGTATTTGTAGACATTTATCACTTCCCCCTCTCTGCTTAGTCATCTCTCTGCCAAGCTAGACATATTTAGTTCTTCTAATCTTTCCTTGCAAGTGAGTCCCTCCAGCACTCATAATTCGTTTCTCCTTGCTCTTCTATATTTTCCAGTTTGTCAGTACTTTAAGAATTTCTTATTTTGTGGTGGTTTAATATGAGTAGACACAAGGAAAAAAAATGGAGAAAAGCTTCCTGAGGACAGAAGGGTTTTTTTTGGTACCAAGTCACTGGGAATAGATAAGAGTGGGTAGTTGTGGGAATTCCTGCTGCAGGTTCTGGGTGGGTGTCTGGGACACAGAGAGTGGTCCTCTCTTTTCTTCTGAATTTCTCTATTCCCCATCCCTGAAACACATAACAAATACTATCAGCTAATATTTTGGCTAGTTAGTTTCTGGAGTTCTCCTCTTAAAAGAGTTGGCTCAGCTTCCCGTTCCCTGTGTCTCTGTCAGGCCAAAGGCTTTGCCTAGTAGTGATTTTTTTTTTTTTTTTTTTCTAGTGGGCTGCAGGGTGTAAGTGCTTCAGAGGTAGTGGGTGCGTCTTAGCAGTGCTGGATTTCTATTTCTCAACTTTGTTCTTCTCAAATACTGGCAGGCATGGTGCCAAAGGATCATCAGAGAGCAGCCAGCTCCTTTTTATCTCAGGAAGATTTTTTCCCTTCTGGACATTTGTTTCTGCTGTGTCCAAGCTTTATAAAAAGGAATATAATTTCAAATGGGTCCTGTTTCTAGGAGCCCAGATGGACTTTTTTCCTTTAAATAACCAACTCAACAAATTCTTTATATAGAACCTTGTTAATTAAAGCTGTACCCCGGGAGGATAGGCTGGAGATGCTGTTCAGTCTCCACCTCTCATACTGAACTCCACGGTGGTTTTTGAGGCATTCCTGGTGTCTCACACTGATGGCAATTTGTGCTGTCTGAGGTTACATGACGTGAGCAGAATTGAAAGGAATGATGGTGAGCAGCAAGTGTTCCTTCACTCATTAACTACATCAAGGTCTGCAGCTTTTCTGTCTGCATTAAGGGCTTTTTTTAATATTCCCCATCACCATCTAGTGACCTGCAAGGGAGCAGCAGTTTATCTAGCCAAGAGATTCTGTCAAATTTGCTAAACTGAGATAGGTATCATTATCAAAATGCTTCCAAAACCAGGATAAAATCCATAGAAAATTTGCACTGTCTGCTTACCTTTACATGGTACAATCTAGAATTCAACTGCAAATGCAAAACCAATGTGTTTTTTACACAGGAGGAATGAAAAGATTCTGTTTTCCTTCCTTATATATTACCATCTTTCCACCCAGATTAGATACTTATCAAGCATCTGTCTTCTGTTTTGATTGTGTCCTGAGAACATTGAGTTTAAGTAGAAATGTGCTGCCTGGGCAGGAAATGTTTCTCCATTGTGCATGAAGGCTGTTTGGATCTCTTAAGCCAAACTACAGAAGGAAGGGGAAAGCAGAGCAAACAAAAATAGTGTTGGTTGGATATGAGAATGCAGATCTACACACTGGGTATCAAAAAGAGAGAGCATTTACTGTCACTCACAGGGTGCCTTTCACCCTTCTAGTTGTCAGAGCATTCAGAAGAATTAAACAGTGGGTCTTTGTCTAGAAAAAGACACTGCCTCTATCAGAAGCTTAGGCAGGAGTGGCAAAATCATTGTGAAGAATGGCTAGAAAGAAAAGCAAGAGGCATTTTTACCAGCCCATCCTCAGATAAACTTGTTATGGGCCCTGACTCTTGAAACAGCACCATGTCATTTACTTTAGCACCTTCAAACTGCTGATTAGCATCATCATCCTACTGCAGCCTGGGCTGGCCAGCTGCTGCCTTTGATGCAGTTGCAAACGAGCTTGTCTTTCCCAGAGGAATTGGCAGCCGAGCTGGCTTCAGTTTGTCGTTTCTCTACTGTCATTCACATTTAGAAAGAGGGTGGGGTGATTATTTTCTGTTTGTGTTTCTGCTTTATAAAAATATGCAGTTGCTTAAGATCCATTTGGTTGACAAAGTGTTTTGCAAACAAACTGTACATGGGAATCACTTTGTTAGCTGCTGAAATGCAAAGCAATAATTTTTATTGTGGAATCTCGAGAGACAGATGTGGTTCAGCACAGCATGACTTTAAGGATTCGGCTGGCTAGAGGTAGGATTACTACCATATTTAAAGCAAAGCATACATTCAAAAGCTTTGAGCTGGGGTTTATTCTATGCAAATATTTGACGAGTGGCCTCTCATTTAAGCACAAATAAAAGTATTGAAGCTTACACCATTTATAGCTGCTGGCAAGAGAAAATTGTTTCTAAACAAGTGTCTGTGAAGTATAATGGTTATTTCTCCCCATCATAAGTTCCTTTGTTATCTTGCTTGCCCCATTGATTCTTATAAAGAAAAGGGTGTGGGAATTTTATTTATACGATCCCTCTTTTAATGTTTTCTGAACTTTTGATCTTTAGTGAGAATTTTTATGTCTTTTTGCCTGAAATCAGCTCTGTATCAGTTAAAGTTCTTTGAGCTTAAATAACTAATACAAGGGCAGATCAGGTTTTTCCTTGCTCCTGCTCCCCAGGTGTTCCTGAGCAGAGATGTTCAACCCCTGGCCTCATTTCCATTCATTGTAATGGAGTGATAACAAAATGCATGGCTGACTTCTCTAATTAGTCTCGTGTTCCTCAAGGTCTTTTGTTGTTGCCTGATATTATTTCTTATAGTTTAGCTTTTTGGGCTTTGTTGGTATTTCCCTAAACACCCCTAATAGATCTCCCCATCTTCCAAATTATCTCTTTGGGCATGAACTGATATATTGCAAACAAAGCAATGCAATATTCATCATTAATTGATCATGATCTCTCCTGGTTTTGTTGTTGCTGTTGGGTTTTATTTTAATTCCCACTCTGTTTAGGGGAATTTTTAAAATTTTATTCAATACCCTAACTTTTAAATTTTTATTAAACTATAATGCAGATATATATTCAGTGTAGCTTTCATGAGTTTGTTTTCTTGTGGATTGCTGATCTCATTTTAATTAAAATAGGGAAAGCATAGAAAGGAAATTAAAATAAGAATAAAAATAAACAGTTGGTTGTCCCACAGTTCTACTGGGAGGAAAAGGTAGAGGACAGAGATTTTACCTTTAAATACAGTATATCGTTCTTCTGCTCTCCAGTAACCATTAGAAAAGTGAAGAAAAAGGACCTGTGTCTGTAGGGGATGGAAATCTGCAGCTCTTCTCACACTGAGAATCAGCCTCCCAAGGAGACTCTGTCTCACACCAGGTTTGTTCAAGGGAAGGCCTATTATGTGGAATTGTGTCAAATGGTGAGGATGGGTGTATAAAGACCTAATCAGAGTCCTCCAGCACTAATTACCTGTGCTCTATAGAAATCCCTGTTTCCATTCAGATCCTTTTTAAAGGAACTTCTCAGAGGAAACAAATGAATTCTTGTTCTGCAAGTGCCAATTGAGATGGTAGAGAACAGGGAAGTCGTGGATTAAAGCAAGCGACTTTTTGAGACCTACCATAATATTTGACTTGGTCTTCCCACCCTCTCCTCCTCTTTTTGCATTCATGCATTGAAACATAACAAGAAATCTCTGCATTTCTCATGCCTCTTTTATTCTGAAATCTCTAGGCACTTTGCAAATATTAACTGTAAAATTTCTAAGTTATCTACCCATCTATCCAACCTCTCTCAAAGCATTTGTTTTCCCAGCACAATTCAGAGGGATAGTAATGAACAGAGTATAATAAATATCTAAACAGTTTTCAGTAAAAGCAAATAATTTAATCTATTAGAAAATGATAGATGACTCAAGATTTAGCATTGGAAGAAAGTCAGGACAACAGCTCTCAGAAGAAGAATAATTGCTGTTTGACCAATGTCCAATGATAACATTCAGGATCAAGGTTATTAGTATTTTTCATCAAAGGCATTAAAATTTGCAAATAATCACATTTTTAATTTGTTCTTGCAAATTTGGAGGGAGAGAATGAGGAAATCTTGGGGGTGAAGTAGTGAGATCTTGAAAGAGAATATTCCGGAACAATAAAGCTGAAGAACATTTTCCTACGCAGCAGGAGGGAGGAATAAAAGCAATTTGAATCAGTGTTAACCTTTAAATCAGAAATATCACTTGGTGCATGTTGGTACTTGAGGATTCTCTATCACTGTTGCTGAATATAGGACCCAACCACACTAGAGATACACATACAAAGTACTCAATTTAAGTGAGCACAGATAAGAGGCTGGTCTCGCCACCTTGATTCATGCCACCAATAATTTCAAGCAGAGCACACCCAGAGTACAGTGCTCCTGAGCACAGAGAGGTACAGCCTGTTCCCATATTTATGGAGAAATGTTAACACTGCAGAAAATCTCTCAGTTGTTAGGGACACCCATGTGGATCTGTCAGTGGTTTTGAGGTCAAGTTTGTCTTATCCTCAATGTTATCTCTTGGTGTGGAGTGAATAGGACTTCCCTCATGGAAGGGATGAGGAGGACAACAGGTCCTTATTCCAAAGCTTAACTATCTCCATTTTCCATTTCTCATTGAATCTTCAGTATTATTTACCACAAAACTCAATTAGGGCAGTTTTATTCCAAACATTTCCTGGTATTTTCAACCAGCAGACTAGTCTAACCCATGGATGCTAGCACATTAATTTGCTTTGCATTCCATGACTTCTGTCTTAACTGACCCAAGACATTTTCTTTTGGCATATGATTCTGCCAAGAGGGCTTGGTATTTACAATATTAACATGTAGTCAGATCCAGCTGTTTGGAAATTCCTTATGGATGAAGTCTGATCAAATAGCACTGACACAACACCATTGCCTGCTGTACTTTGCTTCTCTGCTCTTTGTCCTTACATTTCCTTCAAATTGAAAGTACATTGTGTTCAATGCCTACCAGCCAAAATCCTCATCACCAGGCCAAACTCAGATATCTGTCAGAGGTTGTGAGGTAAATGAGGAATCATCCCAACAAAATTAAGGCAAAGAATTAAAAAGTATCAAGAGCTCATTCTGTAAATCTGCAAAATAATTTGCATTTCAAATCTTAGACAAGCAGAGCAGCATTGTAATTTCTGTGTGTAGATTTACTACTGTGATGTTCATTATCTGATTATCTCTATCTACAACCTTCCTAGTGCTAATGCACATTGTCTTCCTAGTACTGAATTAGTGAAATGTGTCTGACACTGAATTTGCAGGTAATTGCTATGGCTCCCCTCAATGAAATGTTTCTTAGGACACTCTTGGAAATTAAATGTTCCTTCTCAAGCCATTATTTGCTGACTCCATCCCTATCTTATTAAATAATTATCAAGTAAAAATGTGTAATTTGAAATATGCGTGTCATGTTTAGGTAATGAAAGAACCAGGCATTCTCAGTGGATTAATGACAGCAAAATATTGCCTTATTTTCTCTCAAATCAGCCACTTCCCAATGTCTTGTTAGGACCTAATCAGAGCTGACCACCCATCTTTGCATGTGATGCCTCGATGCTGCTTTGAGATGTCTGTCTTGAGTCCTTACAACTCCCATGGAGGAACCCTGGGGCTAAGTAATGCCCTTGGAGTGTTATGAGCCTTGACTGAAGGATTTGAACTTTGATGATCCTCGTGGATCTCTTCCAACTCCAGATATTCTGTGGTTCTGTGATTTGGATTTGTGTCACACTGGGAAGTTTTGTTCACAGTGCTAGATGTAAGCCCTGTATATAGTGCTTGAAAGTACAAAGCCTACATTTCCAATATTTAAAATATCTTGTGCTCTATAAAGTTAATCCCACTACAATTCTCAAAATGTTTACAACGAACCGTAAATATTCATAGCAGTGTGATTTCAGTGAAGTTATCAGAGATTTACACTGCCATAAACAAGACTGTAATCTAGTCCTTTGTCCTTTCACTACAGAATTTTATAAGGTAGAGATCAAATCTGAAGATCTTTATTCAGTGATAATTAAACCAGACAAATTAGAAATTCTTCTACTGCAGTCAGACTTTGGCATAAGTTTAATATGAAATATATTAATTTTCTTCTTAAAATAAATTCCCTTGTTTTTGATCATAATTTGTTTTAACTTCAGCTCATTCTCCTTCCTCAGCTCAATGACACTTTGATGGCTCAGTCTTCATTTTAATAGTCATAGCTTGAAGAAATTGAATATGACTAAGGAAGAAATAGAGGTTTCTGTTTCTCATATCTCTGTTTGGGAAGGGCTGTGCTTGATATCAGCTATGTGCCTCTTAAAGTAGGATGTTTTTTATTCTCCAGCAACTCTGTCTTCTAGAAATAAACACTTATTTGTATAAGCTGAAACACAACCTATATTTCAGTACCTTATCTATGTTTGTAAATTCTAGGAAACAGATTTCCAGCTGTCACTTAGATGTTTTGGGGTTTTTTGTTCCTTCAACCAAAACCTTTCTTGATTTGTTTGTTGCTTATGGAAGTGCTTGTTTCTAGCAAATAAGTTATTTTGTCTGCTTGGATTCTGATATGAATACAAAAGCAAACACTGCAATCATCTGCAGAAGCAAATGTGAAGTGGAAATCCATTATTGTGGTAGCCTGGCACGCCTCTGTGGGAAACACAAGAAAGCATGTCATCTTCCATGTTTAGGTTCTCCAGTTTGTTGGGAAAATAAAAGCTATGGGAAGTGTAAATGGGAAACTTGATCTCTGTTTCAGCTGGCATTATTTCTTACAAGAGCAAGGGAAAAGCTTTTTTCTTAGTATACTGTTGGCTGTTCTTTAATGTGGTTTTCTTCTGCTTTTTGTGTTTTTCACACTTGCTCATGTGAGAGCTGTTCCTCTGTGGCTGTACTGCTCTAGCAGTCAGAGCAATATTTTTATTCCTGCCTTATGCTGGTGGCTTCATATTGTGTAAAAGGTTAGTAAATTGATCTTTCAACCAAGTATTCTGGAATTTCCATGTTCATATGTGGGGTCCTGTCACAGATATCACCAAAGTTGGGGGTCTTTTAGTCATTAACAGATTTTGGCAATGAACATTTCTATTGCTTATATACAAAAAAAACCATAACAGAGTAAATTACTTAAGAAATTATGTGCATGCTCATCCCTCGTATTTCCTTCACAGTGGATATTTTGGAAATAAAAGCTCAGGTTCACTTGTCTTCTGGAATATATATATTTACATATGCATAAAAGTGTGTGTGTGTAGGTATAGACAGAGGCGAAAATACAGAAATCAAAGCATATAAACACTTGCCTTCTAAATCAAACTGTCACTTCCTCCAGGGATTATGAAGTGCATTCATTTTGTGGAATAGTTTGTTTTGAAGAATTCAGTGAAGGAATCCACTCTGAAAAAGCCTTGTCCTCATTAATGCAAGAGGGAAGAGACTCTACAGTGGAAAGAATGTAGACAGTATCTCAAAATTTACATGGAGCTTTAGTGCCGGAGCTAGGAATGACCTGCCCACTGCAAAAACTTGATCTCTCCATGGTCTGAAGGATTGCAGTAAATGAGCGTTTGTCTGAGTTAGTTAGTGACTAGAGGAAAATGAATTTGTTCTTGTACACCACGGAGTGATCTACTGTTTGTAAGCAGATTGTAAGTGAGGAGCTGTAAAACAGCATTTCTGGCTTTTTGCTTCACTTAATCATGCAACAGAGCAGACCCTGAGGCCCTGTGCAAATTTTAGGACCCATGAAAAATAAACAGTGAGTGAACGTAAATTAACCGGTCCTCTTGGGGATTAAAAAGACAGGCTCATTATTTTGTTTTTCATTCTGCTAAAAGGGCCAGTTTCCAGCAAGAATTGTAATAAAAAGAAATTATAGCTCTGTCTGAGGTAATTTTCTACCAGTTGCAATACCTGATAGGTCTCCAAATGTTAGGGAGCATCATTCAGCCTGGAGCACAAGGTATTCCAAGGATTACCCCATGGATCTATTACCCTTGGGTCTTTTACTAACAACATTAATCTGGCTGGTATAAGAAGGTGTAGTATAGGAAGGTTTCCTATATGTTTGATATACATTATACTTCAGAAAATGTATTGAACTTCTGTGTACAATATATGTGGCAATAGAAAAACCTTATTTTCTAAAATATTTCGAAATTGGCCATTTTCCCTGTTACTTTAAATATATAGTATGTACTTGTATGTTTGATTCAACATTCTGAATATGTTCTCATATTCAAAGTGTAATGAGTAAGATTCATCACAGTATAAGAAACATTTTCCATGTTAGCAATGCTAATGAATAAATTATGTGGCATTCCTGCATAGCTTGCTATTATTATTTGATCTTTGCAGTTTAACTAGCAAGCAGAATTGCTTCTTACTGAATTTTTGTGTTTGCAGCTAAGATTCCTGGGCTACCTAATAGCTGTTTGGAGACCAATCTTGAAAGAGCTAGAATATTGCTGTGGCTCAGAATGGGCAGGTGCCTGTGCTAGCAGCCCTGTGACAGTATTGCAATCAGCTTGACTGGTTCCTGCAATGTTCTTTTCTCTGGAGTTGGCTGGGGGTCAACGGGGTGAGACAGTGGATTATTCTGAATTTTTTAATGGTATGAGCCACAGAACAATACAGCTGTGGCTGGTGAGTCTGTGTCCACACTGTATATTTCAAGGGGTTTCCCTAATTTCACTCTAGTCTGGCTTTACAGAGTGAGTACTTGTTAATGGTCACAGCACTTAAATGGTCCTGGAGCATATCTTCAAGTTAAGCATCATCTGAAAGAAATCTGGTTAACACACCCCAAAGAAACCCAGCTAAGATCACTCCAAAATGTGAGTCAAAATACAGTAAAGTGGGAACAGTCTGGAGATTCAAGTTCAGGTTGGATGAGGCTCTGAGCAGCCTGATCTAGTTCATGTTCCTGCTCACTGCAGCAGGGTTGGACTGGATGACCTTTAAAGGTCCCTTCCAACCTAAACCATTCCATGATTCCATGCTCTTTAAGACGACAGTCCTGATTAAAAAAAAAAAAAAAAAACAAACAAAAACATGAAGGCAGGTGGATCAACTGTCTAATAGGGGAATTGTTTCATCACTTATTTAAAGAGGTAAAAGGTTACTACCATCACCTTAAAAGCAGTCAGTGCATTGAGTGGTGAGCAGGGAAGTGGAGCGTGCTGAGAGCACTCCTGTTTTGACACTCAGTGTTGCTTGTTTTCCTCATCCTTGTTTGTGTGGACAAGGGAATGTTCCCAAAAGTGGGGTGGTCAATTAAACATGCCCCAGTTACAGTAAATGCAAAAAGGTTCTTTGTTTAATTATTGCCTTCTTAAAGTGAATAGTGTAGGCACTTATTCAACTGGGTGGGCACAATAGGAGGTAATGGCACTTTGCAACAATTGTCCTAATGAAGGATGATGAGTTTCATTCAAGGTAGTGGGATTTACTATGGACACTGGGGTCTCTGCCAGCACATCCTATTACAGGATCAGGACCCTCAACAATAAATGGTTCACATTCTTGGAACTAATGTCTCTAATGGGAATAACAGAAGTGGAGATAATAATAATGTATTACTTCGACCACAGGAGTGCATTGAAGGATTAATTGAATAATGGACTAAATTTATCTCTGATGCAACTGTGCTGATCTGATCAGCAGGATTTTACCTTCACGTTAATAAAACACATGAAAAAATAATCTTTGCAATTCTCATTTTGCTATTATTATTATTAATGATTGTCTTATAAAACCAGAATGCAATTTAGCAGTCTGGTTTGCCTCAGATAAAAAATTTGAAGTCTTAGTTGGAAGCTACCCCAAACTTTTGTCTAAAATGCTGATTAACAACCTCAGGGGAATGAGCTTCCTTGCAAGATTTCAACACTGCTGCTTAGTTTTGGGCAAGGCAGAAACAGTGTAAGTACAAGACTTTCCTAAGGATTTATTTTCTCTATGTCGTGTCAGCTAAAATGTAATACAGAGAACTTAACAAAAATGTGTTTTCTACAGCAATCATGTATATGTCTTATAAGCATATACTGTCACCTTTCTTCCTATTGAATTGTGCCTGAATCCATCCAGTTTCTCATTTCTCTTTGATTATTCACAGAAACGTGTTACTTGAAATTTATACCTAATGCTATGAGAAAGTGGTTTTAGAAACAAGCTACTGAAGGAACACAGGATCTGCCATCTTTTCAACCCATGCTAATGTCAGGAATGACTGTTTGACATTCAGTGACTCTTCTAGGGATATGGAAGGACAGCCAAATTTTGTTCTTTTGAATCTTCAAAGTGGTATTTTGGAGATGAAGAGCAGTTTAAGCTTACTTGTTATTTTTTTACTTTGGTTTGGGGTGCCTCAATGTTTTTCCATAAATGTCTGCAGCATTCCTGCTTTTTCTCTTAGGTCCTCAGTTGTCACCATTTGAGCCCTACTGACATTTTTCAGTGCACAGGTTAATCTGAGGTGTTAGTGCACTGCAATCTGTGCATTGGCAGGGAGAGAAGAATAAAAACACAGGCATAAATCACAGGATCTTGTTTCAGAGATTGGATGATGACTGCTGAGGGCCAAAGAAAGTTTCTCTTGGAAGATTTTTGCAGCAGAGGCTGATAGGGTCTAGAAAAGTGAATGTTGCTGGCACTGTCACCCTATGGTTTCCTGTAGTACTTACAAGTGAAAGTGCTGAGAAAATTATCTGTTGCTTAAACATCTTCTGGAATAGAAACAAAACCGTATTTCCTTCAGCACTCCAATGCCTGGCTTTTGCTTTAATTGGGCAGGCCAAAAGAAGCATGGCCAGTGCACCTTGGTGGAGTGGGGAAGCAGCCACACAACGTGAGTGTCCCACAGTGAGGATGGGATATGCTCAGGAGGTGGCAAATTAAAATGTTTTAATCCAGTTTATCCAGAAACCATCTGCAAAACTCAAGCTGTCAAGGTCACGTATGTTGGCATTGTGTCCATCTATGCCTGACCTAGAATTGACCCTCTAGTTTATGTAAGAAATGAAAGAGAAGAGGAGCTGGAGCAGGGCAGAAGGGAGCAGTTCTGTGATTGGAAACAGCGAGCACTGAGTGAAGGGAAGGTAAATCCTGTTTCCCCAGCTATATCCATTCATTAGAGATCAGTAATGGAAACTTTATCAGCTGTCGGTTCAGAACTACTGCAGTAAATAGACTTGAAATCTCCATGGGATGTTCAAGAGAAACAAGCAATAATAGCCAACACTTTCCTTTGAGCCTTCCCCATAACAAGGCAGGGGTGGGAAGATACAGTTAAATTCTTATGCTCACTGCCCAAAAAACAAGGTCACAGAGAAATAGTGTTTATGACAATTGCACACAGGGAACATTGTCTTGGTTTGAATCAGGCTCCTCATGCAGAAATTACACCGTATCAAATCTGGGTCTTGCACATCCTAAAATACCTTGCTAACAGTTATGTCTCCCAGATAATTGTATTTTAATGTACAGAAATGTCTCAATTTCTAAATTCAGGCATTATTAGCAAAGCTTTTTTAAAAAAAAGTTTCACTGACACTTGGCATGCAAATATGTGTGTTAGATCAGTGATTATTTTTTTAGTTGCTTGTGTTTTAAAGGTTTTTTGGTTGGTTGGTTGGTTTTGGTTTTTTGGTTTTTTTTTGCACATTCCTCAGATCCTTGGGATTTCCAATGCCTTTTTGTAGTCTTCTGCTGAGAACAGTGACATTCCTTAAACTACAGTACTATAGACTGCTAGTCCTGCTATTTGGTCTCCTGCAGCCAGGAAATTGGAAGGAACTGCTAGATTATTTAAGTCAGCTCTGGGCTAACTATAGGGAGGAGACTTTGACATGAATAAGCTTTAAGCTGACAAAGGGTGGGATCTCCTGAGCATCCAAGTTTTAGCTTTGAAGGTATTGTTGAAAATAGTGAATATTTCAGCCCTGAGCATGCTACAGCAATTTACTCTGTGTCCTTCCCCCATCCCAGGTGTGAGCAGAAGGGCTGTGAATATGTCTTCCTTGTGTGAGACTGCTCTGTATAATGCTAAAGTCAAATAGGAGCAAGTGGGAATGATGTGCATGTCTCAACACCACTTTAACCTGATTTAAGCCATTATGCATGATCCATAAACCCTTGGGCATATCATCCTCATTTAAAATTCCTGCTTACCTTTTTACAAGGGCTTCTCTGAACACGAGCTCCTTAGGTCCTATTTTGCCTCTTTGTAGGAAGTGTATTTACAGAAAACACAATATTAACAGTTTCTCTGAGCATTTTGCTGCTCATCGGAGTGCCTAAGGTCAGCCTGCCAAGGCACTTCCTCTGTGCCTGCCTGTGTATGCATTTAACAAGCTGACTCAGGGAATTCCCAGCCATTTCAGGTTCAGCAGGTCAAGAATCTGCCCTGAAAAACCACGTTCTTGCTGCTTAGACATATGTATCTGGGTTGCTGTGCTGGGCTTAGCAGCTGCTGCTTGTTGGTTTTGCTGAAAGCTGGGTCACACAGTGTCATCACCCAGGACAGAATTCCAGGGGCTGCTAGCTGCTGGCAAAGATCTGCTGACAGCAGGTTCTTGCATGGTCTCAGGGCTGGAGAAGACAAACCTTGGCCCTGGTGGCCATGCTGCTGCATCTGTGGCATGTGGTGCAGAGAACAGGCATGCTGAAAAAAAAAAAATCATGCATTGTTGTGGTTGAAAGATGAAGCTCATGAGTTTCTTTTTCTTTAGGTGAAACCCTGGGAGGGGAGAATATCACTAGCAGAGAGGAGTAGAAAATATTTTATTGTATTGTTACCTTGGCTTTCTAGCAGGCCCTTGCCAGAATTTTGCCACCTATGGCTGAGTATTACATTTTCAGCTTATTCTTCTTTTCAATCTCCTGTCAATATAAGCAGGGAATTAACTGTAAATGTAACATTTAATTGCCATCAGAGGTGTGCTCATTTCTCTGTATGCCACACATTTCCTCCATGATCTCCATCAAACCACCGAGTTCCTCTAGATTCTATATTGAGGCTGATAAGGTTTTTTTGAGTTACCAAGTGTCTATTTAATGTAAACATGCCTAGGCTTCAAAATTAAGGGGAGCTCATGTCAAAGAGAGCCTTGAGGCACAACTGGTACATACATCAATAACAGATACGTATTTTTACAAGCAATCTAGGGTTTATTATATGCCAACAATGTATCAATGACTATAACTAACTGTTTATATAGCAGTGAAAAGCCCCAGGATATTTCAGATTTGGCTTTGAGCCATAGTTTGTCTCCTACCAGAAAAGAAAAAGTGAAAAAAAAAAAGAAATTGGGAAGGAAATCAGCCTGTAAATATTTTCTGAGCAGCCTTAGCAAGATGAACTAGACAACTTTTTTTATCCACTAGCTAAGCAGTGGAATATGGTGGTATTGCCAGAGATCTTGTTGCTACCTTTATGCTAGCAGTTGTTTATTGTATATAGTACTGTTATTAATTCCTTGTTGCATTCATGAGGGTTTAACAGCACAGCAGTGACAGTGTAGGATGCTATAACAGATCTCCAGGGCCCTGTGAAAGAACAGGGGTAGGCAGCAGTGGTAGTGTTGTTAGAAAGGATAAAACAATTGTTCTTCCTTGGGTTTCCCCAGAGGACTCCAGCAGGGACACAGATAGCCAATAACAAATTTTGAAGAGGCTTCTTTAAGCACTCAATATGTTCATAAGTCCACACACACTAATGCAATCAGGAAGTCTCATATGATCAATGCAATGTGTGTGCAGATGGTGACATTAAATGTACAGGAGAGCTGTGGAAAAATATTAAATAAATGTTATCAATGTGATTCCAGTGGTGATAATGGGAAACAATACCAAAAAATATTACAAAGAAACATTTATATGAAATCATTTGGGGAGGGGAGTGATTACAAAGGAAACAGTGCTAATTTAGAGAACTAATTATCATACAGGCTTCACAGCATCCTAAAAGGAACCTGGAAGCCATTAGAAATACACCCCATGGTTCTGCTCAAGTAAGGGATTAATGGCACTGGGTCCATAAAGGCAGCAGCAGTAATGCATCTCCAGTCCTTAAACAGTAATGATCTCTGTGACAGATATTCCAGAGAACTGTCTTGTCAACCCTCCTATGACTGTCTTTTGTTTCATTTCTAATATTGTCTTAGAGAAAAAATTGAGGTTTCCTTTGCAGCTCTCTATGTAGCTTTTCCCTATGGTGGCCAAATGAGGAAATGTTTTATGGATAGTTATGATGGATCCAAGACCTCTCATCATGGGAATGAGATAATGCTGCTTAAGAGTCCTTGAAATTCTGTGTAATGATGCTTTGGAGTGCAGAACAGCCCTTTTCTGATAGGGACTGGGCACAGCTCTGCCCTGTCCCTATGGCAGAATATATCAGATTCCAGGGTTTCACTTTTTTATCACAGTATTTTAGAAACGAATGTAACAACGTGTTTTGGGCTTCTCCATGGTTTTCAAGGCACTGGGTAAGTGTGGAGGTGTCTGTGGGAGGCTCTTCCTCCCCAAGCCTGGCTGCAGTGAAGCAGTGAGTGCTGCTCTGTCCTGGCTGTGACCCCCAGAGGGTTGGAATCAGCCTCCTGGGCTGTCCATCTCACACTTCCCACAGCACCAAATTCACTGAAAGGAAACTTTACTAAATGTACCATGTGCCACTCATGATAAACAGACTCTCTGATTTAATCTACTTTGAATTCCATTTGCTTATGATTACCTGAGCAGCCCTTATTTATGCTGGCTTTTTCAGTCTGTTATTCACAGATGTCTCTGAATAGACAATCTTCCTTTTCAGTTTAATGTGCTTAAATTTTATAAATAAACTTTTCAGGGAACTTGTTACTTATTGTTCTTGTTCCTGTATCAAATTGTGTTGCTCTTCCTTTGTAATGTACTCCTACACCCTTTGATATCTCCTTTCTGCAGCTTTTAAACCAACCTTTTAAACCCAAGCTGACTTGTGGGGTTGGAAACAAGCTCGTGGGAACAAAACAGAGGCAGTGAATAGTTTAATCCACAATGAACCTTCCTGTCACATTTTTGTGTGATTTAGAGGAAAACATTTTGGTTGAAAAAGGCTGTGTTGTTTGTGCTGTAATAGTTTAAGGATCTAGATAAGACATTTATTAGACAAACTGATATAGAGAACAGAGACACAAGTGCCAGACTGGAGAGCTAAGTATAATTTGAGAAATCATCAGAGTTTTGTTAGAGGGATGAGTAATACCATCTCTGTGGGAAAATGCAGTTGGCAGAGGAGAGAGTGTTAGCAGAGGAAGAGAAAGGTGAAGAGGTAATTATCTCCTAGGAGAATGGCACAGAGAGAGACATGCTTGGCTCAGGCAGCTGGGAAGAGAGAGAGAATATCACACACTGTAAAACCAACACCACAACTGGTATTTTGGGCTTCTGGAGGATATAAAGAACTTCTGTCCCTAAGGAGAAACATAACTAAAAAATAATCTAAAAACATACCAAAAATTACTAAATAGGGCTTTTACCTAAAGAGGAGGCTTTTCTATTGAAGGAAGTTGCATTTTTAAATAGATTTCAGATCTAAATGCTGTAGAAAAAAAACAGTTTAAATTGATGAAGAAAACCTCCTGTGACTGTCATGTACTGTGCTGCTCTGCAGCTCATGTGGAAATTCATTGAGCAATTGCAAGTGGAAATAGATCTTGTCTTGCTTTAAAAAAGCCATTCTTCTTGATCCCAAAATTAAATTGGTCAGGAAAAGGCCAGAAAACTACCCAGACTGTCCTCATCTCAGCAGTGCTACTTAATGACATTTTAAGCACTTCAAGCTACATTATCCTATGTGGAAGAACAGCTCTGTGTCTCAAATCTCAGTTTAGGACATGAGAACAAGTTTAAATCTTTCTTGTTCCAGGCTTCCTGTCTGGCTTTCGGATGGGATTTGTTCTTCTCTCATTTTAGCTGTCAAGTCTGAGCTCTGAGGTGGGTGGGATGAATCTCTCTCTGGAGAGCCTGATTTCTGGCTGTTGACAGCAGGAGGAGCTTGTGAAAGAGAAATTCAGTCTGTTTTTTAAGCTGTTATTTGGCTAGATAGGTGAGAGCAATCCCAACCTTTGTCAATTTTCTACATTTATTTATTTTTTCTTAATTGCTTTTTCTTCCTTATAAAGGAAGTGCAGTACAGACCTTCCTTATGGTAAAGAAATAAATGTATTGAAGTTTGTAGCGTAACAAGATGCTATCCTAAGATGTGCACCATATGTAACTTAGAAATATGGATCTTTGTTTATGGTGGGAGTGTTTCTGTTTCAGGATGATTTTTTTTTTCTCAAATACCTTTTTCTGCTGTTGCTCACAAAAGCACAAAGTCTTATGCTGCAAATGATGCAGAAATCATCCCCCTTTTCCCCTTCTCTCTTAATTGTTATGTTCACACTTTATATGAAGTGTCTGAGTGGAGGGTTTAATTTAGATTTAATAGGATAATTATTGCATGACAAATTAATGCCAAACAATTATTAAGTACGTCTCTACTGAGGCTTCTGGAGTTTGTAATAGGATAGCTATCAGCTACCTGGTGGTTCAACTTCAACAAGTCTGCTCCTAATAATCACAGCATTTATTTAACATACAATTTAAATACTGCTTTAGGTATAGTATTGTCAGAAAATAACTCAATTCTCCTGACATCTGAAAACTGGTAATGCCATTTTTTTACCAAGGAGTTTTAGGATGGCCCTAAGGGATGGAGATGGGATTATTGCTGGTGTTATCAGCACTCTCTGCACTACATCTTTGGAAACAATTATTAAAGTCCCAGATCCTCACTTGTGCATTCCATATCATCTGCAGTCAACGGAATTGCCCCAGGGTAAAATTGATTGTAAAGATGAAGAATCAGGTCCTGGTTTGTTAATATGGTCTTTGTTGGACTAGGTCTGCAATTAATTTGAGGTGCTGCAAGGTATTCCTTTCAACAAAATTACTTGGAACTGTGTGAAATTATTTTAACACGGAGGGTCAACTTCTATCTAAACTATTATTAAACTAACTAAACTTCTATTAAACTGTCTCCTAAGAGCTTCCTAATAGAGGTAGAAATGGAGGGGATGTCCATGAGCATCCTGGGCGTTGGAGTCCTGGAGTCTTGTTCTGGCAGGTTGTATCTCCTACAACCATTGCAAACAAATTGTTTGTAAAAAGTTTCCTCTCCCCTCTGCTGAGAATGGGAAGGTAACAAGTGTTGTCCTTCTCATGGACACAGCTCTCCTCCTCCCTGGCTGGAAGAAGAAATTGCTGTTCCCATGGAATGTTCCAAAGGAGTCATCCTGGGAAGGCTGTAGCTGCTCTGATGTACCTAATACAGATATTTACAGCAAATCAGCAGTGGTTGCTGGTTATTGGTCATAAAGAACTGCTGGAGGAGATGGGGCTGGGGGAGACTGCAGAAATGGCAGGAATGCTCTCCTGGTCTTATGCTAAAAATTCACTCCATGCTTGATCTAAACTGTGCCATAACTTCTCGACCTTCAAAATGTTCTGCAAAGTTCTTGTTTGGGTGGTTGGGGATTTGTTTTTTGCCTTTTCCAAAGGGTTGGGACAGGGTGAGTGACAGGAGGATAGTTTTGTTTGCAGCTGTGATGTTAATTTTGTGGCTGCAAACCTTAGCTGGTTATCAGCAGTCTGGATAGTGAAACTGGCTGCCAGCCTGTCATTACATTTCGATTAGTGCTTTTAAAGACAGTTCCCAAAAAAAGTGCCCAGAGCTGCTGTTTATTTATTTACAATGGGCTTACATTTGTAAAGGAATAAATAGCATGCCTTCCCATGAGCTGAGAAATGGAGTTTATTGCAAGGCGCTCAGAGTAAATACAACAGGAAGACATTTGGACCAAAATTACCTCTCTCCCTGTAATGAATGTGAATATATTGCTCTGTATGCCTTTGCATGTATGTGTGTGCAAGAAACTGAACAAAATGTTGTCATGAGAGCTCGCCCCCCTTCCTGCCTGTTGCCACTGGTTGCATCTAAAAACATCAGGAGAGCATTTCCTCTCTTGTCACACTGGGTGGCTTGTCCTGTCTTGGGAAGCAACTAGCTTCTGATATGGCACTTGAGATTGATCAGAAATTTGGAATAAATTATCCCAATAGAGGGCTGAAGTCTTCTTTTTGTGGTGAGGGCAGTGCTTGTGTCCTCTGGGGCTGCTTGGAGCACCCGTAGGACATGAACTAGATTTGAACTTGGCTGTGTGCAGATTAATCTGTCCCTATAAAGATTCCTTTTTAGATCCCATTATTTATGAGAGAAGATTGCTCTTCCCCTCCTCCTTCCTCCCCACCCCTCTCCCAGGCTTCAAATCTTATTGCTGTGCCATCTAGTTTAATCTAACCCACAGCAATTAATGTCCTTGAATGGCAGTGTTTAAACAGCAAACAATTTCATCCTGCAAATGGTAGTTTGCTCTCTGGAATATGAACAGATCTTTAACAGTTACATCAGACTATATTTCCCCATGGCACTTGTAAAAACCTGCTCTATTTTGCTGCTACCTGTGACACAAGCATTATTTACACGGTTGTTTAAGGAATTGCCAAAATCGCGTTTTCTGGTGTCAGATGCTTGGCTTTATGTTCCTGTTCCTGGTGTTGCTTCTTCAGCTCAGTGCAGTGGTGGGGTGATTCCCAATCCCTCATTGCCAAGAAGGTGTGGGTCATGGCAAGGGAAATCTGAGCTGCTGGGAAGCATGTGGAAATAAACACAGGCTGACTTTTGACTTGGTGCTTTGGTCCCTCCCTGGGAGGATGGGGAGGAGGAAGGTCACTGCTTTCAGCCTTTGCTTTGTCAGCAGAGGTCCCCAGTCCAGCATCGCTGCTGTTTTGGGGGGTTTTGTTGTGAGTACCTGCCTGAGGTGGTGCTGGGCTGTGTTCACTGGCAGCTCTTCAATCACAGCAGGAATCATTCTGCAGAGCACCCATCAGATCTAATCAACCACAGCCTGCTT
Organism: Toxostoma redivivum; assembly: GCA_013397375.1. Lineage (NCBI taxonomy): Eukaryota > Metazoa > Chordata > Aves > Passeriformes > Mimidae > Toxostoma > Toxostoma redivivum. The sequence goes on along the minus strand of VXBI01000755.1, from coordinate 632,121 downwards.
CGAGCTAGCATTTCCTTTTATTGTATTGTACCTGGAGCTCCCAAGCCTTTTCCCTCCAGTAACTTCTAAGAATTAATCTTTAAAACCTCATAGCACCTTGCTTTCAGATGTTAATCCTTCAGCTAATGCAAACATGGGGAAAAGGCTGATTTGGAAGAATGAGGCTCCAGCTGCTTCTGCTGGCAGAAGGGACTGAGGGCCCTTACAGACACTGCTGTTCTGGGGAAAACTGATGGAAGAAACAGTAGTGTTTCCTGGTGTCCCTTAAAGCACAAGATCTGATTCCCAAGATGGTAAATGCAGTTGAGGAGTACTAATTATCAGCCCCAAGCAAATGAATCTATTTAGTGTGAGGCTGTGATTTCCTCTGAGAAAGCCCTTGAGAAATGCTGATGTCTTCAGAAGCTTGATTCTAGTGCAAAGCTGAAGCTCTCAGGGAGAGATTGCCTGATGTTCATGGGTAGGGGAACTTAGGACATGGAGCCTCCATTATCCAGATTAACAGTTAACATTTTCCTACATCAGATTAAAATATATAGGCTCATTTATTATTTATTATCTTACTCAGCTGCTATTTCAACTGCTGCCACATCTGATAAGAACAGCAGAGCCTCCCAGGGGGCTTTTATCACAGAAGCAGATGATACCCATATTGCTGTAGATAGATAGGAAGGCAGATGAATAATCTTTCATGGTCTGTCATTCAGGATAGTGAAACTATGGCTGATATCTTGGGGTAGCCTCCTCAACAGAAAAAGATTCATTTTCTATCCTCTGGTATCACCTTTTTCTACTGCTGAAACAAAATAGACACAAAAGGAAAATGTTTTAACCCTCCATAAAATGTTTTGCATATTTTCAAACTAACCAATCATCTGAAATTGGAAAGCAGGATTACTTTATTCAATAAATATACAGATGAAGCAAATAGTCTGATTTGAAGTCATACCACATGCTTGTAGCATGTTCAGCTTCAGAATTAAAAAGAAGAAAAACCGAGGAGAAAGTTCCTTTAAAAAATATTGATGATATCCTTTCTGTGACACATAAGGCCAAACGTATTTTCACACTCTTTTATTTGCTTCCTGTGTATGGCTCATCTTCACAGAAATCTACACTCACCCAGGAGTATCTTTAAAAATGGCTGGGAAGATATTTCCCTTAGGGTACTCAATGACCAGTAAGGTATAGGGTCTTGTGTGCTGCTGTTTATTTCTCGACAGATTGTCATATTGCAACAGCTAAGCTATTTTTTAATTTAATCTGTGTGGGCCAACCACATTGCATTGCAGTCTCAGAAACCATTTTAAAAATTGTAAATTTAAAAAATTGTAAAATCTGCAGTTCTGAAGGGTTATACAGCATTATACGAGAGCAGTCAAGGGAGTTCCTGTGCTGGTGCCAGTTTCCTAATTCAAATGCTAAAGGGACAAGCTTGGCTGATGCTTTACTTGACTAAATACTCACAAGAAGGGAGAAATTGGTGGTAAAACTCTTCCACACGTATATTTCTGTTAGGAGCATATTAAAAACATGCACAGGAGTAGAAATGGAGCTTTGGCAAATGAACATCCAGTGCTTAGTCTCATTTTTATATGGTTATAAATAATTAACACTGCAGAACATTGGTAACACTGCAAAAGTCAGTCAATAGCATTTTCTTTTCCGAAAGGTCAGGTGGATCAAAAAATAAAAAGGGAGGAAAACAACATTAAGGCAACACTTCTGGGTTATTATAAGTAAATTGGTGAGGAAGGGGCTGGTTTTGCATAGCCGCTCTGCCTAAATTGGGATGTAGGCTTGAATTCCTGTGAAACCACTATAGAGCTGGATGTCTGATAGTACATCTAGCCCCAGGGTTTTCCTGTGTAGGGACAGGGCTGTGACCATGTGTGGTTCCCTGGGTAGGAGTGGAGGGGCAGAACAAGGCTGTGCTGCTCTGGCCACACTGCAGTTCTGGCTGTGCCCACTCCTCATTTCTTCCCAGGGCCACCTGGCTCTGCAGAAATGCTCTGGATCCTCACTGCTGTGCCACAGTGGGAGGCCACACTTCTGCCAGTCCTAAAAGCTGCTGAACTTTGAAACCTGGCAGCACGTACCTGGCCACGGCGCCAGAAGCTCAACAGCTTAATGCCTCTCCACATCACTGAGCACCATAATTCCCATCCTAATTATGACCTGGTCATGGTGCAGAGAAAGAAAGCACAGCCAGACACAGTCCAGTTGTAATCCCTTAACTGCTGCTCAAATGAGCTGTCCTTGTGCTGTCTAATGATGCCAGATTACAGTAGGCAGGGAAAAGCCATGGAAAATGATCAATCTCTGTGTGACCTACAGGAAAGTGCTGGATGCTGAAACCCCCACCATGGGGCAGCTTGGCTCACTCTGGAGGGATCAGTCCCATCACTTTCAAAAAGTGGACAGGGCAGTCTTTGGATGTGCTCCTCTCCTGCTGTAACCCATAGGTTTTTAAGCTCCAGCAGCAAGTGTAGAATGACATGGGGAAGGGAAAAGCTGATGTTGCTGCTGTCCCAGGGAGCTTTGAGAGCAGGGAAGATGCAGCACAATCACAGTGCTTTCAGGGAAAGCTGGCTGGCGCATTGGACCATCAGCACCCAGGACCTGGGTGTAATCACAGACAACCTAAATGGTGACCTCCACAGCAGTACTTTTACAGCTTCCTCGGGGTGAGCAAAAGTAAAGCCTTTTTGAGAAAAGTGGAGCAAGACGTGATTTTTATACCCGAGAATAGCACATCTTATATTTTCTTTGTGAATATGAACATTTCTACCCTCCAGAAAGTACTTTCTCTCTCCCAGACTCCCTCAGCTCACATGATAGTTGGCAAAATGGGTTAAGGAGCCTAAATTTTTCTGACAGTTAAAATACAAGAACCTGAATAATTTATGCAGCTTCACCCCAAGTTAAGGAGGCAAACATCAGCCAGTGTGCTGCAGCCAGAGTTCCTTGAAATCCTACCTCAGCTTTGGGTATTTTAGGTTTATTTTATTCAAGAAACACAGAAAGAGAAGAGAAGGCATATGAGCAAGCAAACACACACTTTCTTCTAATTGAAGGTGACATTAGCTGAAATAATAATAATAATAATAATCCCAGCACCTGTTAGATGCATTAGTCCTGTGTGTGCCTAAGGTGTTCTGCACACACACACCAAACTCCTGCTAAAGCACTTCAGCCCATGCTGCTGTACCAGAAGAACCAAAATCTCCATTGTGCCTTGCAAATTACTCCCCAGTGGGACCTTAAATATTAATCTCTTTCAGATTATTGATCATGTAGAAGGCAAGAAATCTATTTAGGCCATGGAGTAGAATGGGGACTCTCCTTTGTCATTGTGACAGAGGTAGGATAAGGTGTCTTGGAGTGGTGTCAGTGGGCACCATCTCTCCTGGGCATCATCTCTCCTTTGCACCTCCCTGCCTGCAATGGGAGCACCTTCCAGAGTGCTGTGAGCACTGCCTGGGATGAAATAGCTGGGGCAGAGCCAGTACCAGAGTCAGTGCATGAGGACAGATTTCAGAATTTGCTTCTAGGGCAGAGTGAAAAGCCCCATCAGGCCGGCAGTGAGGTGTGAGCCTCAGGAATCTTTGAGAGATGCTGCTTTCCCCTTCCACCACTGCAGAGAATTACAAACCACATCCATGTCAGACATGGGATGAGCTTGCATCATGTTCTACACACAGCATCCCTGGAAATCTTAAAGATTAAAAATGTAGCAAACTATAAATATTTGAAATCCCCTGGAGCTGGCATATGTACTGTCTTTAAGCAGAGATTTTTGATCTGGTATCTGTTTTTTCTGCAACAGCAACATGCCCCTTGCGAAGGTTTGTTGTTGGGTTTTTTTCCTTCATTTTTCTTCCATTTTCCTTTTCTGGTAATGGAAAATTTGCTCTGGCACATTGCTCTGGCACAGCAGAAGCAGAACATCACAAATTCCATTTGCCCAGCTGCATAGACAGGATGGGAGCGTCAGCCTCTCCTGACCCCTGTGTCACCTCTTTTTCTTTTCTTTTTGCCTGGATTTTGCCTAAGTGTGTGGTGATCTGATGGCATGAGGGATGGCTCTGCAGCAAGGTCACCCTCTGCATCTGCACAGGAACAGGTCTGATATGGGGAGACTTCTTTTTGCTGAGCACTCAGGAGGTGCAGGACAGCACATGCTGTCTGCCCTGCTGATGTGCCCTGCCCTGTAGGCTAGCCTGCCCCTGTGTCCTTCTGAGGGATGTGGGAATCTCTTCCCAGTGTTTAATCCAAGGGATTCTGGTGTGGTGGAAGAGGCAGTGCTTAGCTCTGCCATTCCTCAGATTAATGGAGACGAGTGGTGCATGTTGCAGCATCACTGAAAGCGCTGTTTAAGTTGTTCTTGAACAGCCTGGGAAGACTGGCAAACGTTCTGGGGCAGAGTGGACAGTCATTTTCTTGAATATTCTCTGACTAATACTGGGAATGTAATCAGGCTATCTCCTATGTTCTGTGCATCTGCTCTAATAAGCACTCTCCTGTCTGTCGAAGAGAAGAGCCAGGAACAGCACCAAAAGGAATTCCCACTTGCATCCAAATGAGTGTTGCCTGGGGGAAGGAAGAACATATTCCTTCCCTTGACTTATAATGAGAGGGAAGAGACAAATCAGAGTTTTGGGATGAAGTAATACAATTTTCATAGCCCAGGATTCATCCAGTTACTCCGTATGATTATATCCAACATTACCCCAGGGTGTCCCAGCATTGTCCTGCAGTGATTCTCCCCCAGGAGCTGAACTCTGCAGACTTTGCTTTGCAAGATATCTCTCTGGAGCTGAAGATTGGCAGCTGTAGTAATTCTCATTAGCAGGCTCATTAGGCTTGGATATGGATCACCCTGTAGGGGGAGACAGTGGTTCTCCCTGGTAAAACATCTTCTGTGATCAAAGACAGGGAATATCTCACCCTCGTCTCTTTACAGTTAAGTTGAAATGCAATTATGTTCTTCCCGAGGCCAGGGGAATAGGGAGATAATAGCAAGCACTGACTTCCCCCTGATGAACTTCTTTTCCAGGCAATTTTTCAGAAGGGTTTCCTTACCCACCTTTGCTCTGCTGATGCTGCAGATCGACCTCTTCAGGGTATTTCAGGGTTTGCTTCTTTCTCGGTCTATTGCTATTTTTAGTCTGGTTTCCCAAGCTAGGAATCCATAATCATGTGCTCCCTCACCTTTGGTCTGGCAGTCCCTCAGACCTCCTCTAATGGTCTCTGAATTATTTGACCAATTTCAGCCATTCTGGACAGCAAAAATTATGTTTCTTTGAGTAGAACAGGCAAAGGAGAGAGATCTGCATATTTCTGTTAATGAGGGTTGCCATGAGCATTACCTGTCCTGCTTTGGTCTAGCTGGCTGCTCAGCCTGACACAGACTGTTTTTTTTCTTGCTATGGACAAGTGACATGGGGAAGAAAAGGATGGGAAGACTTCAGGGCTGACGAAGGATTATGTGTGAGGGGTGCTCATGAAGGAGAACTGGGCTCCTTAAGGCCACCAGGGATATACAACACTGATCCACTGGAGAAGGAGTTGTATTTATTTCCAAAATGTACTGCACTGCTGGTGGTGGCAGAAAGGATTTCTGCTGTTAGAAAATGTCCTGAGGACCTGGTTCAATGTCATACTGGGCACCAAACATACCAGATGTACTCCCAATTTAAATCTTCTTGGAAGAACCTTACTAGGAGAAAGATCTCACTGCTCAACAACACCTCAGCTCCCTTGGAGGGTTACCTAAACTTCATCTCTTATAATTCCCAAACTTTCCTTGCAGACATCTATTGAGAAGATCTTCAAATGCTTCCTCTTTAGCCAGAACAGCCCTGCACTTACAAGCACTGCTAACAGAGACAGCTCTCACCTGCAGGCCAGCAAATTGCATTGACCCACTCGCCAATGAGCAATGAATTCCCTTTCTTGTCTCTCCTTAGAAAGCCACAGTTGTACCTTCAACTAAGCCTTTGTTCAACTCACGTTTTTTAACCTTCTCACAGCTTTGTAATCAAGGTCCAGTTTTGGCTCAGGGCTTATTTGAAGTTGTAAACCTTTTTGGGCGTGTGGGGAAGTCGTGGTACTTCAAGGTGGCAGGTGTTGCTGTTTCTTTGGACTTTTGAAGTACTGCTAATAGAAGAGGCTATGTGACTCCATCACATGGGGAGTTAATTGAAACCCTGGCTGTCTGCTCTTGGCCATCATGTCAGGCTGAACAGCATGTCATTCATCCAGAGCATCCTGAGCCCTCCCCTGATGCTTCTTACCCCCATCAATTTGGATTTCCAAGATAGCAGTTGGAGGGAAGACAAAATTTTCATGTCACTGGGCAACAAATGCGATATTAGTTTTGCACAGATTTATTATGTGTCTGGAAAATGTATTGCTCCTACATCCACTACATAACAAAGCTGGCCAGTATGGATGGTGCTTCGCTGTACTCTGCACTGGTGGCTGTCACTGGGAGCAGGATTGCCAGATGTCTTGGCAGAACATCAGCCATTCCCTGGAAGTGGCCAAATGCTCCGACTCACACTCTGAATTGCAGGGAGTGGGTGTTGTTGAGTAACTGCAACAGCATCAGTAGCCCTTGTGTCTCTGGTGATCAGGAGCTGCTCAAATCATTGAAATTCTATATGGTGGTTCATAACAATGAGCTTTATTGATCCTGTCCACACTGAGGGCAGAGCAGGAATATTGCTCTGAGGCAGCAAGTGTGTGCTTTCACTTTGCTTTGCTCCAATTTTAAATGAAAAGTACATCCTCAGAACAAATCTCAGTGGATTGTGTAGAAGGGGAAGCACATTCCCCTCAGAGTGCCAATTGCAGCAACATCATGTCAGAGTGGTGCAGCATCAATGCACCCTGAGAAAAGAAACCTGAGCCAGCACTGAAAGGATTGAGGAGCACCTGTACAGTCCATTGCAATCCAGTCAGAGGGAGGTGGGAGTGAGTGGGGAAGCAGCCCATAGGTGGTGATGATATTCAGCTCTGGGTGATCATTTCTGATCTGCAGGACATGCTGGAGGCAACCCCATGACTGTCCTGATTCAACTAGATTGTTGTATCCAACAAACGTGATCTCTGCCAGGCTCTGAGCATGATTCCTATAGTTGAAAGTGGGACTGGCAGTGTCCTCAGCCTGTTCCTCACCTCCATATGCAGCAGTGGGTCATCAGAAGGCCCCTCCCTATTTCCCTCCCTCATTTTTTCCTCATTTACTGCCCTTTGGGGGAGAGTTGTAGATAATTTTGGAGTACATTACAAGGTAGGAACCTTGTCTTCAAGTGTGAGGAAATAATCAATTTACAGCTGTGTAGGATATTTGTAAGGCTGCATGTAGCTTTTGAATGCTACTTCAGTGGACATTTTAATTAGGCTAAATCCATCTGGGAGCCTTGTGGTGATGGTGAACTGAATTCCTGTCACTGCAGGTTAGGGTCTGCCACTAACCACAGCTGAGAAAGAAAGAGACACCCTGTTCAGAAAACCCATTCATTTCAGGAAAGCAGTATTTGTCAATACCTGGAGGTCATGTGGGAGGCAGATACATCCACACCTCCCTTTGTGTCCCAACCTAATGCAGCACTGAGCAAGTGGCTCTGTGCTGCCATCAGCTGCAGAAGTGTTTTGGTGGCCTCTAATCTGAGGTGCTACAGGACACAGAAACTCCTGCAACACTGACAAGTGCCTTTTATTCTGCTTTTTATCCCAGGCAGTTTTTTTTTTTCAATTGCAATTGTGCTTTATGGGGATTGGTGTGTTGTGACCATTTCACATGCAAAACTTGGAGATCTAATTTAAGAAATCTTAGGAAGCTGTCTATTTCCCTGGCTTCTAGTTCACTCTTTGTCACACCTGCTTTGATGTATTAAGCCATCACTTGATGTGTGCGTGCTTTTTAATCCTTTTAATTCCTTTGATTGCTAGAAGTTGAAAGACAAAAGGAATAAATAACTGGAACAAAGACTGAAATGTGCACTTGAAGCATGCTTCCTCCTCCTGAAGTTGAGATTGTCCTGCTTTTATACATTAAATTAGTCCAGTTCACTTAATCAAATTTTTCTGCTGGGAGGTGCACAAAAGGAGGGATTCTCTTAGGTGAGGTTCAGCAGCTGAGGTGTCCAGGGAACCAGAGAGAGACTCTTGCCTGCCCTTAAGCTTCTTAATTTGCTTGCTAATTAAAAAAATTCAAAGCACTCCCCCCAAAATGAAATCAGAGTTTTGTCTTTATACCCATTGGAAAGCTGATTTTCCTTTGGTGAGGGAAAACACTCTGGGCAACTCTTGCTTTTAATAACTTCTCCCCCTAAAAAGGTGGAGGGATCTATGGTCCAATTAAAAAGCATCTGCACCAATGCACTCAGCACAGGCAATAAACAGGAGGAGCTGGAAGCAGTTGTGCATCTGGAAAACTATGACACAGTTGGAAACTTTGGAAACATTATGGGATGACTGGAAACTGGGGTGCAGCAGTGGATGGCTGTAAACTCTTCAGAAGGGATAGGCAAGGAAGGAACGACACTGGGGTACAGTGTCTGTACATCACAGAGTGCTTTTATTGTCTGGAGCTTAATGGGGGGACAATAGGATAAAGGGGGAATGCCAACAAGGCAGGAATCCTGCTGGGAGTCTGTTATAAGTCATCCAACAAGGATAAAGAGAGAGATTAAATATTCTATAAGCACCTAGAAGAAAGGTTTGCCCACAAAAATGTTGACTTGACATCCCTGGAGGTATTTAAAAGATGAATAGATGTGGCACCTGGGGACATGGGTTAGTGGTGGATTTGGCAGGGCTTGTTAATGGTTGGACTTGATGACCTAAAGGTCTTTTCCAACCTAAATGAGAATGATTCCATGAATACTGACTAGAGACACTGTCTTACCCAAGTGTCAGATGCATTTACAATTCAGCCTCCAGCTGGGAGGTGACCATGCTCTGACACTTGCCCTCACAAACATTTACAGAGACTTTCTGGTCAGCCCAGACTGCAATAACATGGTGTAATTAAAGTGAATTTGTGCTGTGCCATACAGATTGAGAGGCTGAGGCCAGAATAGGCTTAAAACTCAGAAAGATGAATGAAGTTTTCTTATCCTGGGGGTCCTGTTGGTCAGCAAGATTTACTGTTTGCTGTTAAGAATCTGAAGTCAATAATTATCAGACAATAACACATTGATAATGAAGCACTTTCTGCCTGCATGTGCCTTGTGCTGATTTCGCCCCTTTCTGATCTGCAAAGCCCCAGGTACCCTGGCAGGGCAACGTGCACTGCTGCAGCTCCCTGCATTGCTGTCCTGAAAATGGAAAGGGATTATTTTTGTATGCTTTTGAATGTGTGAACATTTCTAATTTTCTTGCCTGCTCCTGGGGCTTTAGCTTTGTTAACATTTTGGTAATGAAGCTGTGCCTTAAAAAACCTTTCCACAAAAAAGCATTCAAGCAATCGGTTCAGAGCAACCAAAGTCCTGTAGCTTCAGAGTAACTACGTTGCCTTGTTCATTTTTTCCATTTAATGGCATTGCCTCCCCTGCTCACCTCACATGCTTACTTCAGTGGGAATAGTCAAGTGGGAGCTCCAAAATTCAAATTATATTGGATGTGTTCTTTTGTTCATTTTGAAGAGAGGTATAAAAGGCCAGGCTGTGAAAATTTAAGATTGCATTTTTGTTGTACTTAGGAATGTATTTATTACCTCATGTCTTAATCTCTCTGTTGCCTTACTTTGTGCCCACCTGTAGAAAGGATCATAGTCAGTCAGAGCAGTAAGAGTAGGGAATCCATTTTCTCTCGTGCTTTGAGAAGGATAAGTGTCAGAACCACCTCTTGAAGAGGAGCAGCTGTAATCCAAGATCTCAGGGAGTCAGGGGCAGGGTGGTCTGGGAGATGCTCCCAGCTCCTCCCAGGAGCAGCAATTATCTCCCACCTTTGCATGTGGCTGTCCTGGACCATTGCAACAAACACAGGACCCAGCAGCACCTTTAAGACTCTGGCAGAGCAGGATATTTCCATCAAGCTATACCCATCCTCTGACCAGCTTGTCACAGCACTGCCATGTGGCTGGGCATGGCAAAAGGATTGTGTCCAGGAGGTTAAAACTGAGGCCCTTTAGCTGAGCTTCCAGCTGGTCTCACAGTCCTGCTTATGCATCATCCATCCTTCCAATATAATCCAGTCCAAACAGTGAAAACCAGGATTTGTTTTCTAAATTTACACACTCAAAAACTATTTTTGCAAGTTCTTCTCAATGTGAGCCAGGATCCTTCTCAGGTACATGCACAACCCAGAATGCTGCTAGATATTCTTGTGGTATTTTTTCTTTTCTCATGCTGGTATTTTAATTCAAGATGAAAGGTACCACTAAAGCAAAGTATTGTTCCTGCAAATGACCCAATAACCTGGATGTCAGACATGGAAAACTGGTCCCTGTATCATTCTATAGGCTAAGTTTGACTCTAGGGGTAAATATTTAATCTTTTTCATTTGTTTAGTGATAATTTAATAGACAAATGATAACGCCAGAGAAATAACATCAACTTTGGTATTAGAAAGAGTTGTTGCAATCTGTTTAGTAAAGACATAAATATTTTTAATTAATAAAGTGTTCTTCAAAAATGCATTATTTACTGGTTTGAATAGTAATGAGAAAACAATTTATCCTATTTAATGAACCATTTTAAAACAGTTTTTTTTGACAGAGAGAGCAACAGACTGTTCCCTTTGGCAGTTTTCTTCTTCTGCTGGTACTTGCATATAAAACCAAACAGAGTAATATGGTGAAACAGGGTAAGACTTTCCAGAATCTGGGCCATTAAGTCAGGTTTGGCTCACCCCATTTATCTGGGGAATGCATTACATTGTCCCAGACCAGGTTCTATTGAAACACATTACTGAAGAAATAAGAACATTGACATTGTTGAAATGTCACCTCTTGGTAACCTCAGTTTATTCAGGGAATAAAATGATCTCTCAGTACAAACCTGTCCTGATAATCTCTGGAGAAATCCCTCCATAAGACTATTTAAAGGTTATCTGCAATTTGGCTAGAAAATAAAGTCAAAGCTGTTAACATGACTCTGTCTTTGTACAATCCTGGAAAGTTCAATGTGTTTCTGAGTTGTCAAGTGCAGAGATTTTGGCCTGCTTAGAGCTATGGCAAATACTCCTGAGGATTCCTGTCAGAATTTAGAAATGTATTGATCAGGATGAGTAAGAGGAAAAGAGTAAAAAGTCAACATGAAGCATCCTGAAACTGAAATGCAAGGATGTAACAAAACAAAATCAAAACTTATCAAAGACCTTTTCTGACACTAAGAATATGTTAATTAGTGTGTGTTAATTCTATCAAGTGTTCCTTCACACTGTGGAGGAAAAGGTTAGATTGTTGCTGAATTGGAACTCATAATTGGACTTACATGTCTTGTTTTTACAAAATAGCTGCATGCACAGTGGAACAAACCAGTAAATGGGGGAAATGAGGCTTTTCTTGATGCTTACAAAATAGTCAGAAGCCAGTGAGCCCCAGCTGAGTGTTCTGTTGGGGGCAGGGGAGCCACAGGGACAATTTTCTGTATCTGGACATGAGTTGATGTTTTGGTTAGATCTGTTTCGTGCATCTTTCCTTCTCACCTCCTGCTTGATGGGTTCGCTCTGTCTGGTCATGCTGTGATGTGTGGGATGGGCCATCTCAGGCAAAGCTGAGAAGGGGAAAACTGGGCAGAAGACATGAGCAGGATGAGGCACATGAGGAGGAGAGAGCAGAGTGGACCCACACATGTGAGGCTGGGAGATCCTTGCTTCTCCTCAGCTAATGAGTGAGAGGACCTTTGAAAGAGATATTAGAGCAAAGAGAGAACCAAAGCTTTCCCAGAGGTGCACAATCAATGGGGAAGAGTCAGTGGGCACAAGCTGCAGCAAAAAGAATTTCTGGCTGTATATGTATATGTAAAAAAAATTGATGTGAGTTTTTTGAAGTACTGAAACAGGGGCCCAGGGAGGTGTGGCTCTGCATCCTTGGGGCTTTCAAGATTTGACTACAAAAGACCTGCAGCAGCCTGATCTTGCTTTGAAGTTAACTCTGCAGGCAGTCGCACTGGGTGACCTACAGAGAACCCTTCCAACCTAAATTATTCTACAATTCTAAGAAAATGAGGCTTATGTTTTATGAATAGGCACTGTATGGTACAGCAAACAAATACAACAAAGGAATGAAAAGTTATTTTTCTTTTAAAAATTAAGTATTTCTTTTCCCTTGCCAAGATTTGGGTGAAAGATTTCCTTAGCAGCACCAGAATGTATTTTTTGGCAGAGAAGGGGTGGTGCAAAAGTACTGTTCCAGCACAGTGTAGGTGCTTGGCCCATTAGCAGGTGCAGTGTGAAAAGACAGATCTCTGAACCTTAAGTTTGGCAGGTTTAAGTTTAGGAAAAAAGAAAAGGAAACCATCTGCATCTCAAGTTCTGCTGAAACAGAGTTAAGCAATGAAAGACAAAGTATCTTTAAAGCAATCACCTGGGCTTTTTCTTTTCATTTGAATGTTGCCAAGGACTAAGAAAAATGTTATACCAAATGTTCTTGCAAAAATGGAGAAAATAGCCGTGGTCGAGCACTATAGAGCACCTGACCAGCATTTCAAATTCACCTTCTTCCCCTTCCTCCCTAGGTCAGCAGTCTCTAGGAAATGAGAAACAATCACTTTGGTGGTGTTTTCCCCAATGGGCAGCCTTGCCTGTAAGCGATTTGTCATTTAGCACAGTTAAATGAGAGATTGTGTTTTTGTTTTTCCCCTGTTAGCCAAGCTGTGATCCTGCTGCTGCTGCAGCAGTGAGTGTGCTCCCCTCCCTCTCCTCTCCTCTCCCTACCTGCCAAACACTCACACCAACACCACATCTGTCTGGCCTGGAGTCCTGCTGTACTTCACAGCTTGGAATAGAATAGCCAGGGAACCATCCAGCCCCAGGAACAGCTCCAGCATCAGCTGCAGAAAATTATAGGAGGCGGGGAAAGTGATGTGAAGCTGAGCCCAGCAGCACTGGTGCTCTGCAGTCCTGTACCATGTACCTGTACCTCTGAAATTCCTCTTTTCCATTGGGTGGGGAAGGCTCCAGCCCTCCTTCAGGAAGGGCTGTGCAGTGCTGTGAGCTGGTTGAATAAGGAGCAATTACAGCAGATTTGCCATTGAGGGATGCCTTTTTTGAGCCTCTCAGGAGAAGTCAGCAAGCCAAACTATCCCTAAATTTGGGATTGTCCCTGCAGTGATGTCTGGGATCAAGAGATAAGTGCCCAGCTCTTGGTGGTGGTTTTTGTCTAGGATGAGAGGGAAAGCTGACTGGGGCCTATTCTCCTTTGACATGTGGTCAGGAGAGGTTCTGCATGTGGGGATAACAGAGCATACCAGAAGCAGTTTCATGTAGCACAGGGCCTGAATTAATCTTGGAAATAAGAACGTCTCTAAACCTATATGATCTTATTCTCCATTGCAAAAGGATTACTGTTACTGTGAAGGTCTACCTGCAGAGAGATACTACAGCTCTTTACCAGCTGCTTTAGACAAATCATACACCTGTTCTCCTTATTTTCTCTTTCTGTCACCATATGCCTGCAAATGTACAATAAATAAACAAATAAAAGAAGAATATGGCTGTTAGTCAAAAGTAAGCATCAAGGAGGTGAGAACATCTCTCTCCTGAATGACTAGTGCCTGGAAAATGAGCCTTGAGGGGAAAAAAAATGAAGGGAAGTCATGGAAATGAACAACAGGAGAATGCTACAAAATGTTGTTGCTTCTCAGTAGAATTTTACCCATCAGCTTTGACATAAGTACCATATTCCTGCTGTAAAACATAATTAGAGCAGTGAATCAGAAAGGAGCTGTCCATCGAACAGCACAGTGTGTTCTCAGCCAAGGAGAGGGATGTGAAACTCATGCAAATAAGGCTGAGTTCCCCTGCTTCCTCCTTAGGAAACTGAGTGTGACACAATCAGCAAAAAGTGTTTGCAGCGAACTGCAAATTTCACATGCTGTTGGGAGCCGGAATTCGCCTCCAAGCCCTGCATGAATGGAGGGAGCTGCCTCCCTCCATCAGCTGCTGCTCTCTGAGCTCCCCTTGCAGAATGCAACTGTTCCACTGTGCTGCTCCACACCTCTGTGTGAGGGGAAAGCCATGGCCAAAAGCAGATTTGGATGTGAGCTCAAAGCCTGTTCCAGGACACGGCAGAGAAACTCTTCCAGCTCAGTGGTGTGGGTTCTTCTGATGTTTGCCAGGCTTGATCCAATCATCCATCATTTTATCAACTATGCTGGCTTTGTGCACAGAGGACTCAAAAGCTGGGTCTTTAAAAGGGCCTGCCCAAAACAAAAGCAGGCTCTCTCTCATTTTGGTTTCTTCAGGGTTTTATCTGTGCTTTTTTCGCCCCTGCTATTCTACAGCTTGGTGGTCTATGTCTACAGCATTATAGGCTATAATGTTATTTAGACATTTAGTGCTGCATTTTTATTGTGTCACTCTCTACCTGTCTTGACCTACCAAATCTGCTTTCAGGCTGGAAAGTTCAGACACTGTGGGGTACACATAGCTTATTCCCAAACACTGCCCCTCCAGAGAATTTGACACAAATGGCCTAAGTTATATTCTTCTGCAAGCCAAACCTTCGTTTGATCCTGGTTATTGGGAACAGGGCAGACCTGACCACAAATCTGAGTACATTACACATCCAGCTAAACAGACTGAGTTTTATAATGTCTTTTGACTGCTTAATGTTGTGCTGATTTTGGAGACACAGCAGCAGCACAAGTAACACAGGCAATCAATGCTGGTGGAATTTCACTGCTTGCACATTCCCTACAACTAGGACTTTGTCCCTGAGGAGCTTCTGGAATCCAACAAAAATTGCTTATCCTGGTTAATATTTGAAATGAAACACATCCTCTCTGCCCCAAGCTGACCCAGAATCTGTGATGAGGAACATCTCATGCCTCGTGGCCAAGCTTTTAGAGATGCCTGTCCCTGAGGAATCCAAAATCCCTTTCATTTGTGCAAGGGAAATGAATTGTGTGCTAAATGTAAATTCATCTTAGAGAAGCGCAGCTGGTAGCAGTGGCCTCCTCAAATGCATTCAAATGCATCAGCTCTCCAAAGGCTGCTGATTCTGAACTACACGTGCTGGCTCCTATCTTGTACTCTGAGGATCTGTGCTCTAACTCTGTTGTTAAGCCCATTTTCCCCTTAGGTTGCACTTGCAGCGTGTGTGGGCAGCACTCAGCTGTGGTGTATAACAAGCAGGATCTGTCTATCAGCACTGTGTCATTTTGGCAGCACAGGAAGGATCATTCTTTGATATGGAACAGCCGAGGTTTTGCTGAGTGGTGATAACCAACCTGAGCTGGGCACTTGTGCAAAGCTCCTGCCCACTTCAACTGTGCCTCATCAGACCCTTTGTCTTCAAGTTTCTTGGCTCACAGACTGAATTTTCCTCTTGAAAGTAAATGTCCCCCTTACATAACTGATAGAATATCACTGGGATTTTTAGAGAAAACCAGGTACCTGAATGTCGGTGTGGCATTTCAGGTGCCCAAGGACAGCAGAGACTGGCAAATATATCCAGGACTCAGTGGAGATTTTAGACCTTTAGAAATCATCAGCTGAATATCAGGCAGCATGTCCTACAGGTGTCTGAAGGCATTTTGGACACGATGTTTTGCAGCTGGATATTCCTTTTTCCACCTCATGACCCTTCTCAGAAGGTATTGGGGTAGCTGTGAAAGGACTTCTTGATTTCTCACTAACTTGCTTCAGCCAAGAAGGAGCAAAGGCAAGGAATAGCAAATGGCAGTACAAGAAATAAATAAGAGCAGATCTCTGTGAAGGACCCAAACCTTTGAGGATCTGCAATTGCTATTAATATTAATGCCAATCTGAGTTACTAGGCACCAGAAAGAGGCAAAACACTCTCTGCCAGACCAAACACATAGAGAGGTGGAGAGATACCACTGAAAGTAACAGGAGTCACTGCTGGGCTCCACGTGCCCAAGAACCCTTCCCAAAATCTGCCCTTGCCTGAACTGAGTTCACTGTAAAGAGCACATTTCACCAAGTGTGCTTGTCAGTGCTTTGATCATGAATCTGTCCTTGTTTATGGTGGCCCCCTTCCCTCTCTGAAGTTAAAGATCACACACTGCCCTTTCTTTCCCAAGTCCCTTTTGCTCCCTGCTCCAACTCTGTGGCTGAGCAGTTACAGTTCTGGATTGCTGTTGTGTTGCCCTTCCAGATTTATTTCATAACATCAGGCTTCTGGGTTAACAGCCAGTTGTTAGAGCCCATAAGGATGAGTTGTTTTTTCCACACTTCTTTTTCAGTCTAAGAATGCAGGGAGATTGTCCCAGCCCAGTAGAATATGGCTGAACCTCACTGGCTGGATGAATTGAAGAAATGAGCACATATCTAGGTTTTAGCATCAAATGTATCATTTTCAGTGTAATGGCATGCCTGCTATTAACTTAGCAAGAGAAGAGGAACCTGCTGGGAATAATTCTTCCATTTTTGTTTTAATCAAGAAATCAGTAAATTAATATTAGCTTTATGAAAACAGCATGGCCTTTTTGTTTTCCCTGGAGAGTATTTATTCAGGTTTTTGAAC
Source organism: Toxostoma redivivum (assembly GCA_013397375.1). Lineage (NCBI taxonomy): Eukaryota > Metazoa > Chordata > Aves > Passeriformes > Mimidae > Toxostoma > Toxostoma redivivum. The sequence continues at coordinate 615,452 of VXBI01000755.1, read as the reverse complement.
AAGTTCTCATCATTCACTCCTTATGTTTTCAACAAATTTTGAGTATTTCTGCCAGTAAGGTCCAAGTAAGAGCTTACAGCAGCTTTGCTTGAATGCCAGTTCATGGGTATCTGTCACAGGAGTCAAAAATGTCCTGGTCTGATTTATGTTGGGAATGATCCAGCTGGAGGGCACTAGTCAAACTCCATCATGCTCAGGGAGAGGAAGGAAACACACCTGAGTGTGTGGTTAGGTGAGGCAGAACCCTGGTGGAGAAAAAGGGCTCTCACAGAAGGGGGAAGGTAGGCAGGGTTTTGGAAAGTGCAAGGAGATGACTGTTCAGGTATTTTGGTTTCAGAATAAAAATTGGACCATGGGAATTGAACTGGGCTCTTGGCAGGCACTTCACAGTTTCCAGCAACCTCTAACTTTGGCTGTGATGTGAAAATATGAATAGTGAGTGAATCTTGGTAATTACCTACTTATCTAATCAGATTAATTCATCACCAGCAGGAGAAGTGTCAAGTGGAAGGTGGAACAGGAAGGCCTGAGCTTTCTTGGCCATGGTTTATTGCCCTTTTCCAGAGCTGTAGGAATGGGGATACCCTGGATTGGCAGAGCTTTCAGGTATCTCAGTGGTCAAGGAGTCAGTCCATGGGGCACAGAACATCTGCTTTATTCCTGGTTTTTCTTCATCTGCTGGCTGATGTTGTGCAGTGGGAGGTCAGTCTGCCTTTTGTCTCCATCCCTGAGGATCCTTTGTATGATGCTGAAGACAAGAGGAGCAGGGGTGGAATGAACTTTTCCAGTGCAGGTGCTGAGGCCAGAGCCTGTCACTGTGACAGCTCAGGCCTTTGTCACCTTGCTCAGGAAGAACAAATTCACTGCAATGAGCTCTAGAGAAAGCTCCAAGTGACTGTAGTGTCTTCACTGGCTCAGCCAAACTGCTGACAGCCCTGCAGTCATAGAGCTGCGCTTCTTATTTTCCCTTTTCCTTTTTTCTTTCTCTTACTGTATTTCTCCTACACCACNAAAAAAAAAAAAAAAAGATTCAATGAAAATGGCATTTCTGTGATGACATCACAAAACAGGAGTGAAGATAAACACGGCTGAAAGCACTTTCTGAAACATCCAGCAGTGATATGGTTTTGCCCTGTTTCTGACAGGTTAATGTGTCCAAGAATTCACCTGCTCTTTTCTAATCTTGAAGTCTCATTATTCGCTATTTTTCTTGCTCTTTTCTCTTTCATTGTGTTTCCTCATGTGGTTGATCTTATTTTATTTTTAATAAGTTACCCTCTAAAATAAGGGCATGAATACAAACTTCACAATACTTTTTTCCTTTCCCATAAATACTGTATTTAAATGCATCTAAGAGTGTTTAGAGGGGTCATCTTATGCTACAGAAGCTGTTGCTAAAGAAATAGGGAATAAGAGATCTTGTAAAATTAAAGGTTTACATAATTTTCTACACTGAAGGACATCTAGTTGAGATAACTTTTTTGCATATTTAATAACAGAATAAAATTATTTTTAATTGTGGTTTCTTCCCACTAGAGCTTGTCATTGCTTACTAAACTCTGTCACAAAAATAAAGTCTCTAAAATTCATTTAGAAATTTTTAGTGTTTTACTTCCTTTGGACTATTATTAACTTTGATATTTCATGCCCATTTATTCAATCAAAATTAGCATAACCATTTCCTACCAAGAAAATAATAATTGTTCCTTTCTATTATTCTTGTTACTACAGAAGTAAAATGCAGGGCTGTGTTTTCATCTTTTACGTTCTAGGTCTTTTGTAGTACAATTGCAAAATTAGGTTTTTGTCCCATCAAATGATTCAAGTCTTTTAAAATTATTTCTCTGCTGTACTTTTGGAGAAAAAATCATGTCTTAATATGTTTTTTGAGACAGAATCTTTTATTTAGTTAATTTGGAAATCTTGCATTGGTCTGAAACGTCTTCTCTTATTCAGAAAGATGATTTATTTTTCACCCTATGTAAAAATCCTTATTAACTCTCTAGCTGAGTAAGTAAAGCAAGGATTTTTCTGAAAAAGCAAAAAACAAAACAAGAAAAATAGAAACCCTAACTGAAAAAAACAATCCCAAACTCCTTTACATGTAAAAGATTTTCTGAAATCTTTTGAACAAAGAAATTAATTAAAACTCAGCGTTTTCATGATTGCTTTTTTTGTCTTATAAAAATTCTTTTCTTAAAGGAGACAATGAATTATCTTTTGAAAAAATTAAAGTTACCGGCTCTAAATCTGAGTGTTAAGCCCAAAAACGGGGAAGAAGGGCAGGCTTTCAGTCTGGTGCCTTCTACAACAGGCTCGTTTAAAAATAAAATCTAGAAAGAGATGCAGAGATTGGCCTGAAATCTGATCTAAATTCTTTTCCTGGCAGGGTAATAAACCAGGTAGCTTTATCAGCCTTTCCTGTTGTGACTGCATTTCTTAGCACTGCCTTTGACTTGACAGGTTCTGGCAGGTGTTTTGTTCTCATCTGGGGTGAGAAGCTGCAGGGATTTAATTCACGGGGTGACTGCAGCCTGCAGCACTCTGAGCTGCACCTTTACTATGGCAACTGGAGGAGCAAAAGTGCAGGGGACATGTGTGTGACACAGGTGTGTGACACAGATGCCACATCAGGCACATCCACAGGGATGCCCCTGTGCTTCCTTGGGAGGCAGCATGGACACCCACCTGTAAAGTTCAAGGCTCCTCCATTCCTTTATCTGACTGGAAAGCTGAGGAAGTCAGTCCTGCTTTTAGCTCTGGAAACAAACAAACAAACCAAAACAAACAAAAAAACCCTTTCTAGATGTATAAAAGTGCTTTTACAAATCTCAGGCACCCCCTGCAATCTGGGGGCACACACCCATGTCCTGCTGTCTGCACCTCTGACTTGTTTTACTTGCAAGGGGAAAATAGTTTGAGTCCCTACCAGAAATCCAGCACCCTGAGCAGAGTGTGCATGAGCTGAGGCCCCCTGGCCCCTGTGCAGAGCCCTGGGCTTGTGCTCTCCAGAGCTCCCCAGCATAAGCTGGTCCCTGCTGCAGTAAACTCCATCAGCACGTACCAGACTTTCAATCTCAGACTCTCAGAAACAGACCCATCTTCAAAATCTATAATGCAATTCACAGAGTCAATTTTTCATCTAGAGCTCCCCATCTGGGGTGAGCCAAGTTTCTGAGAGTTGCAGTCTGGGTGTTTTTTGCCTTTCTGGTTTTTTTGGCTTGTATTTTGTTTGGTTGGTTTTTTTTCCCTTTCCTCTCTCAGATGATTAATGTGAGTCATTGACTGTTTTTTTCTGCTTCTCTGATGATTTGATTGGCTTTGTAAGGCTAAAATGAACCCAGTACCTTGTGGAAGTATTTGAAGGCCTTTGCTAATTCAATTAACTCTAAATTCTTTGTGGGAGGAAGTTAGTGGAAACTGCCTGGTGGGGAAGGAATTCCACTCACTTAAACTTCAATTCCCTGTGCCACTGCACTGACCTGTTTCACAAACATCCCCGAGAATGGCAGAATCCAAGAGAGAAGCAGGTTTATTTCTGAGACCATTAAGTCACCATTTAGCTGTTTGAGGACTAGAAAGGACAATTTTGAGTAATTGAGTCTTGTTCTTTCCAGCAGAGGCAGACTTACAGAAAGTAGGTGTCCAAGAAATATTTGCAGAAGAGCTGCTCTACCTGCTCTCAAAGAACATGTCCCACTGCCCTCCACCCCATCAGTGGCCTGGAGTGAGGGATGAAAACAAAACCCCACAGCTATTCTTCACAAGGGAAGACAGCAGGAGAAATATGATGTCTCTCATGTCCTAGATTTCCCTAGAGTAGTGTGGCTGTTGTGTAAAACTTCTGGATGAGCCAGTGCCCCAGACCACACAGCACACCAGAAGGGACAGGAAAGTTTAGGTGACACCAGGGAAAAAATTCTCATAGTCTCACACAAAGCAAAATAACCAAACCCAAGCACCTGGCCAAATAGCCAACCTCCCTCCAGAGCAGAAAACAAGCCTGGGTCCTCCCCATGGGGCTCCAGAGCTGTCTGCACACAAATGTTATGGTATTCACTTCAGTGTGGAGGAAGGAGCTGAGCAGAGAGATCTGGATGTCATCACTCCATTTCCATAAGGAAACCCCTCATTTCAACATTTCACTCCCTGTGTGAGGGAAGATGAGGGGCTGGGAGTCACCCTGGGCTGGGACAGTGCCTGCCACTTTCACACTGCTGAACTGAGGAAATGGGCAGCACAGGGATAAGTTCCCAGATCGGATGACCCATTTTACTTGAGCTGAATTGAAAAATTTGCATTTAATTTTTAACTTTGGCTTAACCTTTAAAAGAAAAATCTGTCAGCCTCCAAAATAGGACCTCAAAAGGTTTTGTTTGAAAGAAAAGCTGAATCAGAACATTGAGAGACTCCTAGACTTCTTCATACCATCTCTCCAGAAAAAGCTGTTTTGTACCTCACAGATTTTAGGTGCTCAGAGAATCCTTTTTTTCCCACCTTTGAGCATGAAATCCTCAAGAGTCACTGCAGTGAGCTTTTGTCCCTCTTCTTCAGCTGAACCTCAAAAATGCAAGTACCTCAAAAAAACATTTCTTTGGTTCAAATCACTCCCATTAAACCAGTGTGTCCTCTCCTGATCACTGGGATGCCTTTGCTCTCCAAGATCATTGTATGTTCACTTCCCATGAGGTTCTGCCATCAGTCAACCCAGGAGATCTGAGTTTCAACCAGAATCATTTATGAAGCAGCAGCAAAAGTGCTGGTGGATTAAAAGATGCCATGCTGTTTGTTGTTGTTTTAAATCTGATGTCTTTACAAAGGGAAGACATTTCCAGGGATGGGTTTGTAGTCTTAATAAAGATCTGAAGAAAGTGAACAGGAGAAGGAAGTAGGAGGAGGATTTTGAAAACACTTTGGGGGGTAGCGGGGGAAGCCAACAAGAAATGGAAGTTAAAATGAGAGGTGTAATGATTTGAGAAAAGACACTCAGCTGCTTCCCTCTTCCCTTGCTCTGCCTTTCTTCCCTGATAAACATATGGATGTGAGAGTTGAAACAGATTTAGAGTAGGAATGCAAATGAGGTTTACATGAAACAGCATCTTGTCTGTCGTTGCTGGAGGAGCCTGGATGTGTCCCAAGTTCCCAGGCAGTGGTTTGCTCAGGTACAGCAGGAGCAGCAGGTGCCTCCAGGCTTCACTCAGGACCATCCGCTCACACAGCAAGAGCTGTGCTGTGCCAAGTGCACAGGATTACAGAGTGGGGAAATGGGCCTGATCCAAACCTGTGCTTGGTGTGATTTGGATTCTGGGTAGCTCAGTGACCCTTGAGGGTATGTGGCTGCTCACACATTGTGCTCAGCATCTCGCAGAAAAAGGCTAATGTTGGCTAAGGCTTTGATGTTGTTCCATTAGCCTGTGCCTTGCCTTGGACAGTCTGTCACACAAGCCAGGCATCCAAAATATAGGTCAAAGAGCTTCTTGTTGTGATGCTCCACACCTAAAAACTCCTCCTGCATAAATTTCAGTAGAATAGCTGCAGTGCCTGAAGATTTTTAATAGTCTGAATGGTGTTTTCCTCAATCTGCATGCAATTTCAAAATCCCTTCACCTGATATTTGATGTCTACCTGGGGCTGACTGCCCCAAGTACACAGAAGAGGGCAGGAGGGATTGTATTGTGGTTTCTGTGCTGTCTCATATGGGAGTAAGGATAGCATTGATAAGTAATAAATGCCCAAAAGCTCTTCCTTCCCAACCCCTGGAAATCCATGGCAGCAGAAAGGTGAAGTACCCAGTCAAGGTGCTCAACTACCCTGGATGATCTACCTGAGAGAAACCAGCACCTCCAGAGGGAAGCAAAACAAATTGCTCCCTGGAAGTATTTCCACTGGCTCTACAGGAGGTTGCAGTTAGAGTAACTTGGTTGTACTTTGATAAATCTGGGCTAATCTTTCCTCAAAGCCTGCTCTTGGCAACATCTTTTCCTTTCTGGGATGCCATACACCCATTACCAATGTTCCTCTGTCCATGCTTTTGAGTGAAGGAGACCAAAGAATGAGTGGGGAGAAAATAAGACTTAACAACTGAAACCTTTTATTTTAAGGACTGGAAAATGGTCACATAAGCCTGGCTGTGCTCCTCCAAGTTGGAAATATTGTGAGCTGGAGTTTGGCACAGTGCTCTCTTCTCAGTGACTAAATATCTCATTAGTTTGGGACGTAGGATGTGAGGGGGATGGCTGTTGTCAAAATGAAACATTATGAAAAAGGTAGATCTCAGGATGAGCTCTTAAAACTTCCATGTAACTACTTGGCATTTCTTCTTAACTCCCAAAAGGACTGGATTTAATGATACACTTATCCATTGTGTGCTTGACCTCGTGTCTGGTCTCCCCAGGATAGACAAAAAAAATCAATGGCAAGACTTTAATCAGCTGTAATAAGTTCATGGAAGAGAATCATTTGCCAAGGCCACTCTGTCGTATGCATTTACACTGTGGTTCCAACTGATTTTTAAAGCCAATTATTAACTATGAATCAGGATTGGAGGGAAAATAATCTGTGCTTGGTCAACCTTGTGCTTTCTGAGATTTTCAGACGATAAGACCAGCAGCCCTCTCTGGCCCTTACCCTTCTATTGCAACATTTAATTGATGTTTCCCTCCTAAATTATCTGTGGTGAATTTTTTCTCTACTTTTCATAAAGTAGAGCCAAAACATACAGTGGTTGGAGAAAACAAAAAACAAGTTGCTCATTAGGACTCAAGCAACTTCAACCCAGGCTTGGGGGCTAGAAAGTAACTTGGATGGTTTGTGCATAGATTAGATGCAGCTTTCATACACAGTCATAAATTTCTTAAGTAAACAATTTAAAACCAAAATCATAAAATCCCCCACAGTGTCACACAACTGTGGACACAACTGTGGGAGTCATTATTTTTACATGAAATGGTCTATCTGGGCTCTGCTAAAAGTTAGTCCTGCAAGGAGTGGAAGGCAGAAAACGAGAGGCAGTGGTTTTCTCAGTGGTTTTCTTTTCTGTTTCACTGCTATTGGGTCCATCAGGGAGATGTCATCACCATGACAGTGAGGAAAAAAAATATCAAACCCTGTCTGAGGAACAGCATGCTCAACTCTTCAGCTGTGTGCTTAGCAGAGAGCAAGCTTGGTAGCACCACCCTGTTAATTAAATCTTACTTTGTCTCCTTTTAACATATAATTACACCAATTATAAGTCAGATCCTGATGTTTTTCAAGGGGTTTCTGAGAGCTCAGCTCCTTGAGACTGACATTATGAGACACATAAGGTGGAAGAGGTGGGTTTGCTCTGGGGTGGTCCCTGGCTGCCAATTGCAAAAGTACCTTTTCCTGTGGGTTTCTGGTGTACAGACAATGGATACCCAAGCAGAGAGGGAAATCAGAGGGCTGGTACAGAGATTGGGTCTGTTATTGGTCTTCCATCTTCATGCTGTAGAAGGCAAACCTAGAACTGTCTCCTACAAATCCTTTGCCTGTAGGAACCTCTGGAACATAGTGGCAGGCTCTGTCCTGTGCAGGTATCCTAAAAAGCTATATTTTAGAGAGGCAATACTACCAATAAATTATGCTAATAATGAGCCTTAGCTCTGCTGCTACTGGGAGTATCTGGGAGGCAGCAAAGCGTGCTCAGCCCATGGAAGGATTGCTGCCAGTCTGAAAAGTAAAAGTCATACAGTGATCTCAGTCCTCCTAATGCTGTTACAGCAAGTGTGAAAAAAGAGCTTGTGTGTGTTTCCACCCTACACAAGGACCTTGTGCTCAAATGAAAAAAAGTGCTGCTCAGGCAAGGGATTAGGCCACTGCCAATTTTCCTAGGCTGACAGCATTGCTGAAATAGAAAAAACCCAAAGATTATTTCTCATACCCCTGTAGCTTCCCATAGTCTTGCTTTGGAGCTCTCTGTAGCAGTGCCAGCACAGGCAAGGCTCCTCCTCCCCCCTGCTCCCCTGGCAGCATCACTAAGCACTTCCCTGAATGACAAACATACTGTGAGAACACAGGGGCTGGACATTACAGCTTATTGGTAAGCTGAGTATTCCCAGATAGCTCAGAAACAGGAGCTGCACTGCCAGACTCCAGCCCCTGACAGTGCTTAGAGACACAGGCTGCACCTCTGAGAGCTTCCAAGTACCATCACTGGCGTGGCCATCTGCAGCCATGAGGGATGATGGTGATTCCAGACCAGCAGAGAGAGCTCTTGATATGCACTCATGGCTGAGGACATTGAGAAAGCACATCACAACCATTTCCATGGCAACTGCCTTTGATGGACTTCAGGGCAGTGGGAAACTAAAGAATAAGTTGACTTAGGGCAAGGGAAGAAAACCTGTGATTATAAGTATTGTGTAAGTGCTGGGTGTGGGTGGGGAGATATTCACATCCGTGAGGATGGAACTTAACCTAAGCCACTGCCCAGGTTATTCCTCTCAGTCAGGGCCCAGCTTTTGCCTGCTGCCAAACATGTGAAGTTTTATTTTCATTGGTGGCTTCTGCTTCACTGTTTCTATCACTTTGGGAAAATAATCATTTAAAATCCATAAAAAACCTCTGCATGGCAGGGGTTTTCCCTGGGAGCAATCTCAGCATGACCTTGGAGTCTTCTGTGAGTACTGGACTTTGGGTTCAACAGGGCAATTCTGCATAGTAATTGGCTTTGGAGAGTAAAGCTCAGAGATGCACTGTCAGTGGGCTTGAAAAACCAAGCCCCAAATAAAGCATTTTTTGAATCTGTGGCAAGAGCTGTGTACCAGCAGTGCACGTACAGGAAAAAGGAGCGAGTCAGGTGCTGGGAGAGGATTGCATTAATTTATTTTTCTGTGAATGTCACATTCAAGAGAGAGAAGCAGTGCCACATGGTAAAAACCAGCATGGATTAAGGACAACTTCTATTCTGTTCCTGAAAACAGCTCTGGGTATACTGGTAGTTTAAGGCTAATTGGAGAGGGCTTGTGATGGTCCCATCAGAGAGAGAGGAATGATTCAGTCACTCCTGCTGAACAGAGTCAAATGTTTCCAGCCTTTGGGTTACACTCCAAGAGACAGGATGCTTGGCCAGGCTTGCTTGTTCTGGTGTGAACATGAGGGAGCAAAGACAAACAAGGAAGCTTATTCTTCAAAGAAAGTGACTTTCTCACATGTAGAGGTTCGCAAAACAGCTGTTCAGGACAGAGCAGAGCCCAGGCAAGTGTTTTTCCTTGCTTTGTCTTCTCCAGTGATATCAACCTAAACCGCAAAAGCTTGAGCATGACTGCACTGAGCCATGTGCTGCTGTGTGCCAAATTTGTGTGCACTGGCCTGGAGGCTTAGAGTTACCCTTTGGTGTGAGGAGAGAGGTGCTTTTCTAACTAAGCATTTAGAAATGAGAAAGCAGGCCAGAGACATGGAACCTAGACATGGAACCTGTGTGAAAGTGGTTAGCTTTTCTCTTCTTCCTTCACTCAGAGTCAGGATTGAATGCCTGAGAGACAGATTTCTTGTTCGGACTTGGCTGTTTGTTAAATCTTATCTAAAGTACAGAGTTCTTTAGCACTTCTAGCTATCAAGTCAAAAGCAAGAAAACGGAGGTGAATCTAGCTAGTTACAAGGTCTTTTGAAATCTAACTATCCAGTTAAAAGCTAACATCTGTATTATTTATACTTTTGACCCAATGACCTGTGACCTGCACTGTGGTACTAACTATCCAATCCAAAAACTACTACCTGAAATCATGAAGAAGAAGAAGGAACAAGAAGGAAGAAAGAGACAATGCCCAAAACCACCCATCTTGTCCCATACCTGTTTCTATACTCTAAAATCCCAAATTCAAAACCCTTCACCATGTGAAATTACACACTACACACCAGTGATTCTGACTCTATCACTCAATTTTGGAAGCCTTCTCCAAGGCCTCAAGTCAAAAGCAGTGTTCTTTTGGGGGTCAGTGTCAGAAAGCACAGAAAGTTTAAAACTCCCAAGCTTCAGGGTTCCAACACTGTGGGCCCACAGAGCACCTTGCACACCTGGTTTTCATGGGCAGGACATCCTGCCAACACCTGGCTCTTTGTGTTGGGGCTCACGAGCACCCCTAAATCACAGCTACAGCCCTTCTCACACGCGTGCCTCTGACTCAGAATTTATCATTCCCATCCCCACCCCTTTCTGTTTGCCATTCTGGAGTTATTTATTTATATCAGGAGAGACAATGGCAGTGTTTCACAGGTGGTCGCAGTGGAATACTAAGCAGGCAGGACTGGGTCCCACAGGTACTGCAGGATGTGGAGCTGATTTGTCCAATCCTACGTGACTAATATTAAATATCACCATATGGAGCTGAAATCTTCCCCAGGAGTTTATCACTAATTCATCTAAGGGTGACTTTTGTTGTCAGTGTTAAAGTAACGCTGGGCTTTTCTTTCTTTTTTCTGTGTTGCTACACTGCCTTCCTTTTTTTTTTTTCTATTTCTGAGAACTACTCAAGGCAAACAGAATTATTAATTAAACTGCTTAAAAAATAATCCCCGCAGAAAGGTTATTCTTGCACTTAGATGTGTGAATGGAAAGTGTGTAATTTGGTCACGGGGGAAAAAATAGCTCACTTCCCACCTATCTCTTGTGAAAGCAGTTGCTTAGCTGTGAACCTTATTCTTAACAGAGAAGCAGAATTTATTCCGTGTAAACAGTATCATCTATCAACTGATTTTTTTTACCTGTTTGCACAAGTATTTTGTGAGTTTGTATTTGCCAGCTGGACTATTTAGCTGGCAGTTTTAAGGGAATCAATTCAAGCCTTCAACACATGGTGAAAGTTGTTCACCTTGACTCTTCACTTCTTATAAACAATTACTGGATTCTCAGAGTTGTGTATACACACTTCAGATCCCTGATCAAATGGCTGGCATGCCTGGCCAGTTATAATTAACCAAACCTCTTTCTCAGGGCAGGACCCTCTGATGTGCATGGAAATAAAGCCTTTCCCCCTACTCTTCCCAATGAGCTCCTTCTCTTGCTCCTTTCTCAAACCAATCTCTTTAATGCTGTTTATTTCCAGAATCCCATTGTGCTGGGCACTGTGAAAACACAGAAGCACAACAGATCTTTGAATCCTTACAGCCAAAACATGTCCCTGATGCATCAAATTAGCCTTTTGAATCAAGAGCTGCCTCCTGCTTGGAAACTCAGAGCTGCTTCTCTTTCTCTGTTGCTCTCACAGAGATATTTTTTCTGATGTTTTCTGATGCCCATACTAGAATCCTGTTTTCTCTCTTGACCGTTCCACTGGGTATTGTCCTCTGTGAGAGATGCTCTCTCCAAATTCCTTTTCCAAGCATCAGAGCGGCAGCTCAGGACTGGGAATTACAGGCAGGACAAGCAGCTCTGTTCTTGTGCTTGCTCCTCGGGATTGCTGCATAACGTGCGAGTGATGAGGGGAAGATTGATGTAGTGGCGAGCACAGTTCAGGCTGCAGCCACTTGCTCCCTGAGAGCCCATTAAAGGGAAGATTTAGATGCAGCAGGAGTTGTTGGGATGGCTGGAGAGTTAATTCCACATGGAGGACAATTAACAGCTCCCAGTGAGGCAGAACGTGCTGCAAGGTGTATGCTGTTATCCTTTCCTGCCCTAAGGAAGCTTCTACCTCACCTGTGTTCCCCTTCTACCTCACCTGAGCCACCTTCTACCTCACCTGAGCCATCTCCTTGCTCAGTACCTACTGCAGAACCAAAAGGAAATGACAGTCAGGGAAATAAATGCGTGTGGGGCTGGCACTTGTTGGATCCAAGTGCCTGTTCCAGCCCTGCGTGCAAAATTCCTCCTGTTTCTCACTGAATAAAGGCAGGATGTTTTTAGGTGGTCGTGTCTTGTCCACCATCTAACTGTACTTGGAGAAAAGATATGAGGGGAGATGGATTCAATGGAGAAATGGACCAGCCCAAAGCTGATCCTCCTTTGGCTGTCTTCCTGGCACCTCATGGACAGAGATCTTTTGCTCCAATTCTCAGAAGACACATGAGGAACATAGAGCCATCCAAGCCCAGGCATTGTCACGCTGGGAAATAAGGAGGTGGTTACACTTACAGATATTCAATATAATCAGCTTCTAAGTGATGGTCTTTAAAAACCCATTCAATTATGTTTCACACATTTTCACTAAGGTATCAGCACTGCAGTGAGAGTAGAGATCACTTATCACCTTTCCTGTTCCTACCTGAATGTAAAATTACTTGGGTTTTTTGTTTCCCAGTAGAATAATTCCAAAGCAGGTTTTTCAAGATTTGGGTTGAGGACCATTTGCAGTCACTTTCAAAAAGTTTCACCTGTACATTACACACATGATGCAATTTAAACTCCATTTTAACTTCATTTTTCTCTAAGAACAGCTTTAATTTCTTTTTTTATTTTTCCTTAACTATCAGAAATGTCATACAAAACTGGTAAAGAAACCCAAGGAGACTGTTATTAGATAATAGTGCTACAGATTAGCAGTCATACAGAGTCTGCCTTACGTTGTATGTTTTTAAATTCGTTTTAAGGGCAGATTTTCACATTGAATTTCAGTCTTTTCAAGGCTACAAACTTACTACTGAAACTAAATTTCACATTGTAAGAAGTTGCTTGATTTGCTCATCTTTAGGGGCACATCAGGTCCAGAGACTTTGCAGCTTGTGAACCACTGTCCCGAGAGACCAGCCAGCAAACAACAGCTGATAATTCCTACCTGACCTGCACTGCCAGAACACACCAGTGACCCTGTCCCAGCCTTCACCATTTCCCTGCTACCTCAAAACTGGGTTTCCCTTGGTTGTGGAGCAGAAGAAAGTTGGTAACCTCCACACAATTACACAAACTCTAATACAGCAATCAGCATAATTTATTTGAATAAACCCATACTGCAATTTCTTGATTTACGTGAGTTTGTATTTGCAGTCCTTTCAAATCATTTGGGACAAAGAAGAAATTGCCTTAGATGCTCTCTTCTTTGAAGGGATTGAATTTATGATTAATGTTATTTCATAAACAAATTAATTGATTTATTTGTACGTCTTCAAAAACTTTGTTGCATACTCAAAGAGTTGTGATTTTAAGGATGAGAAGCTGTGTCCTTTGTATGACTTTAAGAAATTAAATCCTGCTTAGGCATAGAAGAGAGTGATGAACTTAAGATTCTTGTCTGAGGCTGATAGCATGACTGAATTTCCATGGTTTGATTAATTTCTTGCCTTTAGCCACTGCTCAGTTGATATTTGACATCTGTGATAACCTATTTTCAGGTACATGATCCCACTTTTTGTACTAAGTAATATTTTGAACCCATCCAACTGCACAGTAGTAGCCAAACGACTACACAGTCCTTGAGTTGTTCCTCTCATCTCTTAAATTCTCCAGCTCTTACTCCAAATGCCATTATTTTGAAATGCTCATCTCTTTTCTACCTGAAGATACACAGTGGCTGGTCCATACTCAGGGATGGTATGTGGGAGTATACCTGTATAAAATTTAATGTTACAGGATTTACATCTTTGCCTTGTTCTTGCCTCATCCTCTAAGGTGCTTTATTATAAACAGCCATAATTATGATTAATACTAAAGCAGCAAATGAATTTTAAAAAGTCTTGAAATTAATCTGTCAGCCAGAAGTTCGTTCAAATATTGCCAAACAACTCTTGCCTTAAGATGTCCAGGAGTAGCTCTGCACAGAAGAGACATTGTCTTAATTAACTGACTTCTGGGTTATTTTTGTGCCCATTTTTTTCTCTCCTTGTGACTAGGGTTAATATTCAGCTGAAATGTTCTGTTGCTAAGGAACCATCTTGTAATGCTGAATTCATTAAGGCTTTTTCCAGCTTGCTCCCAGGAACCTTGTTAGATAGTGTTTCCTACTTTTATCCTAATTAACAGGTACCTAGGAAAAAAAAAACCTTATTTCAGTAGAGAGCATTTCTGTTTACCTTTTGCCAGTCTTTTTTCTCCCACCTGTAAAGAAGCTGTAGTATTTCTGACCTCAAGCTCCTAATTATTTTTCAGTAAATTACAGTATCCTTTGAGCAATGCAAGTACAGTTCTCAGACTGGTCCTGGCATTGCTGACTGTCAAGAGGATTGGGTGGGCTCTTCCCCTGGGCTTGGGTGAGCTCAGCAGCTGATTTCAGTCCAGGGAATGTCAGTGATATTTTGATTTAAATGTGATGGCAGTCTGGGGCTCGTGACATCAGCATGGCCAGAAAGGTGAGTGGTGCATGCACAGAGCCAGAGGGCTGCAGGAACCCAAAGCTGTCCATCACTCACACCCAGGGACAGGAGCCACAGCTGAAAGTTGGACAAATGGTTCTGTCATTTTGTCCATCCCTGACCCCCTCTGAAGTTATCCATTAGGGCCTTATCTCCTGCCACATCTTTTATCTGTTTCACACTACAGGGTGCTTAGCTCTGGTTTTCCTCTGCTCATGGGTGCCCAAAAGCCAAAGGAGAGCACAGCCAAGTGATTTTGTTAAGAAATTGGGTATTCTTGGACCAATTTGGATTCTCAGTTACATCAAGGCCAAACAGGACAAGCTCTACTGATGTCATTAAACCATCTGCATATTATGAACAAAGCATGAGAGTTCTGGAGTCCTTCTGATGAAGAGAAGGCTCTGCTTTCAATAGGTTTATTTCTGTAAGTTTTGTTGATCAAAACTATTTTTTTTTTTTGCCTGTGCTGCCCCTCCAGCCATATTTGCCCCAGTCACACTCCAGGACTCAATGTCTGGGAAAGAATAATTTATTTATCTCCTTAGTTTTTTTCCACCAATCCTTTTATGTAACTTTAGAAGGCAAGAGCCTTTTCAGATTCAAAAAGAGGGGTGGAGGGGAGTATGGATAACCTAAAATATATGTGTTGACTGCTGCTGTGCCTCCCACTCCCATTCTGCATGCAGAGCCTGGAAATACCAAGGCAAAGGTGTTTCCATGGTGTTTACTGTTTAGACCTCTGCAGTCAATATCCCACCCTGATAATAGCAAAGAGCATGTTAACATGTGATTTTCAGCCAAGATCTGCAAATTCAAAAGTGCTGAGAATATTAGCCATGGATATGAATAAAGAACTGGATTTCTGGATGCTTGTGCAAGCTTCCCATGGCCCCAAGACAATTTCTCCAACCTGATAATAAAGAGACTTGCTTTCTCCATGTTGAGTTCTCAGGCAGAACTACTGATGCCACAAACATTTTATTTATTGCCAGCCCTGATTAGATTTACCAATATTTAGCAGCCAGACACAGAATTAAGTGATTTTAAGTGATCACATCCTATTAAACATTTGTCTTTGACATGGCCCTGTTAATTGCCTTCCTCTGCTTTAAGAAGCCAATTCAGATTCCTTTAAAGTTCTGTTAAATAAGGAAGACAATATGCTGCCTGTTTTGTAAAAGCTGACAGCAGTGTTCAGGTAAAATAAAGATGAATTCAAGGAAGTTATTTATTTCCCAAACTAAACTGGAGTTAATTTTGGATAATGATTCACCTTAGTTATTTTAATAGCAAGCTGAATAAAACAAGAAAAGTGAAATGGCATCACGAATTTTTTTCAGATAGGGCTGAATTTCTGAATGAAAAAGTTTTATTTTTGCTTTGTTTCAATACAGTTTGGTGAGTTTAATCCAGACATTTCATTAATGTAGGTCAATTCAATTAGTTTTAACTCAAGAAAGCGAACATTCTGGAAAGGGAAAAGAAGGCACTGTAATTTTTGGATATATACCAACAAAAAATCAAAAGCTGAAAGAAATTTAGTTTTTAGTTCACTAAAAATCTTTCTATTGAATGACCGCAATTTGAAAGTTTTCACTTTGTTTGCTGAGGGTGTTTTTAAAAATATGTGCTTTGGATTACCCTGAAATCAATCTCTTTTCTGATCTTCCAGAACTGCAAGCAAATAAACAACAACAACAAAAAATTCCTTATTCATGCACCTCTGCTCATGAGGGAGTCTGTCTCTGAAAGCATTCCAGCACATCTCACAGATGTTAGAACTTCAGATGGCTCTGATAGGATTCAGGGAGATGTCCAGACAGTGAGATCTTCACTGATACTTTCTGACACTCACTATCAATAACATTCTCATCAGATATCCTCTTCATCGTATCAGCATGCTCAGAGCTATGATGGGCAAAAACACACACAAAAAGAAAAAAATAGCTTACAGGTGAGATATGTCTAATATTTATCTTCATGCCTCTTTTCATGTCCTCAAAACAAGATTTGCAGATGAGAGGGGCAGGAAAGACAGAAGCAGCAGCCCTATGAATTTGTATTGGCTCAAAAGAGCACTTATACCCCCAGCTTCAAAAAAGGTCAGTGAGTGCAATGATGGGTGACTGTGTTCTAACCTTGGTTGGACTGCAGGAGACAGCTCAGCTCTGTCAGGCACCAGGCTCTGAAGACAAGCTCAGTCTCAGTGCAGGCAGAAGGTAAAACATGCCCTGTCCTTGTGCTGCTTTTCTTGTCTGAGGGAAATGAGAATATGGAAAAGAGGGTGACAGGAAAGATGGACAGAAAGAACAAGAGCAGATCTGCTCCTTGGCGTGGAAGGAGAGGATATGAGCACGTCTGACTAAGCCAGCTCTGTGGAGGGAGGCTTGGAAACACTGGCATGGAGCTGCTGCCACATGTGACGCACAGTAAAAGTCAGCATGAAGTGAAGTGTGGCTGATTTCTGTGGTTCATGTGGAAAGGCACTGTTTAGGTGAATTGGAAGATGAACCTAAGGGATTAATTGCCTTTTTTTTTTCCTCAGGGCCCTCCCTGACTCTCCAGCTTTGCTGAAGGTATTTCTGACTGAGCAGCACTGTGAGTCTCATGAGAAATGCTGCTTCTCTGAGTTGGCCAGTCTGCTCTGCAGAGCAGCTGAGCACTGGCTGAGCATGTGTACAGGGAAGAAAGCTGGAAGAAGCTGCTTTTGTGGCTTAAATGTTGCATAGATGCAGATTTAAGTCCAATTTCTGTTGCAGACTCGCTAGAGAGGTGTGAGTTAGTTGCTTGCCTCAGCTGCCTATCTTAAGACTGGAAGAATACTACTTCCCATTACTGCTTTCCTGTCCTATTCAGATCATATTCCTTCCTGTGGAGGAAATCTATCTCAGTTGGCAGTGGCAGAATGCCAAAACCAAGGACTCCAGTCATAAGTGATGCCTCTGCCTGCTTGTGTTATTGCATTCCTGTTTTTAAACCTCTGCCTCTTTTACAGCATCACCCTTGCCAGCATGAGGGGCTCACAGTGCCTGGGGCTGAGCTACCAGTCAGCAGATGATACAGTTTAGATACAGTTTAGATCCCATCTCCTTTGTCCTTTTAGGATTTCCACCTGATTTTCAAAGCTTCTGCCTCCCTCTGAAGCAGCAGCACTGCTGCAGCTGAGAGACTTGAATGATTTGTGTTCTGTTCATGACATTGGGGGATCTGCTGACCCAGATCAAATGTCAGCTGCAGAGCTCTTGCACTTTCTAGGCACAGGCCACTGAGGGCAGGGGCAGGAGATCCAAGGTCCCCAAGAGGAGGTTCCATGTTTGGATGGGCTCCTCTCCAGGGTTCAATTTACCCCCTCAATTTACAATAATCCTCAAGTTCTCATTTTTTAAAATTAGTCCAGTGAGGAGAAAGAAACAGCTTGAAGAGAGACTACGGAGCCAGAAGTGGGTCTGGGGGACAGAAGAAAGTCACCTCTCTGTAATTCTGAGCTTCTCAGTTTCTCATGACATTGCACAGGGTACAGTAATCCATGGCCAGCAGGTGCAACAGTGATTTTTCTTATTAATCCTGCTGCTCACTCTACCACTCCCCCTCCAGCTCAGGCAATCAAAAAATCAGATCACTGAAACTGCATTGTGGGAGCAAATACATCAGTAAAGGGAATGTTTGGACTCAGGGTTTCAGCCCCATAATATGAATACCTATAACTGGGGTGAGAAATTTTTAATTATTGGCAGATTCATTTTTGTTCTTCTGTTGGAGAGAATTTAAGAGCACACCAACCCACAGGTCCTGGGTCTGTCACACACATTGCATTTCCATCAGCAGTTCCCAGCCAGTCCTCTTGCCCAGCACTCTGCTGACAGGCCCAAACAATAAGTCCTTCTGATTAAATATTCCCCAGGCCTTTCATTTATACCTTATGCTATAGATCTGCTGGACATTAGTGTGTGTATGTGTAGACAAATAGATTTGATTTATGGAAACTATAATGACCTGCAATGAGATAATCTCACCTGTCCCCAGAGTGTTAATCTTCATTTCCCACAGTAATTTACTCTTAAATCTGACTAAAGGCTACAGGATCTGGAAGGAGAGCTGTAACAGCCTTCTCCTACTCTGAGATAACAGGAGTGGAGCCCAGAAAACAAGAACGATGCTGACAAGCCAAAGAATCCTGTATAAATTACACAGCCGTCGTCTAGATTTCATGGGAGCTAATCCTATTTGTGTTTTGCTCTGTGTTTCTCAGTAGTCAGGCTCCTGCCATTATTACACCTGCGGCCTTCTCTTTCTTAAGCTTCTCTTTTGGTATTCAAGCCCAAGGTCATGCTGCAGAGCTCCAGGCTGACCAGGCAGTGGCTTGAGATTTTAAATGCAACAGGTCTCATGCTTTTATGTACATGAGTGCACTGGAATTATTGTTTGAATGGATTTGCAAGCAGTACAATATCACGGCTGAGTGTTCCGATAGGACTGAAAGAAAACCTTTTCCAAATATTTTGGTTCATGAAAAAAGAATAATTAAATGTTTTAACTTGTTGTCCTGGTTCATGGTTAAAGCAGCCAGAGAAATCTTGTCCTTTCCCACAGAATGGAATTTTCATTTTGTGTCCAGCCTGGGGGATATTTCCCTGTTCTCAGGGTGCTGGGTGGACCAGAGCAGCATTCCTGGCACAGTGCAGCGCCGTGTCAGGTTCTGAGATGAGCACACGCTCATTAGAGCACAAATCAGGACACCCCTGCTCTGTTCCCAGACACAGCCTTGGCTTTATTAAATCCCCTCTGCACCTTAGTGACACCAGATGGACACTGCCTTAGTGAAAGCTTGTCTTGGGGTAATAACAGTCCTGACATATTTATGGAATAACGTGTGAAACATGTTTCTAATTAGCAGCCAAAGGTGCTCTTTAAGCTCGTCAATGCGTGCGTATTTTTATGTAAGTGAAATAGAGGGGCAGTAAAAAGGAATCTCATTGATCCCGAGAATAATTTGTCATCATGAATAAGAGAACCTGAGAGTCCTTGTGTTAGAACTGTTGATTGTAAAATAAACAGCACTTTTTATTGAGTAGCCATTCCTGTTCCCCAGAGTCTGCAGATCCATTACTTACACTGCTCCAGTCTCACCATGAAGCCACTCAGTCAGCAGTGTGAATCTTTCTTCTCCTCAGGTCATCACAGAAAACTTCAGCTGTGGGTTTTTCTTCTTTTTTTCTTTTGCATTTTTTATAAACTTGCCAAGGTCTGAAGAAGGAACTTGTGTTAGTCCCAGAGGTCACGTATTACACAACTCATTTGCTGGTTCAGTTACAGGCACCACAAGCTGTCTTGCCTTCAGTTTCCAAGCTGGAACCACTTTCCATTTGTAATTGAACCAGCTCTTCCCCATGTGTGTGGTGAGACCTGTTGGACCTTACGTCTTTGTCTGATCCTGTTCAAGCTGGACTAAAACTATTCAAGATATCTGGAAAAGAGGTTTGGGTTGTAAGGGGCTGGCCAGATCCCAGGATCTTGTTGTATTCTGGGATTTCAACACTTAGCAAAGGTTTCAGTGGTGATGTTCAGTAGGAAAAGAAGGAGCTACACAATGTGAGTATCTTTGCTTTTCACAAGAACTGAGGAAGGCAAGGTGAGATCATGAACTATGTTGAGTTCCCAAGGAGTTGGTTTTGTTAAAAAAAAAAAAAAAAAAGAGAGAGAAGAAAATTCCCCACGGAGCTTCTGCATCAGAACAGGGCACAAAGCCATTGAAGCACTGAGTCCTGGTTAGTGTCTTCAGCCTGGTGCACAGCAGTGCACGTGGGGATGGCTGTCATGAAACACCAGAATGAGTTGCTGATGGATACAGAATGAAAGACCCAGAGTGGATAAGGAGCTTAACACAAGCCTGGGAAGGGTTTCTGGCCTTTGTGCTACCTCAGGGACAAGTGCTAAACCTAAGGAGGACTGTAAAAGAAAAGAGAAGAAAGGGAAGGTGGTGTACAAGAGCTTCAAAGTGCAAGAAAATATGAGACTGGCCCTTTCTTAAGAGCTTAGGAGCAAAATTGGCTTCCTGGAGAGAGAACATAAGAAATCTGGCAACCTAAATATATTTAAAGGACTTACAGCTCTCCAGGGAAAATTTTGAGGCTATTGAAGTGGAAAAACCCATTTGCTAAAATTAAACAGGTTTTTTTGTTGTTGTTGTTGTTGTTTTCCCCCAGAAAACAAAAAAAACTAAAAACTGACAAAGCAGACAAATGTTTGGCAGGAGACCCAGAAAATTAAAAAAAAACAAACATCACAACCTGGCAATAGCAACAACATGATGTGGGAAATCTGAGGGGGGGAGAAGTCCAGCCTGCTTCCCCTTTGTCTTCACAAAATCTGCAAGGGGATAGTGAGATATTAGTCCATGTAGAGTTTCCTAAAGAGCCAACTTTGCAGAAAGAAAACTCAAAAAAAAAGTTCTTAAAAAGCCAGAAGAGAGGCTTTCCAAGCAGAAATTTGAAAATATAAGGCCAGTGAGAACTGTTGCAGAGCTAATGCTGAACAAGCCCTAATAGCTGGTGTGTGATAGGGAATGGTGATTGCTGCTCCACCTTGGGCTCCAGCCTAATGCTGAGAACAGGCATGGTCACAGTGAGTGGCTCATATGATGAAATGGCAGGTGCTGAATGATTTTGCCTAATTTGATTGCACATTTTGAAGAAATTGGCTGTGAAAATGTTAGTGTGAAACAGTGCCTGGCCCGGGCCACTATCCCTCCATCCCTGAAGCAAGGCACACGCTGCTGAGATGGATTTATTCATCTTGGGTTCTCAGCATCTGCACCCCTGCAGCCCACAGGAAGCTGGAGAGCACAGCATGTGACATCCAGCTCTTGCTGTGGCAGCAAGTTGTTGACCTGGAATTGGAGTTTTGCCCCAGGGGAGGAGTGGGATCAGGGAGACAGCAAAGTTCTTGTTGAAACAGCCCATAAATCTTGGTATTGGTAAAGTGGATGGCAGGTCATGGAGAACATCTCTGTGCTTACAGCAAGGTAAAGGTGAAAACCCTCTACTCACAGCAGTGCTGCTACTCAATCCAAAGGGATAATGGGGCTTATGGGAGAGATGCCCTTGTGTTTCCATGGCCAGCTGTATGTGAAGGGCCCCAGCAGAAGGTCAGCATTAACCTGCCTTGTTAATGCTGTGAGCCAAGATGTCAAGCTGATCAGCCCTTCCCTCCCTCAAGTATGCAAGATGGATGTAGATCCTCACAGAGTGTATTCCCCTAAGATCAATGACCTGGTTAAGGCTAATTACCACATGCTCTCACTCTAAATTAAAAGGACCTTAGTAACTGAAAGCCCTGTATGATTAAGTGGCTCCAAATATTAACTGTGATAAGAGTGGTATGGAGTTTCAAGGTTTCCTCAGTTCTGTGTATTTGTCACTCTCTGAGCCCACCACAGGGACCTTGGAGCTCTGCTTCTAAAGGTCTGCAAATAGAACTCAGGGTCATTTATCAGTTGGGAGTGGACAAACCAAAGAATGCTTTTGAGCAGCAGCCTTGTGTGAGCAGCCAAGGTTTGATCCCTGGGGAGCTGGCTGGGATAGTGAGCCTGGTGCTCTTCCATCAGCATCCACCCTGCTCCTATTGCCCTTGCTGTCACCCATGTGCTGAGCCCAGGGAAGCTTTAGGAGAATTTTCTCCCTGACTTCATGTGAGTGCTGAAGGTGCTGGTGGCTCCTGAGCAAGTGCAGAATTGTGCTTTGGACTCAGCTGATACAGGAGGTCTTCTGTAGAGGCAGCAGCTTTCCCTACTGCAAGGGGAAAAAGGAAGAAATCAGAAATCTTGGAGAAACAAGGCTGAGGGTTAATGGAAATTATTCCTGTATATTCCCTACAACAGGGGAGACAACACCCTAAGAGCAGTCATCCAGTCTCAGAGCTAATCTCCAGCTGAAGCAGAATAATCCCTCTGTCCATGGCTAGTAGTGGGTGCTTAGAAATGAGTATAAGAAAGAGAAAAAAACAGAGAAAGAAAACTCCCTGTCAACACCTCTCCTCGTTTTTCAGTAATCTGCAGCTTAAAGAGTCCCAAATTGGAGCTTGGATCCACTTCACTGTGTTTAATAAGCCCTTGATGTACTTTTCTTCCATGAATTTGTCTAATTGCTTTTTGAACCCATTTATACTTTGGGCAATGAGCTCTACAGTTTGATTATGCTTTGTGTATGAAAAAGGGCTTTCTTTTCTCTGCTTAAATCTGTGGCCTGATCGGTTTATTCGGTGCCTCTTGTTTCTGCCTTAGAAGAAACAGTGAAAAATTGTTTGTAGTCCCTTCTGTGCTATTCATGATTTTATATAACCACATACACACCCTTCACTCATCAAACTGATGAGCCCCAGCCTTTTGATTTCTGTGCCCAGGACCTGCTCCATACCCACCTGGTTATATTCCAGCCATCTCAGTGCCCATTCTATTTCTACAGAATTTTTGTCTGAGATATCACAGCCAGAATAATCGAGATGTGAGTAATTCTAGCAGTGCCTTCTATTCTTATTCTAGATATTTCCTAGCTGTTACTAGCATACTCTTGGCCTCTGCTGAGTGCTGAACTGACTTTTTCAGAGAAATTCCTAGTGATTCCAGGATATCTCCTGAGAGACACCAGCTAATTTGGAACTATTTCTTTGTATTTACAATTAAAATTTATTTTCCTCATGCAACACTTTGTGTTTATCTGGTCTGGAAGGGTTGTTTCCATTCATTTGGGGAAAAAAATATTCTGAAAGTTCTACCTGCATTTCAAATAGAGAATTGTTCAGATTCATCCCTCGTAAACTACTGACCTCCTCCCTGGTGAACTCTGATAAAAGAATTTATTAGGCTTTTCCACTTCATCTTTTTCTTTCTTCAGGACCCATTACACACTAATCATGAACTGCCAGTATAAAACATCTGACAAGTTTCTTGTTTCTGATGTGCTTGAATTGTGACTTCAATTGTCTCTCAGGAGCTGTTTCTGAAAACCTTTTTGCCCTGCCTTATGACAGATTAACATTGAACTTGGCCAAGCCCTTTTCTGTTTTCCTCTTTTTGGCCCAATTTGTGCTCTTCAGTAGATATCTTCTACTTTAAGTATATTTTTTATTTCTTTTTTCTTTTTTAAAATCTCTGACTGAAACCAAACATAGCCCTTTTCCCTGTATTCACTCTTTCTGCAATTTTTGATGCTATAAATTTTAGCGAGCAGCTAATGTGATCTTTTCAACAATTTTCATGCCACAGGAAAAGTTTTTTACCCTCTTAGCTGTTGATTTTCTGCTTCATTTTTTATGAGGCTGGCTTTCCTCAAGATAAATTCTAATGCTACTGAAGTGAAGGGTTTGTTTATTTGTTTCTGAATCCTACAAGGCTGTTGAATTGAATTAAACTGTGCCTGTTATTACAGATGGATTCTTAAATAGCTATGTCTCAAACTTAGTCCTGGTCAGAGCTCAGTGAGGAGTTGTCTTTTCGTCCTATAGGAGCTCAGAGCTATATATCCAGACTTTCCATATTCATCAAGCTCAACACATAGACATGTATTAATAGGGACTGCAGAATTATGCCTGGCTGGGACATGGATTTCTTTCAGGCTCAAACAGCTCATATGATCAATAACTGGGTTAGCATATAAACAGTCTGAGATCTTTGGAATTTGTTTTTTCTTTTTTTGTTTTGTTTTGGGTTTTTAAAATTTGTCTGTGTGTGTTTTTTTGTTTTGTTTTGTGGGGGGGGTTTTTGTTACCTTTGTTTATTTGTTTATTAATAATTCACAAGTCTAGGCTTCCAGAAGTAGATTCATATATTGCATCTCTCTGTGCTGTGTTCCCGCCACCATTCACATGAAAAAGGAACAGATTTTTAGTGTGATAATGCCCAGCTTTATCCAAAAATATGTACCTGCTTTTCTTCAGATGCTCAGAAAATCACTGACCACTTCTGAAAGTCTGTAATTACATCATCCTTTCTGCTTTTCTCAACAATTTCCCCAAATTCTGCCACTTTATAAACAGTATTGTAGAAATCCCAAAATGTACAAGGCTTGTGTCATCTGTACCAGCATTTCCTGAAAGCTGGCTCGACTATCTAATGCAATAAATATTGCTTAGAACATCCAAGACTATAAATCAGTAGGAGAATAACCTGAACCCAGTAGCAAATTATGACAGGCAAACTTACAAATCTGTAGAGACTTGCAAACTTTACTTGAACCCAAACTCAAATGTTTAATATCTGGGACCTGTACATGGGATCAGCTGGACTGCAGACCCTTTCTCTGTAACCCTTTAATAAATCTGTGCCTTTATTTTTAGTAGCAGTTTTAACTGCCAAGTTATCTGTCATGTCTGGCCTGTCTGGTCTTCTTCACTGTCATATCAGAGTGCTCATATTAAATAATATACTGGCACCATGTTTTTGTAAGAGGATTTTGATAAGCAATAAAGGGAGAGTCTGATAGCATTGCTATGAAACTCCTATAAGGAGAGCTGAATCCTCCCATTCCACTCCCCACTTAGCTCTGCCAGTGCCTTTCCCAGAACAGCTTTGCTGGCTGTCCCAGCCCTACATTTCAGAAGCATTCAGCAAACCCCACTTCTCTCTGCACTGCACCTGCTGTTCAAGGGACAAGTCCTCACACAGTGACCCACAGCACTGCCAACCTCTGTTCCTACAATCTCCTCTGTGCCTGGAGTGCCAGGCAAGGGAATAGTGGGGTACTCCTTGCTCTTGATAAACAGAGACAGGATTCAGGTGGCTGAGCTCATTTCCACTGTAGTCTTGAGCAGGTTTGAAGCTCCATCTCTAGTATGGAGAGTTTTAACATCTCATCTGCTATCCTTTGCCACCTGCTTCAAGGTCAGACCTACTAAAGAACAGATCTGCATTCATTATCATGGAAAAGAGGAGTTTTCAAGGTAACTGTCATGAAATGAGAAGGCTGGAAACACAGAGCAAGTAAATTAGGCTACTTTCACCTCCCCACTCAGTTTCTCTGTATTGCCCATGTGCTGGAGGAGGATCCCTGGGCTCTGAAAGGCCAAGGGGAGTGGTGTACAGAAGCACACAAAAATATAATTGCTTTCAATTTTCTCTTTTGTAGTGAAATTTTATGACCAGGATGCAGGGTGTTCTGCAAGACAAGTTGGCAGAGGTTTTGGGCCAAACATAATTTGGGATTGCTGCCCCAGAAATTCTGGAACTAGATAGAGACATAAAAATGCTCTGGATGCAGGTTGAGAACTAAGTACAATGTTTGTTATTCTGTCTGTCTTAGTCTGGCAAGAGACTGGAATAATAAGAGGTGGGGAAGCATGGTTTCTTCTATGGATACAGTGTGATTACTTTTTCTTGGAATGTGTCTCTTTAGAGGAGATGTATAAAACTGTCCAAGGCAATCTGCACATTCCCAGAAGAGGTCTGCAAAATTACGGGCTGCAATCTCAAAGGTGGCATGGCAGAAATGCTCCAGCAGTGACTTATAATTTCCCAGCAGCTGAATTCTGATGGTGGGGAGTGAGTAGGACAGGAGTGATGCAGTGCCTTGGAGGAGAGAGCTTTTATTTATGCACAAATACTTTAATAAGCAACAGTGATGAGAAATGAAAGAGAAAATTCACATGGCAATTTAATAGGATTTTGGGAACTTCTGATCTACTTATGAAGTTTTGCACGAATCCAAAAAGGGACTCCAGCAAATTCCTTTTCCCCGTTTTTAATGGCGGTTAAACAGATTTTAGAAAATATTAGGGGAAATTTATTAAATATTATGTAGATTTTTAAAAGCCCACTGGAGATTCAATAACAGTTATTTTTGAGTTAGCAAATCTTTCCTTGTGCTTGTTAGAGATCTTAGTAGATTAAACAAGGAGCCAGGTCTAGCAAATGTCGAAATTTAATATTTAGAGTCAGTCTGAATAAACCATGGGTGGATTTTGCAATGACGTGTTCAAGATTTAACAAATATTGTCTCATCTCAAGAAAATAAATGTTAAATAAGGATGAAGCTAATAAGGTTCAGCAAGACAAGAGCTCCATTTACAACTCTTTTATGTATTTAATAAATACATTTATTAAATGAAGTACAGTGGTCACTGAAGATTGTATCAATGTAAGAAATTCATCTCTGGTATGACTTAATCAGACTAATTCCCCATTTATTAAATGTTCTTGATATTTAAAGAGTCCACATCAAGCTTAATGTGCATCTGGAAGGCTCTGCAAAGCTTTCATAAGGAATGGCAGCAGTGGCAGCCTTGGAGTTAGGAAGTATCTTCCTTTATTCTTGTGCTTCACCCCAGGAAAGGGACAGCTGAAGGAAGGAGAAGGAATCATTTTGAAATGAAAGTGTTTCTGATATTAATTTTTTGTGTGAGAAAAGCTTCTGGACATGGTCATGGGAGACAGAGTAGATAATACCCAGAGACAGGAGGATAATGAGTTAACTGGGGTTGTGGTAATATGAGATTATGGACTTGACACACTGGGACAGACACCAAGAATCTGTAACACTGAATATTCAGCATTTTTAACTTTAAGGAAAATATATATCTTGCAGATTGCAGTGGACTGACCCTTTAGCCACAGTCCAGGTGGAATAGCAGGGCAAGCATCTGTTACTCATTTGTCTTTCTGTTCTCTACCTGTGATTTCTATTCCTGGCCAGCTCAGCTCTTGGCTGTCTTGCTGAGACAAACAGGAAGGTGATGAGCTGATCTAGTCCTTTCTTGTGTGGATGTCTGTGTCCTGGGAGCTGGAATGAGGCTCTGAGGTCATGCCTGGGAGCCCTGGAGAGTTTCTAGATGGTCTCAGGGCTCAGCAGGTGCTGCTCTGGACAATGGTGTGCTAAGAGCCTAAAGGACATGCATCAATTTAAGCCCAATGATGACCCCAAGTGTGGTTTGGTGACTCAAAATTCCCACTGTCCAATGTCACCATTCTCTTCCCAATGACAACACAGCAGCATGCTCCCTGCTCCCAGAGCATTATCACTTCCATGAACTCCTACTGCACATGGTGCCCTCAAGGACTGGCCATTGCTGTGAACAGAGCAAAATTCAGGACATGATTTGATAGACCTGGGAAAAATGTATTTGACTTGTTTTCACATCTAGCAAAAGTTCTTGAGAGAAAAATCCTTAGTGATGACATTTACAAAGTGAAAATCTCGACTTTGGCTTGGCTCACTTAGTTCAAAAGATAGTGTAAATTAAATGTGGATCTTTTCTACCTGCAGCATATTTTTAGAGTCTCCCACCATTCCTCATAGAGAGGTACAAAGCAAGGGGCCCTCAACAAGGCAGGGGAGGCCAGCAGGAGTGCACAATTAATACAAAGAGCACTATTTACTGCTGTCTGCTGCTGTTCCAGAGCAGATTTCCCAACAGCAGAGAAAACATCTCTCAGAAGAGATAATAATCATAATTGAAATCAGAAAGCCCTCAAGTATCTTCGTGTGTGCAGTAATAGCACAACATTTTGAATCACAGTGGGATTAATAACAGGGAACAATGCTCTGACACTTTAGTGTGTTTTGTTTGGGACAGGGGGATGAGCTGTGCTGCACAATCCCCAGGGATGGCTCTTGAAGGACTTCTCCCCCTGACCCTCACTGAAAGGGGGGTGGCATCTGGTTTGCCACTCGGTGGCAGAATGACCAGAGCTCAAGATGAACCTGGCATGATGGAGCTGAAGCTATTTAACATTCTGGCACTCCACACAGGAAGAAAAGAGAAGCACAGGAAATCTAAGCTGATGTTCAGCTCATACCAAATTCTGCAGGAACAATTATAAAATGCAAATACTCTGGACACTTGCTTAACAAAGCAAATCTAGCCATTACCTGCCTCTGTTCTTCTATCAAACATCCATTTAAAGAGAAAATTCTCTTCTATTTTTTTTTCTATCCCAAGGTCTATGATGTTAATGCAAGTTGTCCATCAGAATCCTCACTGTATCACCATGCCAGAGGAAGCTGGCTCCTGCTAAATGCTTCTTGTGTCATATCAGATAATAATGATAACTCTGCTGGGCATCTCCTTGTGCTGAGCAGCTTTCTACAGCAGGAAGGTTTATGGCAGGTGAGAACTCCTCATTTTACAGCAGGAACACAGAGAAAACCACACTTTTTGCCAGAGCAACTCCCACATGTTGGCAGGAAGCCACCAACCAGATTAACCCGTATGATCAAGCAAGATGTGCTTAAAAAAACAGCCATTGCCTGAGCTGGTCACTTCTATTTCTAAACCAACCTTGATCTGAATCTATATCAGCTCTGACTACAGCATCACCTGTTGCTGACCACTTCTTTCCTGGCCAGGGTCCAAGGGCAGCTCAGCCCCATCTATTTCAGAGCCTGAGATAGTGGAAAAAAAAAAAAAACAACACCTCAGGTTATCAAGATGTCAAGCAAATATTGAAAAGTAGGCAAAAGACCTGAATACTGAAAAAAATAGAAAGAAAAAAAAAATGCTGGAAAAAGCCTCCTGGAAAGCAGAGTTTTTTTCCTTGCTGTTAAACCTGCCTCATTGCTCCCAGTGTGGCCAAGCTGACCCTCCTGCTCTGAAGGCTGGGACTCCCTTTCCCTTTCCCAGCCCTTTCCCAGTGTGGGGAAGGTGGCTGTGCCAGGCAGCTCCGCAGCAGGTGTCAGCAGTGACGCACAAAAGCAGACAAGTGTCTCAGTATTCCCTGTCTGTCAGCCCCTCTCTTCCTCTGCCATCTCTGTGGTGTGCAAATTATTAGAGCCTTTTGCTGCCTTCAACAGGATTTTGAAAATAGATCATCTGAAATTAAGGTCACTTTTCTCCCTTTTCTGATTAGCATTGAGCTGCTTCCGTATCTCAGGGGTGGGGAATAAAATTGAAATGAGTTTCAACAATTATTGGGAAATTTTCTTTAAGATGCTATTAGTTCTTGCTTCTGAGATCTATTTCTTCACTGCAATCAGTTTTAAGAGTCACAATTTAATTTAGGTGACAGGTCCAGGGGAGTGAGACATGGGCAAATCTGAGGCTTAAAGTTAGAATAAAAGAGAAATCGAATGGAATTGGGTTTTACACTCTGTCTTTCACACTGGACACATTGTTATTCACATTTATCACCATCTATAAAAGATGCAAGAAGAGGAGGGAAAAAGCAGGAAATGAAATGCCAAAAAAATAACTGTCTTTAAATGATGAGCAGCTGAAGAAAGCCAGAGAATTCAGACTGGAAAGGACACCCTGAGATAAGGCCCTGAATGCTGGATTTGTTAAAGGAAGAGATGAGCTGGAAGACATAAAGATTGATGTGGGAATTTACAAAACTTTTCACATGAGAACTCAACTAATTCTTAACTCCCTTAATCTGCAGAACCAATTATCTTCACCCCATCAAAAAGTGCTCCAGAACAAGCAAAAAAAAGCCCAGAAAGCTGCTCACCATAACATTACCTTTCCATTCCTACTAGTGTTTAATAGCAGAGTGCTCTGTTGAGATTTCCCAGCACTAAGAATCCATTACTTTTAACTCAATATACCACAGTACTTTATGAGCACACTCACTAGCACTGTAAATAATTGAAAATAAGTGATACTTGTTAAAATAAATGAACAAAGTATATTTTGTAATGCAGTACCTTTGATTTTTTTATTGTGTTTGATTGCTAATTTGCAGAATTCTCCACTCCCAAATACATCTCTTAGTCATTAGTGGAACTTGTTCTGATCTGTTTCATGAATAGAAATGACTACACGGATTTGATATCAGTAAAATAGGGGATTCCTCAGCTATGGAATATGTCAGTTTAATAAGAGGAAAGGACAGGAGCTGCTGTTGTTATATAGTATAGGAACTTTCCCTGCTTGTTCCCCATCCTATTGAAGCTGGAGTGCTCTGTAAGTGGAGGCAACAGGAGAAAAAGGGGGTTGGAAAAATTGAAAGTCAAAGATATTTCTTTTACATGAAATGTAAATTTAATATAAACCAAATCTTTTCTGGGTTTATTTTTCATAGGGGTTGAAGGAAAGAACCATGAAATTAGTTTCTTTTTTTCTGAATAAAGGAGTAACAGACTGTTTCTTCCCTGTGACAGTGACTCCATCACTGTCTTTTCAAGACACACTAGGGCGAATGCTACCAGCCTGGTCCCACAATCCACACTGGCCAAAAGATAACAGATAACACCATGTCAAGCAAATTATATCAGGAACCATTTTATGGCTGTACCAGTAACAACCCCAGATGCTGAGGAACCTCTGGGCATCCTGACCCAGCAGAGCACTGCACAAGCAGCCCCCAGGCCACAGCCAGCAGCTCCTTGCTGGGACAAAGGTTCTGCATGTATTGACTGGGTTGATTAATGAGGGTGGCTTTTCCTTTTTTGTGGCTGCATTTACATCCAACGTTGATTGCTGCTCATCTTCTATATGCTTATGTTTTCCTTCTGTTTCAAAAGCTGCTCATTATTTTTGAGCCTTATCCTGCTTGCTGCTATCAAACAGGAATGCTTTGCCCTATACAAATTATGAGAATCACATTTGAAAGGGACTTCAGCAGAGCAGGAGATCCACTTTCCTGCCCCAAGGCAGGGTGAACTGTCCCCCTGTCATCCCTGACAGATGTTTGTCCCATTTAATACTACCAGAGGCAGGGACTCTGCTGAGTTCCTGGTGCTCTGCTCTCTTCATCATTTGAAAGTTTTTCCTAATATCTCTTCTGAGACTTTCATGCAATTTATTCTCGCTTTACTTACCCCACTAACTGAAAGCAGAGGACAGATTACGCCTTTCTGAGTGGCTTTTTAATGCTATTCAAAACTTAAGTTCCCCAGTGAATTTTCTCTTCTCTTAGCTGAACGATCCCAGGCTGTTCAGTCTTTGCTTGCAGGTCGTGTTTCAGTCATTTGATCTTCCTGCTTTTCTTTGGTCTCTCTCCAACAACTCTGCCTGTCCCTTGAAGTGTGCATTAAAACCTCACAACGATTGCCTAGGAAAGTCTCCAACACACTGGGTTTCATTGCTGCTTAAAAGAGATTGAACTCGTGGCCTAGGATTTCTACTTCCCTAGGATTTTAATTTCCACATTTCCAGCAAGCAGGTAGAACGAAACAGTCTATACAGCACTTGGTCTGGCCACTTTCAGTTGCTTGTTGTTCAGTCAGAATAAAAGTTGGCTCCACTCACTCAAGCCAAATTCTCAACTAGCTGGAACAGAATTTATTGAGGACTCCAGGATTTGACCCTCTGTCTCAGATCATGTGCATGACCTCAAGATGGACCAGAAAACAGTTTGTTAGCTAAGCCATCTCTGCATTTTTTAAAATAATGGACTAGTTCAAAGTAAAAGAAGTCTAGCAGTGTGTCAAATAATTTTTCCCTATGCGTGAATTTGTATCAGCCATATGGAAAGGAAGAGGCGTAGGGCAGCAAATTTCCATATAAAGTCTTTTCAGCATGATAACAAGTATTCAAAATTCCTTTTGCAGGCAGAATCTAAAAGGTTAAATGTGTCAGTAGAGCTGCCACTGTCACCCTCTCCAGTTTTTCCCCCAAAACAGCTCATTTTTTTTCGACAAAGCCAATTATCTGAAAATGACAGGAAATGATTAGTCATGTTAATTAAAAATAATTTTCTTTTCCACTCCTAAAAAGGTCAGAACGTCAGCTGTATGGAAAATTGAGCCTTCATGCACTTCCATTTGATTTCCCATTCAAAGTCTAATTAGTTACAATTTGTTGTTAAAAGAGATCATTTTTTTGATAAAGCCAACAGTTTTTATCCTCTCCCTAGTCATTATGAGGTTGATATTATTATTGTACTATATGTGTATATGATTTCATCACACAGGCTTATCAAAACAGCCTTATATAATGGGCACAGAGGGAAAAGACAGAGTGGAACTGGTGAACAGTTTGCAGTTTTTTCTAACCAGCAAGAACTTGAGCAACACAGGGCAGTTGCACCAAAGGCCTCACAGTCAGAGGGTTTTGTTTCACCATCTCTAACTAAAAGAAAAAAAAAAAGAGTTTGAAAATACCATTAGGGCTGTCCCTGATGTTGGGTTTCAAGGCTCCAGAATGCAGAGCCAAGAGAAGAGACAGAGAGGATAAAGCAGCAGCAGAGAATGGTGGAAAAGGTTAATTTTAATTTCTCTGAAAGAAGGGCCAGGGAATTTCCTGGGCTGACTGACCAGCTCTGCCATTTGCACTTTCACTCACCCCATGCTGGGTGGGCTCACTGGTGGCTTTGTCTCCTGCATGCAGTTCACACAACCTGGCTGTTCCCAAATTTTATGTGATGATGAGATGAATTCAGTGAAAAATATATTCTTCTGTCTTCCGTGGGGAGTATCCTTAAGATGTTTCTTCCTTTTTTTTTCCCCCTTTCAAGGAAAATAAGTCACATGACTAGTGACTAATACACAGGAAATCATGCTGGAGGATAAGCACTCACAAGTTGCTTATGTACAAACTCTACATGAAGAGACAATGCTGACAGGAGTGAACAATTACACCACCATCCATAACATATTGGCACACTCTCTAGACTCACAGAGACTTCCTGACAGGCTCTGAGTGATAAATAGCATTTTGGGGAAGTCCTCAATAGGAGAATTGATTAATTTAAAGATTTCCAGTCTCAGCTTGGCTCATACTGGAACCAGTGCTCTGACCCTTTCTGGTCCCCTTGAAGTAGGTTATTCCCAAAAAAAATTGCTTTTTCTTTTAATGAGAATTTGTGCTTCCACGTCTCCTCCCTCCTCCTATGGGCGTGGTGAACCTGGGGAACAAATAGAAGTGTTATTACTGAAAATAACAGCTTAGAACAGTTTCAGACTAACTCCCAGTGACTTAATAGAGCCCGTCAACATGGAAAGGCTATTGAGCAGCACAAGTCAAATGAGAAACCACTTAGCAGCCCAGGAGTGTGGGAGATTATTCTGCTTCTTTGCAGAATATAAAGGTCAGTGAGGCAGTAAACTCCTTAAAGGGGCAGACAAAACCTTTCATGCATGAAGGACCAGGATATGTGTCAGCCACATGTATCAATAATCCCTTCCAAAGGAAAATATATTAATAATTTTAATTTGGGGACTTGATGGCATATGGAGGCAGCAACAATGCTGTGGTCAGTCACAGGCTCCCCAGATGGGATGGGAGCCCTCAAACAGAGTTATGCCTGGTTTTCTACACCCTGTTATAAGCCCTGAGCTTCTGACACCTGAGGGAGCAGCTCATGCCAGGAGACCCCAACTCACCCTGCCCCACTCTCATTCCCACTTCTCCATGCCATCCAGGCTCAGTCTCTTAAATGGGATTGCTCATTGAGTGGACACACAACAGTGTGTATGTGCTAACATCCATCGTAAAGAGTTTTAAATGGCACTTGTCATACAGATATTCGAGTGAATCTGTGCAGCTCACTAGCAACAGTGCCCTTGTCATCCTGTATGAGCCCCCTTAGCTAACTGAAGTGCTGTCCAAAGACTTCTTTCTCCTGATCATCACTGTTACCTTTCTATTCTATGCAAATAGGAAAAAAAAATAATGGCAAAAGCCAGAAATGAAGCATTAAGGGGTTAGTTTTGATGTCATGCCAGGCACTGGTATGTGGCATGTGAATGAATCCACCAGAGTGGAAGAGTGAGCTGGGAGCACCTGATGTGCTCACAGAGGCAAAGAGAGGTGGACAGTATTTTGTAGAGGTGAACTCTCCCCACCTTTAGACCTCTGTGAATTCAAAACCATAGTACTAGTGGGCATAGAAAGCTGTACCAGAATCTATCCTCTTGCCTCTGTTTTCCAGCTCCATTTCCTCTGCATATTATTGGTGATAATAATAACAATAATAAAACCCAGCTCTTAAAGTTTTTCCACAAAAAGCCGATGTCTCTAAGCCTGCTGCCAGCAGGCATGGAACAGCCTGCTATGAGAAAATGCTGATTCTGAAAATCTGAGTGTTTCAAGGGACAGTTTCAATTTCATCTGACTTTTATTTAACGTTCTTCTTGGGTAAGGTTGAAGCACTTTGTTTCAGCCTCATTGTGTTGGCTCTCATATGAATTATGTTATTCACCAAAAAAGGTTCCAATGAGGCAATTTACAAAAGTAGTTTAAGAAGGGAATTTCATTTAATGAGAAATTTCAAATTCTGGGGTCCTTCTTCAGAAACCACTCTCTTTTCTTCTGAGTTTTCTCTGTAAATAAGAGGAACTGAAAAGTTTGGGGAGCACTGGATGGCAACCAGAAGCTGCATAAAGACAGTGATTTTGAGAGTGAATTCAACTTACTCTAAAGGCCACAAAAATGGGAGTGGGGAAAGTAAACTGAAATTTCTGTAAAATACAGGAATCAACTTGCCTAAGGAGAAGCCTACAACTGTGGTTTTTTACCATCTTTTTCATGGGTGCAGGAGTCTTAGAACTGGCTCAGGGTTTCTCAGCAGCTTGGGCAGTGCCATTCCAGACAGTACAGATAGGACATCAGAAGGAATCCAGAGGGCTCTGGGTCTCTCTCCATGGGAGATGCAGCCATACAAACTTCCTAGAGTTGTGCAGTTGGGAAAACAAACCACTTTGCTCCCTGGAAAACACTGCATCAACACCCAGTGTCATCCCTGAAGGTACTGCTGCCACCAGGACACAGTTATTAAATGCAGGCAGGCTTACATCTGTACCACTGGCCTGCTCTGCATGCCTTTAAGCATCACTTCATCTCTGCCTTCTCATCACCTTCTGGTTTTGTCCAATTTAGCTCTTCCTGAGGGCAAGAACTCCAGGTGGCTCTTTAGTGTCTAACACAACCTTGGTTAGCGCTTTTAGGCAGGAATATGTTACAGATAATAAACCTGAGTGCTCAGATGATGAAAATAGCCTGGGGTTTTCATTCAACACTACATTCAACATGAGCATATATGAGATCAGATCTTGCATTATCCTAATCTTTGCAATGGGGATCGTGGCACCAGGAACTCAATGAAAGCCATAAAATAAGCCATGAAGTGCTGCTGCCTGCATCCACCTGATTTTAACTTGGACGTTAAACCGCGTGGAAACTGCACACTCACTATAGATACATTAGGGAAGCAAAACAGAAAAATATCATTTCAAGGAAATGGTAAATGAGAAAAAGGCTTCTGAATTTTTTAATAACACGTGCTCTGATTGCAGGGTTTGCTGGGGATCTTGTTTATAGTCCTACAGCAAATAAAGTGCTCTGAAATAAAAGCTGTTTGGTCCTTTCAAGCTAACAGCCCTTTGTTCACAGCACATTACTGGAACAATTTTTAAATAATGACTTAATTATTTTTTTTATTCCTTGAAAGATGCTTTTTTGCAGTCAGAGGCTGGCTCTTTGTTTTCCTGGTCTGCAATCTGATTCATTAGTGCTACTTGCATCCAACTTGTAGAGGTTTATTTGTTCAGCTAGAAATGGAACATTAACATTTTAAGAGAATGATGCATAGCTTTTAGAGATAATATTCTCTCTGTCCTATTCTGCTGATGCTCTCTTAGAAAGCATAGAAAGCCACATTCTCTCACTCCAAAATGATGAGTTTATTATTAACAGTCATCACTTGGGACATGATTTTCTATTTTTCCCCCCCAAACTTTTTCTAATAAAAACACATTTTTCTGCATGCACTTACTGGACTGAAAAGTTAAGACTGGCAGTTTTGCTCAGGATCAAGGAAAAGGCAGGCAGGACACGAACTTTTATCACCCCACTTCTGGAGCCTTTCAGGGTCAGGGTCCCCCTGCCTCTCCTGCCTGTGCATTCATCCCTGGGCTGGGGCAGTCACCTGTGGCCAGGTCTGATCTCCCACACCTGAGTGCAGCAGTAACTGCAACTCTGCATCACCTGAGTAGGAGTTAAGCTTCAAATCACTCTAAGATATTGCCCCTGAGGGAAGAATAAGTCCTGAATTATTATTTGCAAAATGCTGCATTGAAAGGGTGTTAAGGCTGTAAAATCAGGTACTTGTAAATTAAACCATGCCATAGTTGTAATTTCTTACACTTCTATAAGTATAAGCACTGTGACATTCCACCTGCTTCTCTTTCTCTGTTTGTGGCTTGGCTAGAAGAAGGTTGGTGAAATATGGGGAAAACCTTATATTTCTGATAAGGAGGATCTCCCCACCAGCATAGTACATCCCTGTACCTCTTTGCAGAGGATGTGGATATAGAGTTTTTCCATAAAGTTCCTGCTGGGATTTCTCAAAATCAGTAAAACAAAGAATTTCTACTTCTTCAGGTACTAGAAAATGACTAGATGATGTGCAAAGTAAAACTAATAAATAGATAGTAATAAATAAATAAATCACACAACCCAAAAGTAAAAAAGCAAACTCATCTAGCATGAAATGAGGCACCTAAACAGTTTGTCATAAAACAATAGTTTAGGAGGCTATTGCAGTACTTACTTGTGCCTTTTTAGTGTCAATATTTACCAAAATTAAGTATTTCTATATCCTCTCACAGGAACACATTTCCATTTTGCTCATCCCAAAGTGCCCTCAAACCTGGGAAATCTGCTGGCAGTGGCAAAAACTCATCTCCTGCCCACACCTGTGCTTTAGCTGTGCTACCCTAAGGCAAGTTATGTGGTCCAAAGTTGTTCACATCCATCTTCCATCTGCCAGGTACTGCCTTTCCCTCTTCCAGCTTCCCACTCCTGAACACATGGTTACATCTGCCAGGGTTAATTTTTGCAGCATCTTGAACTATTTGATGCCAGGAATTGCAAGAGAGGAGGCAGGAGGCTGTGGCTGAATAGTCAGAGCTGGTAAAACGTGGGGCAATTCAGGTGTGAGACTTGAACTTGAGTGGGGTTGACACACATCAGCTTCACTCCCTGAGCTGCCAGCATGAGCCTACACGTTCTTGGGTAAGCCACACATATTTATTTTCTGGGAAATCTCTCCCTTAGCACTTAGGTCATGGGGTATTATCCATCTGGCTTTGGATCTGGAAAAAATGTGGTTGTGCCTCCTAATATAATGGGCATAGACATATATTGGCTATTCTGTGACTGTGCTTCACGTCCTGCAGTCACAGCTGATCATATTTTTAAATAAAACAATATGAGGGTCATAATCCAGATTTGAGAATGATCTAGGGTAGGAGGAGGAGCAGGGCAGCATTTGTGTGAGCAAATGTAGTATTTAAATATGTGCTCATTCAGAGTGGTTCGACAGCAAACTAAATTGACTGCACCAGCTACCTGGCAACAAAGGGACACTGAAGCTTCACTGAGACCAGATTTGTCAGACTGGACAGATTCAGGCAGAGTAACAGGAATAAAAATGTGATTCTCATGAATTTCCTGGTTTTTATCAGCTCGTGTCATACACAGTCCTGGTATCAAGTGAATCTACATTTGTATTTAATATCATCTATTTGGGTGACCGAGACTAGAAATTAATAATAACAGTAACAGGAATAGCACAGCTTTCTGAGCTGGAAAATATCTGCCACTGATTAAACTGCAAATCCAAATAATTGATATTAATTACATGAAGTTTTTAGCAATAATCTGCACAAAAGAACTCTGAAATTAGAGGATTAGAAACTAGAGATAATACTCAGCAGCTGGTTCGAGGCATTATGCAAGCACATAGTTGACATGAACCCAAGGAGTATGATTCACAGAGCTCTTCATCTGCCTTTGCTCATCTTAAACTGGTATTTGCAGAAGTAAGATGCCCAAGCTGGCAGAGAAGGGATTACTCGGTCCCTAGCACGTTAAAAATAAAATAATTTTAACTGTCTGTCTTTGAAAAAGCAAGTATTCATGGAAGGTTTTTAGTAACAAGATCTTATTCAAGTATTTTGGACTCTCCTTTCAACTCCCAGTTTGTAATCTCAGGGCAGTGTATGCACAATGACACACCATTCCGTGGAGATGTGGGCAGGCAGTGAATTCACATGTCATGGACTTAGCTTGGACCTCAAAATCAGCAACAATTTTAAATACATACATATATATATATATATATACACACACACACACACACACACACACACACACACTCCCTGTAAAGACACTGAATTTGCTACAGCTGTGGCAGTGAGAACCTGATGGATAGATATCAGGAACCAGCTGAGCATCTGGCCCCTTATTGTATTTTAAATGATCCACATTTATAACTGTAAAGCAGACAGACAAGCGATACTGTCTAACATCACCATCACTAATACCTCTAATAGCTCATGTATCCACAGCCTGCCTCATCCTGTCCTAGCTCAAAGCCATTTTGAGACAATGGGCCCAGCTCTTCTCAGATAGATATAAATGACATGTATGGAAGAGGCACAATTCCCCCTGCACCAGTGCAACAATGCTGATCCCCCTTCCAGGCTGAACCACCCTCTAGTTGTACTCCAGAGAGGCAAATGTCATGTAGAAAACCAGTGGAATTTTTCTGTTTCTTTTTAACTCATTATTTGCGCCTTAGAAAATATTTCAACACTATGTCATTAATTATTATTTTTGTGGTGCAGCCTTTTTAAGGAAAAGAACCCTGAAATATGGCAATATGCAGCCCAAGCCTATGCAAATCCAACATCTGCTAAGCCTTCCTGGTGAGGGTGCAGTTCTCCTTGAAGTCATCATGAGAACAGCCTTTATCAGAACCACAGAATGGTTTGGGTTGAAAGGGACCTTTAGAGGTCAATCAGTCCAACCTCCAGTGAACAGAGACATCTTCACGTAGAAGGGCCCATCCAACCTTGCTTTGAATGTTTCCAGGGATGTGGCATCCCCCAGCTCCCTGGTTATCCTGTGCCGGTGTTTCACCACCCTCGTTGTAAACAATTTCGTCTTTATATATAGTCTAAATCTACAGTCTTTTAGTGTAAAACCATGATCCCCTGTCCTATCACAACAGGCCCTGCTAAAATGGCTGTCCCTCTTCCTGTAGTGAAGGTCCCAGAGTGCAAGGCAATATGAGCACCAAGTACCTGGGCAGGCAGCCTTGAGACTTTTGATGTTGAAAGTCCCGTTACAGCTTATAAAGGGTGGTGTGCAGAACTTGGGTTTGCCAACTGCTATAAAACTTGTGTTTTTCCAGCATCCAGCTCAGTACCTTTTGGGGTCCAGAAAGGGATACACCAGTGCACCCTTTTCTCCTTGGGCTGTGAGTGATGGGACGCTGGAATTGGCATCCTCCCAGTGAAACAAAGGTCTAAAAATGCTCCTCTGGAAGGGAAAGGGAGGAAAGAGAAAAGGGGCTGAAGTAATAAGCACTGGGAACCCATGATATGACTAGTTTTGGCTCTTTCCAAACCTAATGCAGTTTTTATATGTAGACATAAAAGACCACATTTTCTGACTCCCCTCAAATAATTACCTGATAAACCCCCACTTTTGGAGTTGGTCCGAGCCATCCATTACACCACTGCCATGAACTTTATTTCATACCACACCAGGGAGGAGACAGAGCAGTTGGAGAGCTCAGACACTGCATGTAATAACTGGCCATAAAAATCAATGTAAAATTTAATGCAAAAGGTCTGTGGGCACCCAACCATTGGAGTCCAGTGATAAGGCAGATGGAGAGCACCACTGTGCTTTCCAGCAAGTGCTACATTTTCTTTAATGTTCCTGAACTATAAATGCTGTTGCTGTTTTGTCCATCTACATACTATTAAAATGTGCTGCAACCATGACATTTATGTCTCTGGGTGGTTTTTGGTTGCAGTTTCCTGGACTCAGGATGTGTTTTGTATTATGCATGGGTCCCATCACAGGACCTGGGAGGGGGAGCAGGAATATCTTCCCACTGTTTTCTCTGGAGCAACCTGATTGATATGCAGCCAGTAGTCCTGCTGTGTCCTACGCTTCATGGGAGGGACTGGGAACAGAGTTGCTGCTCTCTGTGTGTGCCTGACCCAGCCAGTCCTAAAGAACATTTACATGCAAGCTCAATGTCATTGGTGTCACTCAGCTGGTTTTCAATGAACTTTTGGTGCTCAGATGAATAATTTTATTTTAAATAACAGCTCTCATCAACCAGAGGATCCTTCCCAACTCACTGACTCCTTCAGAGCATTCACAGGAGAAAGGAGCACAGGATCTACCTGAAATACTAGAAGAGGAAAAATAATAGAAAATAGTAAAAGGGTCATTGACCTTTGCTTCCAGTCTGACATGAACAGGCAGTGGGGTTGAAGTCCCAACAAAGGGATATGTTTCTTCAGTTCCTGTCTGTCCTTGTCACTCAGCATACAACTTTTCACGTGCATTCCCACAAGGATGAAGAAATGAAGGATATTGTTTGGCTGTTATCAATTTTAGCATGCACAGGTGCTCAGATATTAAGAACTGAGACCAGTTCTTAACCAGTTCTTAACCAGTGAATGAGAAATCATTGCTGCTGTGTGTACCTAAGCAAAGAAACAGGAGCCCTGCTTTGGTTGTAATGCTAAGAATTACATTGTTCCTAACGATTTTAGCAATGGACTTGTTTCAAACATCAGTAACCTGTAGAATGAGCCACTCTATTAGATTCCTTTTGGATATACAGCTGCAGTGGCTGTGCATGAAGTATATTAAGTCTGGGGCATTTTCTCTTTATTCTGGGAGCTGGTATTGATTTTACCCTAATGGATACTTGGGTCCAACATATGATGAAAAGTTATTTAGAAGAGAAGAGAAAGGAATTCTTAACTCCTCACACTTGTGATTCAAAACATCTCTTTTTAGGTATCTGCAAAATTCCAAGGGAAAAAAAATGGCCAGAAGAATGGAGAACATTGCAGGCAGGCTGGAAGGAGCTGAAAAAGGATTTTGTGAAGCCATTTAACAATGCAGCTAAAGTGCTCTGAAGTATTTATTAAAGCAAACAATTATGCTATTCTGTACTGTTTAGGATTATTATAGAACTTGTATTAAATGAGTAATTGCCTCTGGATGAGCATATGGCTTCATCTGCTGGTAAAAAAAAAGAATATTTCCACAGGCTAATGATTTCTATGTAAGAACTGGACAGCAGTGATTCAGAGAATGCAATAGCTGATTCTTCAGGCACAATCTGAAAATTATTAGATGTAAGTCTGTCTTAAATGAAAATGTGCAAGATACACAAGAGCATTTGCTCTGGTATGTCACATGTACTAATGCATATGTGTATCAATGTCACCTGTGCACTTGTGCATTGACAGAGAGCACCTTTCCTGCAGGTGCACACACCTACCAGGCTTTGCCCACAGTACCCAAGCAAAATGATAAATTCTGCACCATCTGCATCTACCTTAGTGCATCCTGCTGTTACTGCTTGGAAAAAAAAAGGAGAAAGTTTCAGTAAATTCTGCTTGCTGTAATATTGTTTTGCACTCTGAGGTGGGCTGAGGCCTCTTTGAAGATTCCCCTGGAATCACAAGATTAGTTCAGACCAACTCATTTGACTTACGTAGAGCTCAGAAGAGATATTTGATATTCTCACAAATGCTCATTCCATCAATTGGAAATCTTTGGAGTGCCAGAATTGTTTATATTGAATTGAGCTGCCACAGTTCTGTTTAAAATAGAGTGTGGTTTCCTTCTGTTGCTTCATGATTTATTAGCAGGTAAAGAATTGGTTAAACTGGGAAGCCAGTTGAGTGGTAAGGAAGGGGTGGATAAAGGCCAGCATCTGGTGCCAGTGGTGTTGGAACTCCCTTCTGAGGGGTTTAAAACAGGATTTAACAGCTGGAGGCACTGAGCCTGGAGCTATGTGACAGAACAAGCAAATGACATTCCCATTTCACAGAATGGTAAGGGAGCTGGCTGGGTTACTGGTTGTCACACCTACAAGGTAGTAGTAGGGTTAGAGAAGTGTGTGGAGAGCAGCCTACAGCCTCATCCAAGAGCTCCCTGGATGGAGCATCAGAGAGGGAGGAATGGAGCAGCAAGGAGAAGAAGAGAGAATGACAAAGAAAGTGAAGCTGTCTAAGTTCCTAAATAGTGCTTGGCTCCAGGGCACACTGCCAAGTGCCCTGGCTATCTGGAGGACACCATGTGACAAGTACATCAGGGTCACTGCCTCCAAGAGGTTGGAGTGATGAAAACTTGCTGGAGGGCTGCAGATAAAGGGAAGTGCTGGGAAGGAAGCCAGCACCTCAGGCACTGGGAAGCTGGAGGCTGTCCAAGTGACGTGGACAGTGAGAGCCAGCGGGTGTCCTGTTCATGGGGCTATTTGTCACACTAAACTAGATTATCAGGAAATAAAAGTCCAGCCTACATGTTTATAAATCCTTCCACATCCCAGCCACAGGGCTCTGGATGTGATGT
Source organism: Toxostoma redivivum (assembly GCA_013397375.1). NCBI lineage: Eukaryota > Metazoa > Chordata > Aves > Passeriformes > Mimidae > Toxostoma > Toxostoma redivivum. The sequence continues at coordinate 572,945 of VXBI01000755.1, read as the reverse complement.
GCAGGTAGCTGGCTGTGAGGTTTCTGAGTCATGACAAATGGGGCTCTATTCCCCAGCTGGGAGAGGGAAAGCAGCATGGGGGTCAAACTCTCCTTGCAGCTGAGCTCTTCCTTGTGCATCCCTCCCCCTTCTTCCTCTATTTGGCTGCAGTGTTTCATTTACAGGAACCTGCAGGAGCCAAGGCTATTCATCTCTGCCACCAAGCCTTTCTCCCACTGCAGGCACTGCCACACACGTAGGCAAAGGACCATTGTCACCATCAGCTACTGTTGGTAGCATGAAGAATAGTTAAACAGGCTGTACTGAATATAATCACCTCAGGTGATGCTGAACCTGCAGTTTCCAATGTTAAATCAGCGTGGAAACACCCAATCCTGTTTTCATTTGCACAGTGAGGGTTTGAAGCTGGAATAGAAAGGTCCAGGTAATTCTGGCAGTCTTGTGCTCTGGAGTTACTGCTGTGGGCCCAAGACCCTCAGCTCAGAGTGTTCCTCTGCAGGCATCTCTGGGGAGCACTCTAAGGAGCCAGAGCAAAAACAATCCTGCAAGACAATCCATCTCTGCATCTGTGATTCTGTTCCTTAGATAAAACTAGGACTGGGGGAAAAAAACACAGGCATTGCCAGGAAACAACAGAAAAATGGTCAAAAGTCAGGGAAAAGCACTTTTTGCTGATGGGTGAGGGCTTTGCTCTTGTTCCTATGTCCTATCAATGGCCTCTTGCATCTGCTAAAAACAAATTAAAACTTAAATTTTGTGTAAAAACCAACTTAGTTCTGCCAGACCTCGCTGAGCAGGAAGTGATGGGCTGGTGTGAGCAGAGGGACTGTGCATCTTAAATAATGAACTTAATTCATTACACTGCAAAACAGCCTCCAGAGTCACATGGGAATAGAAAACTCAGTGATGAATCAGGCCCAGCATTTGCTGCAAATTTAGATTGCTGTCTAGTTGGCAAATAGCTCTGAAACCAGTCCCGATGCTGCCTAAGTACCTTCATTACTTTAAAGTGCTATATTTATTCAATAATTCGGACCAATCATTTTCAGGTTCATTAGTCCCAATTGTTCTTTTTTCTCATGGTTTGATTTGTTTCTGAAACCTCATGGTCTTAGTTTTCATCCAAAACTGAGAGTACTAGGTAGAAAAGTGCTAATAACAAGAAATATGGTGTCTGGAAAGTTGGGGGATTTTGTTCTTTTTAACTGACTAATGACCTGAACAAAAACTCATTAAACTCTAGGGATTTTTAGGAACATTTTCTGGATGCACCAGAGCAATCTGAGTATTTGGGGAAAACAAAACTAGAAATCTAAGATCAACTGAAGGTAATTCATTCTCTCAAGCCGCTTTAGATTATATTTGGCAGTCTTGAAATTTAACTCTCAGCAGCACTTGTTAAATATGGATGTCAATAACTCCTGAGGCCACAGTCTTGTCCTCCAGGGCTAGTGGCCCTCTCCACTTTCCATGCTTCATCCAGCTAGATTCACTTCCAAACCCTGACTTGAGGCACCACAGGTAGTTTGATCAAGGCAAGGGAGAACCAAGATGGCAGAGTACCAGCTCAGAGTGGCAAAATGGGTTGAAAATTATCAGAAGGAAGAAAAGATTGAAATGAAGCTGCCAGTGATGCAGTTTCCATGACAACTGCCCTTCCACCTGCAGTTTTAACCCACTTTTCCAGGCAGCCATTCCAGGAAGTGCAGGAAACCACACAACAGCTGCACATATCCTATTTCTAACACATCTCCTGATTAAAATAATTATTCTGTATATAGAGATTTCTCTGAATGGCAGTGGCTGGAGGTTTTGGATAGCCTGGGGGAGGTGATTTCTCCCAATGCTAGATGCTTTCTGAAATAGCACATGTGGATGCAAAGCCTATCGTTTGCTGGAGGTAGAGTGAAGAAAGCACATCCCACAGCCATTGCAATGGGATATGTCCTGTTGTCCTTACAGAACTCCATGTCCTGTGTGTGTCACCCTGTTGGATGTATTCAAAACTGCTCTTGTCTGTGCCACAGCCTCTAAGCTGCACGTGCTGACACCTTATCTTAGCAGAAATAGCATATTAGTGGCACCACGTATTAGTGGCTGGCTTATTTTTTCCTCTGCCTTCACTCAGAGTCAGAATTGAAAGCATGAGAGATGGATTTTCATGTTTGGACTCGGTTTTTTATTAATTTTTATTTGAAGTACAGAGAGTTCCACAGCATCTCTAGCTAACAAGCTAAAAGTGAGAAAAATGTCAGTCAGTCTAGCTAGTTACAAGGTCTTTTAAAGCCTAACTATCCAATTAAAAACTAACATCTGTATTATTTATACTTTTGACCCAATGACCATACACCTGTTACCTGCACTGCAATACTTTTTATCTAACCAAAACTACTACCTAAAACAAAGAAGAAGAAGGAACAAGAAGGAAGAAGAGCCACCGCCCAAGAGCCTCCATCTTGTCCCATACCTATTACTATATTCTAAAACTCCAAATTCCAGACCCCTCACCATGTGATGTTACATACTTCAATTCTAACTACACACCAGTGATTCTGACTCTATCACTCAATTCTGGAAGCCTTCTCCAAGGTCTCAAGTCAAAAGCAGTGTTCCTTTGGGGGTCAGTGTCAGAAAGCACAGAAAGTTTAAAACTCCCAGGCTTCAGAGTTCCAACAGTAGCAAGGATCAGGTTTAAAGCCAGAGCACACGACTTGCCTGTCACACTCCATGTCCAACATTCGTGAAGATCGATGACAGCCCCAGAGCCACCCTCACCTTCAAATCCTCCTCTCACAAGTGTGAACTGATGAGGCATTTTGTAGGTGAATCACTCCTGAAATCCTGGTGGAACCGCAGGGTGATCCACTGTGTGGATTCTGTGGGCTGACATCAGAAGACAATGAGCCACCTTTGTAGGCCTGAGGATGTTGTCTCCCACTGTCATCTCTGTTCTTGTTACCTCTGCTCTGGTTTCTAAAGGCCCTCCATGTTCCCTTCTCCTAAATAATGTGACAGGGTGTGACAGAGATTATACCTAAGAGCTTGCAATTTACACCAACACAGTAGAAAAGACTTGAGGGAAAGTAAAGTTTTTGACAGGTAGAGAAGTAAGGAATAGAGAAATAAAATTATTTTCTTAATGTCACACACGAAGTTTGTGGCCAGAGTGAGTCCAGATTCCTTGAGTCCCACGCAGGTCTTTTATCAGCATGATGGCTCTTCCTTCCCTGCACTCCCAGGCTGTCACTCTCATTTGTCCTATAGAAATATTGAGATAGCTCTGGCAGATGCATTATCTAAAGGGGAACCTGTCTGAAATTATCCTTTCTTCCCTCCAAGGAATGCCGAGGGAAATCTACATTTCTACACAGTAACTATGTTAACTGCTTAATTCCAAAGGAAGCAGATAACAGGAAGATAATAGTGTGGGAATGGGCAAGTAAATAAAAGAATATTTCTCTCCAATAAACCTCAATTCTCTGGGAATTATTTTTTAAAGGCTTACAAAGAAGTCTGCCAGAACAGGTAATGGCTATACTTAAGGGAGAGTCAATTGTCCTGAAAAACTTTATGTACTATAGTTACAGTGCTAGAAACAAGGATTTAGCCAATATAGGGGGATCCCTGGGTGACAGCATCTCTACCAAAGACTTCAGGACAAACTCTGGCACTTCTTAGCACTTAATATCTAAACAGGAAGGGCCAGATTATGAGTTCTTGAATTTTCTGTCTTAACACAAACTCACATTAGTTCCAGTGTCTTCGAGAGTCCAGGGGGACTGAGAAACCTGACTCTAAAATCCAGTTGAATGATTTTGAAATAAAACATCTCCCTTTCTTAGAGATCACTTGTGTTGGTACTTAGTGTGTAGTGATAGTGGATATTAGGATAACACCACGTTTCCAGCTGGGTTGGTCCGAGTTCTGCCTTCCCAGGGATAAGCAGGGCTGTGTGAGGAGTGTCAGGTTTGACTGAAATGAGTAATGAACAAGAGGAGGGTTGTGGGGAGGGAATGCCAGAGGTGGGACAGAGCCTGTGTAAGGTCATGGATAAGGGAAATTCTGGGTACATTTTTGTTCAGCTGTGTCTGAGGCAGAGGTGTGGAGGACAACTTCTGGGTGAATGTCACTCCACCCAGTGTTATTTGCCAAGTACAATGCAGAGAGAAGGAAAACTTATCTTGCACTTTCCAGTGTCCCCATTTCATAAATATGATGCATTAATATTCATTATACCACATACATTATCATTTTGGAAGGAGATTACTGGGGATTCACTATTTTCTCTCCATCATATTTTCCAATTAGGATCCCCTCTTTTGCAAATAATAAGCTTTTTGTTGCCAGAGGCTTTGCAGCAAAGTTCCAGTCACAGCATTGGCATTCTGTTCAGCCTTCGTTTCAGAAAGAAGTGCAAATTGAAGAACAATTATATTTTTAATGACAGGTTAATCTTGCTGTACTAAATATGATTAGAGAATCACCTGGCTAGTGTCAGAGAATACAAGAGCTGGTAGGAATTGTTTCCAAAGAACTCTAGGGAGATGGGTAAGGAAGACTTCTCACAAATCCACCACTGAGTCAACAGGGGCTGATCAGAGGATAAGAGAAGACTGGAGCAGCAAAGAAAAAGGAGTAGTCTGAGTCCTTGTACCCCTTAAAATTAAAAAATATTTTGGCTCTTTGGTTGTCTCCTATATACAAAAGCAAAGAAGGCTTTTTTAGCACTAGCAAGAAAGATGGTTGGGGATGGGTCTCTGCAGGCAGGGGAAGATCAGGACTTCACTTTTTGACCTCAGTTGCCTCAGTACTTCCTCTGTACTTCAAGTCCTTCCTTTAGGCTCCTTTGTGGAGTAGAAACAAACCCAAACACTGTCCTTTTTCAAAGGGGGAAAAATGGTGAGGAAAAATGCAAAATAGACTTTCAGATGCTTAAGTCCCAAGAGACTGAACACTCAATAATGCTTGGGATAAACACTGAGATCCCACATACAGACACTGTGTCTGGATCCATGCAGCCAACAGCACATCACTTTTCTGGAGAGTGCATTACAAGCAAAGAGAATGAGGGGAGAATGGAACTCTACTCAAAAGGTACAGGAACATCAGGAAACCTTTCCCCATTCCTGGTTCTCCAATGCCTCTCCTCCCTGTCCACCACCACAAGACTTTTTGCCTCGTTCATGTGTGGCAGGAGGTGTCTGTGGTCCTCTTGCCCACCAGACCAGATGCTCCAACCTCCTCAACTGCAATTGGCCTGACTATGGATTTCACCTTCCATTAGTACAAATTTGTAAAGAAAAGAAATTTTAAAAACCATGACAAAACACAAGAAATACAAATTTAGCCAGCTCTGTGAGAGGCTAAGTATTCCCTACACACACATACACATGCTGGTACAACAGCCGTTTAAAGTTGTTGGTGTTGTCAGTTACAAGAGCAGCATTTAACATTTAATGGTTGTTTTTGGTCAGAGCTGTTACGTTTCATTGTTTGCTAGATTTGTTCCTTAAATTTGCTTGGCTCTGTGCCATGCAATTCCTCCAGTTTTGTTTTATGTTGTGCTTGGGGTTGAAGGATTTTTTATATTTTTTCCCCTCTTTGAAGACACATTAGGAAAGTATTTTCATTTTTCTGGCCCAGTGCATTGTCTTGTAATTGTCTGATATTTATCTAGATGGCACAGGTGTCCCCTTACAAGCCCTGTTGGAGTTCCCACTTGTTCTCAGTCTCCTAGTTGAGAGTCACCAATTGAAGCAGGCATAAGAAAGTTTTGGGTTAATTATATTGGGAAGAAGTTTCCAGAAAAAGTAATACCTGCCCTGCTGATGTCGTAGCTCTTACAGAAGTCTAAAAATAAAGAGACAGAAATAAAATTAAGTCTGTACTTACTTTCCATTATAATAGGCTGGATTAGCTGTTCAATTAAAACAAATACAAAGCAAGGAAATCCTGCTGTGCATCTTGACCTTTTATATAAACTGGTGCTCATTCCTATGAATTGACTCATTATTTGCCAGGTCTGTTTTGATCAAAAATTCAGGGAGTGAGAGGTTTTCACAAATGTTTGCCAGACTGCAATTTAGAAATTGTGACTGGTCATCAAAGCCACATGGTCTTGTGGTCTCCATGGTTCTTATTCCTGATACCTGTGGGATCAAAATCTTTATGGCAAGGTTTTAAAGGCAGGGCAATGTGATTAACTCTTTGGGTTCATTTCCAGCTGAGAACGCAAAAAACATGTTCCCATCCCAGCAGTCTGCAGAGTGACCCTGGCCACAGACTTCACCTCCCTGTATGTTGAGTGTCTTTTCTCTACCTAGCCAGATACTTTTTCATCTTAACAGTATTGACCTATAGGGTTTTGAGCTCAATTTCCACTCCTATTACATGTTTCCTGGCATGTTTATAGTACTTCTAATTAATTATTTCTAATTGCCTGTTTTTCTCCCCCCCTTTTTTTGGTGCCTTTGTTTCTTGTTTCTCTCCCAGCCTTGATAACAAGATGTTGTATCTCTTGAGGCTATGAGGGTAAAAGTCTATTAATAAATAATTAAGTGATGAGGCTCTAGCAGTGTGGAGTCACGTCTTGCCATCACATGGCTGTAGTCTCCATGGCGACTCACTGGTGAGGACTGAAGGGATCTCTTTGAGAGAAGGCAAGATGAGGTTATACAGGGCAAAAATATGAGGAGTTAAATTATGTTTTAAAATATTAAAGCACTGTTACACTGGCTAGTTCCCTAAATAACCTGGAAAGATGGAAATCTATTACCCCTGTTGTACCAGCATCCCCTCTTTCTGTCTGCCACTGTTCCATGGGTTTTTTTCTGGCACAGAGCCTCCAGCACTGAGGCTTTCCACTGTGTGGATGGTTCTATCTGCCCAGCAGCATTTTCCCTGTCCCCATGGCCCCTCTGACCTTGCAGATCCACAGCAATCCTGCTGCTGAAATGAGCAATCTCCATCCCCATGAGGAGGGTGACTGATCTCTGAGAATGGTGAGCACTGAATAGTTTTTCATGTGTCAACAGGTCAAACCTTAAGGCCTGAATTCCAGAGGTTCCCACTTCTGTGCTCCTCTGTGTACTCCTTCTCTATCACAACAGCCTGTCACCTTTCCCTGGAGCTGCCCTGCAACCTGCCTTTCTGCAAAATTCACAACTGCTCCTCATTAGAGCCAGATTTTGAGAAGTTTTGCTGTGCTTTTCTGGCAAGACTTGGAGGCAGTTTCATGCACTGGCACATGAAGTAGCCCTTCTATTTTCTCCCATCACATAATCCACCTCTAAGTATAGCAAAGACATTTCTTGCCCATTCAACACAGTATTTTTCAAAGGAAAAGTGGTTAGCTCAGCAGTTCCAGCATCTGTAAAAGTGTGTCCTTGTGCAGCAGCAGGATCTGGAACCCCCTTTGTCTGTTACCAGCTTTCCATCTGTGTTAGCAGCTACACTCTCCACAAACCCCCACCTCTCCAACATTTCATGGGAACATGAGAAACATTAAGCTTCCTGTAATGCCAAGGATGTAAATCACACTAATTATCTCCCAGACTTCAGAAACATCCTGGGCTTTCATTTCCTCTGCAAACTTCTGGAGCATTTACATTAACTTTTGGCAGGTAAATTGTAGGGGGCCCGAGCCATCCATCACATAAAACTGCCTTGAAAACACATCAAATTCAGAGTCCTGACAGGCTGATAGGTCTCTGCTCTGAAGGAATGAAAGTTTTGATGTCACAGATCCCTTTTCCTCCCATGATGTTTAAGCCCAGGATCCTCCTTCTTTCCACACACTGACAGCAGCCAGGATTTGCCAACTGCTCAGTGTCCACAGCCCCACATGGACACGAGCCTGGTGACAACCCTGTCAGCCTGGTGTTATTTTTGGCTTTCTTTAAGCTTCTGGGAGAGGATCTGCTTGACAAAAGGTGGTTCTGTCCTTGTAGAACTGAAATCTGCCACAAATTGGGTCTTGATGAAGCAAACAGCCCCCAGTTCACCTTAGGAGTGGGTCTGTTCCACTTGGTTACCACCACTCCCCTTCACTCCTTCACTGGCCTGTTTTCTCCCTTTTTTAATTTTTTTTTTTTTTGGTGGCGGATGCTAAAATGGAGGTGAAAGATGGTTTAAGTAAGGTTATCAGAGGGATAAAACAATATTTGAAGCAGATTCCGACCTGTTTTTCTGCTCTTCTCCTGTAGCCATTGCCCAGGCTTTTGGAAATTGTTTCCCTGCCCTTTTCACCTTTACATTTCTCTCCTCCCAACAGATTGAAGCCAGAGCAGAAGAGCAGAGTGGATTAATAGGGTTTTTTCTTCAGAAATCTAGCATCCTCTCTTCGCTTTCACACTTCTTGATATTCACCATCACCAGTGGAAAATAAAAGAAAGTAATCTGAAATTCAGATCTTGGTAGGTAAAATAAAGAATAACAAGAATAACTATGACAATTATGCTGATTCTGAGGGTATATGTTTTCCTCTTCCTTTTTTCTTTTTTCTTTTTTTTTTTTAGGACTGCCTGTGGATTATAGCACTGACTAGGGATTTAAAATCCTTCATCTCTTTTTAAGTGATGTTGGCAACCTAATTTTGACTCAATATTTCCATGATGCTGAAGGAAAAAGAGGAAAAGAATAATTACAAACAACAAAACAAGCAGAAATTGTTTCAGTGAGGTGTTTTGATCACCCCCATGAGCTATTTTTTTGCTGCGTTGTGCGTGACTGAAAATCAGAAAGTGAATCTGTCTGTTACCAAATGGGAAGCTGACCAAACTTGTTTCATCAGACTGTAGCAAAAATAGTGAACAAGGGAAAAATAAACGTAGGTGATTAGAATTATTTCCATTCTGACAAAGAGACTTCATGAATGATACAGGAAAAGCTTCCTGAAAAAGGAATTAAAAACCCAAACTGAAGTTCTCTGAATGGGGGGAAGTTGAACAGGATCTCACCTGTGCTGTCACAGTGAACGAATGGACTTTGGAGCTCCATCTCTTCCCCTGAACCATAGCCTGGGCTTTCTTTATGCTGCTGCTTGCTTTTGGAGTAAATTTCAACCCTGAACAAGGAGTTGAATAAACAAATTACTGCCTGTGCTTGTGTGTTCATTAGAGAAAAAAAAAACACCCACACTGATTACTTGGCAGGCTGATATTTCATAATATCACAAAGGGTTTTGAGAGATGAACAGCTAAAGAAAACCCTCCATGAAAACCAATATCTCCACCTGTGGGAAATGCAAAGATAACAGGCAATTGTGACTAAAAATGAAATTACTACAAGAGAAAAAGATTCACTTTCCTTCATATGCATAAAAATCATGAAAAGATGTTTTTATCCTAAGCAAAGAAGGCCTGAAGCTGGGTTTTATTCTGCATTTAGAACCAATAATAATCTTTCACCTATTATACATCTTCCTGAAAAAAATTTATTCTTCTTCATCTCACCTAGAAGGTTCTCCACTTCTAGTCAATTATTTAAACAGATGCAAAGAAATAAGATAAAGTAAATATTTAACTTTGAGCCCTTATAAATTCTGTTTTCTCTTTTTTTTCTTCCTGCCATTCAAGATGGGATTTCTTCTGCAACCTGAGTGTGTACAAGACAGTCTTCCTAGTTTTTTAAGAAATATTCTGTGCTTTGACCACTGGCAAAATTTAAGAGCATCCAATGCAGAAAGAAGGAAGACCCATCCTGCACATTGTGGGACGGCTGGAGCTGGTAAAACCCTACATGAAGCTTAGAAAAAACTCCTTCTCTTTCACACTGCCCCTATGATTTCATCCCTTGACCTGGCTGATGATTGCTCTTTGAGTAGAGAAGCTCAACTTCCTCTCAGAGGGTCAATTTTTTGATTTTCCCAATCAATGACCAAAATATTCACATGCAGAACCCCACACCTGGGGTAAGGAGAGCTTTAGGAGTGATGTGCAATGATTGCTGCTCTGCTGGGTTCCTCTGCTGCAGGGTGAGGGGCTGACCCTCAAAAAGAAGCCACAGAAGACAAATTTGCTGGTGGTCCACAAGCAGCTGAAGAGCCACAGTGTGGCTGTGGTCACTTTAGCCACCTGCTCACTCCTGTGTATTACCCTTTCCACTTCAGCCTCTCACAGGTGGCTCCAAACCCTTGGACTGCATTTAGTATCATTGGCAGCAAATCTGAATTATCCTCTGCTTCACCCAATCTCCGTTCACACCCAGCCTTTGGAGCTGCAGAGTTATCCTTGGGAAAGAAGCCCAGACTTAGTACAGAGATGATCCAAAGAAGCACAGAGGAGTCAAATTTCAGTATTATTTACTAATTTTGGGTTGGTGACTATGTAAATCATTATTTTTTCAGTCAGATCTCTGCAGGTAGATCCACTGCACTGTACACATTCCCAATGGCTTAGAGGGAAATTGCATGGGAGTGTGGAGCCATCTCCACGACCCTAGGTCTCACATGGAAGCCTGGAGGCTCTCTTGCATTATCTCTTTGCTTCATTTCCTCCAAATTCAACAGTCTGACCTCCAAATACAACATTCTGGCCTTCTGTCTTCAAGCCAGTGTACAATGTTGACCTCCTGTGACTGTTCCATGAGTGGGGTCAGCTAAGGAACATCTCTTTAAGGTCAAGTGAGCAGAGGACACGATTTGGCAAAAGGGACAAGGACTCAGTGCTGCACAGACATAGTCACAGAGAGCATTGCTCCTGCACAAGAGACAGAGAGTGCTTCAGCTTTCCTGAAAAGCCTCTTTGTTAAGAAGAAAGGGGCTTAAGAATGGAGACTATTGCTCAAATCTGTCACTGAAACAAATACAGAGAATGAAACTATTGAAAATTGTGTCAGTTCTTCCACTTGGGGTTTTCAGTGTGAGGCTGAGCTCCACCAAAGGTGAGGATATGTGTGAATGATCCAGTGGCTGGGGTCAGCTCTCCAAGGCTTCCTCAGGATATTCCAGGGTCAGCAATGGTCACAGCAAAGAGGACAGTGAGATCAGGTGAATTAAAAGAAGAACAAATGTTCCAGCCTACTTTTCAGGCATTGTGTTAGCTTGGGCAGTAGGTGCAGCTCAGCAAAATCCTGCGACCACACCTCTGGTGGGTTGTGAATAACAGATTATCATCGTTTTACTGCGGCTACAAATCATGGCTGTGCCACTGCATCTAGTGGGAAAACACAGCTGCTTTCTGAGCAAATAACAGCCCCTTGATAGGCAGCCCTCTGACTCAGGAGAGGTTTGACAGTGTATAAAGCCTTTCAGTGAGGAAACTGCTGTAAATCTTTCCCAGGCAGGCTGAAGTATCTGAAGAAATACTTACACCTCACTGATCACTGAACCTCAGATTTGTGATAAGACAGAAATCACTGCTGTCTGATCCACTAACCTGTGAGATATGAATCAGAGAGTCTATGCCCTGTCCGGAGTCGACAAGATGTATCAACATAACAAAAACCATCATCAGTCTGACACCTCTGCTGTCAGCCTCAGGAGGGAAAAAAAAGGATGGTGGGATCCAGACTGTCTTCTGGTTCCTCCAGAGCAAAGCTGGGCTTTGCTGGCAAGATAAGGAAACCCTTGCTGCTAATACCCTGCAGAAGTGGATATCTTTCATGGCAATGCTGAAAGAAAATTACATATTTAACTGATTTTAGTACATCATCTCGATCAGAGAAGTGTTTTGCACAAAATCAGGCAAACTGTTTCTTCCTTTACCACCATCAGCCCCGGCTGGTGAGATTGTAAAGCTTGAAGAATACATAATAAAAGATACAAAACACCCTCCCCAGGATAAGGTCTTTAAATATATAGCAGCTTTCAGTTCACCTTTCACATCTGAAACAGTGCATGCAACTACACAAAGCAAACTCAGCCCTTTCTGGTGTGTTTCGAGAGAAATTTTCACCCACACTTAAAGATACTGCACAGTACCCTGTTTGCCCAGGGCCCCTGATGTTGTTACTGCCCGGCAGACACTGACACCTCCTCTGACCTCATGCACACAGAAACACCTCTAAGACAACACTTTATCTCAGAGGTGCTGCACATGCACACATACACACAGACACACAGAATTATATCAGCCATTTAAGTAGTCTTTGCCCAGCTGTCTTTTAAAATGCCTCTTTCGTCTTTTTGTAACCAAAGGCTTTAATATTCAAGTGTTCACGAGAACCAGCTTTATTAAAATTAGGGCTTGGGGAAATGGTTTCAAAAAGGAGCAACGAATATTACCCAACCATTTAAAAGATGCTAATTAATGGAGTTCTGCAGCCCAGGGAGGCCATTTGAGGGAGCAGAGATTCTTCTGCTAGACAGATTTGTAACTTAGCACTTCGAGTGGCAGAGGAGCAAAGAAGAGCCGAGTGAAATAAAATGCAAGTAGGTTAAGAAGAACAATCCTCCAGGTATTATGAGGACTCCAGAGTTTAGTTCTGTGCCAGTGATTTGAGTTGTCTGCCCACAAGCTCTATGCATGAAGATATTTTTTTTCCTGGCCCTGACACAGAGCAGAGTTTGTGGCTCTTCCCTGCTGGATCTGCGTTGTGCTGGGAGCCAGTGAGCGTAACCCGCAGCTGAGCTGTGCTGCAGGAGGCACTGAGGGATGCATCTCGAGAGAAATCTAATCCTGAGGTAGATGGCCATGTTCACACACAAGTGCACAAGGAAAGGGTTTTCTACTGGGATAGCAGAGACACCAGAATGGTTAGAGCTTTCTATGTAGGCTTTTTTATTATTATTTCACCTGAGTGTGTAAAATCAGGGGCATCTCAGCAGAACCCCACTTTCCCACTCCCTTAGATCCTGACAGACACTTCTCTCAGCAGAATAAATCCATGTTTATATCTGTACCACTGAGCATACTAATGTCCTAATTTTTTCTCTCCTAATTTTTTATCTCCTGCCCCCCACTCCCTTCTTTTTCTTGTCTCGTGTGCACAGATATAACTCTGGGTCAAGAACTGAAAATATTCCATGGACTAGAGGAATAGATTCTTTTGGCAGGCCTTGTATATAGATATCTATTCCAGTTCCATTGCAGAAAAGACATCTTTGCAGTCTGACAGTGATTTGTAGCTGGATCTTTTTCACTGATGCAGTTCTTGATGGGTCACTTGCTGTACAAGAGCCAGGGTGGACCAGTGATTTGAAACCTATGATCCAAGAAGGAAACTAAAAAAAAAAGGCAGCAAGAGGGACAGATGGTGGGAAAAGCCTTCTTTCCACTCTACACCAGCATGCAGGTGTCTGGGGAAGAAGGAGAATTGCATCCCAGAAGCACAACTACCCTCCACAGCTGTTGGTGAACTGGATGAGGAAGAAAGGATTTGCTGACCCTGTTCTGTTTTAATTCTTCTGTATTTAATCCACCACTAGGATCCCAAAGCTCCAAGTCAGGCCTATTCAGCAAGTAGATGAGAGAAGTTACCTGTATGCAGTTTCTTCCAGATGGGAGCTCTGTCCCTGTCCTCATTACCTACTTATTTTCTCCCAATATGCTGCTTTTGTGCAGAGCCACTGGAATAGGTGGCATTCCAGGTACACAGTAAAAAAAGTCTTCCTTGTCACTTCCTGCACTCAATCAATGCTTGGGTTCCCTCCTTGCCTGGCTTAGCCCTCCAGGGTGACACTGATCCCCTATGTGTCTACTGTATATTACAATTTCTGTAAAGGGACTGTGGACAGACATCCTGCCCTGTCTACAGGAAGAATCCAGCCTCTGATATCTAATCCACATATTTGCAGAAAATTAGGGCAACAGCCACCAACACAGAGTAATCCAGTCAAAGCCTAGTGGAAGGTGTCCCTGCCCATGGAACAGGATGATGTTTAAGGAACCCTTCCAACCCAAATTGTTCTGGCTCCACAAATCTATAGCAACGCACAAATGGAGCTCAGAGGTGCTCATCCTCACAGCTGCCCTAATGAAGTAATTTGTGATTAGTTTTCCATTTTCAAGCTCTCACGTTCTTTCTTTTTTCATCCCCGAACCGAATACTGCTGGTTCAAGATAAGTTCCCTACATTTTCCTGGGTGTTCTTTGGAAGCCTCCTGAGTGCCATTTGCTGGGAGGGACACCCCAAACAAGTACAGGGCAAAGGCCATTTAAGTCTAATAATGCTTTAACATTTGTGAAGAGGCTGAAATCTGGTCATTTCAATTGTGCAGCTGAGGCCTCTCTGTAAGGGAGGGACCATATTTAAATTGTCTTGTGTCTGGATTAAGGTTAGACACTTGACCTCAGTTTGAACATGAGTCTGTCCTGTGGCTGGTTGCCTCCTTGTGCTGGTGGAATTGAGGCTGCAGATCTCCCCTTAGCTCAGTGAATCTGTTTGCACTCCATTTATCTGCACAGGGGGTGGTGAACCACTGCTGCCTCCCCCAACACACCTGGGCTAGAGAATCCCTTCTGGTTGATATAGTGAAAGCTTAAGATATCTGAAGCAAGAAGATCTGAGGTTTTGGATAAAACACAGGTTAATATGTCCTTTCACATCAGCAGAGCGAGGGTGCCTGTCCATACATGTGCTCTTTGCCTGGAGATAATGCAAAATAATATGATGTAGCTTCACTTTGTTTCACTGTCAGCAAAGTTAAATTGCATTATTATATCTTTGTCACCAGCCAAGAACGTGTGCCCAGACTGCTACCTCAGCTCTTCTGATGTTTGGTGACTTGTTAAGTCACTCTTGCTTGATCATATGTCAGAGCTTGGAGTCCTTCACAGCTGTCACAAAGTCCTTGGGAGTTCTAGTTTTGTTACTCTGGATATATTCTTATTTTCAAGGACTTATGGCTGTATATAGCACAGATATTTTACCCAGATTTTTTTTTTTTTTTATTTGCATGGGGTGTGACAGATTGGATGCTTTTTATCGATCAGGAAAACCATCTCCCAAGAGAACAGCACTTTCTGACTCAAACCCTTTCAAGTCCTTTAATGAGAATTTAAGAGAATAAAATAATAACTGAAACTTTTTCTTAAAGAAGATTCTGTCAAGTATCCGATATCTGCAAGGCTATAAATAAGAGATACTTTTTGAGTTCATAGAACTTCATTGTTTTCAGAGAGCTATTGAGAGGAACAGCATGAAAAAAATGGAGTCTGTTTCTCCAGTAGTATATAGATTGACCCTCATAAATGAAGACAGTTGGCAAGAATTATATGGTCTGAGATAGAAAAGCAGCAGAAATTCAGACTTTATATAAATGTATCTATTTAATTTATGTCTCAACTCCAGATGCCTGCCATAAAGAAAATGAAATGCAAGCTGGAAACACAGGCTTATTCTAATAGATGCAGGGGGAAGAATAAAGCTAACAAATATATTTGTTTCCCTAGTAATGCCTCTTCATTATAGGGCATAGCTGTTTTGCTTAATGGTCATAAATGAATCCAATATGAACTCAAACAAAAGGAGGTTTCTTTTCTGTTTGTAGATTAAATCATTTGTAAAAATATTTCAAGTGCATTCAGCATCAGTGAAGTCAAATAAAGCCTTTGAATTGCCCAAGCAAAAATTTACCATAGCTAGTATCATTCTATGACAAGTAGCAAGAGGTAATTTTTCCCTGGAGCCAACTTCCATTGGATCAGGGTTGTTCCAGTCTATAGCAGAGAGTTTGTATTTGAATCTGTGTACCAGCACACATAATAATGAATCACACCCTACATTGATTTAGTAAACCAATAGGTTTTATTAACTCAACAATGAGATTAAAATGGATTAAAACAGGGGAGGGGCTCTATCATTGCTCTAGTAATTTACCCCAATTCTACAGCAAGTGCAATTCACTTTGCTTTTAATACCTGATTAGATTCCTCTCAGTACTGCCAAAATGTTTTCTCCACGGGGAAAAGTGCAGCAGATATAGGTGAATCCTATACCCACATGTAACTACAGAGAGGGCAAGCAAAGAAGACAACTTTAATCAGAGTTTGGACCTCTCAGTGTTATCCCAGACAAAGAAGTCAATGATTTCTCTTGGCAGGGAGTTCTGCAGCCTCCTGTGCTAAAACACACAGGAAAGCACAGATAGAGCACCAGTCCTATGAGGAGCAGCTGAGGGAGCTGGGGGTGTTTGCAGAAAGGGAGGCTCAGAGGAGACCTTACCACTCTTTGCTACTCCCTGACAGGAGACTGCAGCCAGCTGGGGGCTGAGCTCTAGTCCCCAGTGCCAGGAGGAGAGGAAATGCCTCTCTGTGCCTGCCCTGCCCTCCTCACCCCATACCCAGCACCCTCAGCCCAGCAGGCACCTGGCTCACAAGGTGGCTTTGGACTGGCAGCTCTGGCAGTGCCCTGGTGCTGAGCAGCAGCCTGGAGCTCTAAGACGTGCCTGAGAACAAAGTGAATCAGGTCAGGCAGAGCTGTGCTGCTCCTGGTACCAGAGTGGGCAGTTTCAGAGCCGTGAGCACTTCTCCCCTCCATTATCTCCAGCTGAGATTCATGCCTGTGCCATTCCTTTCAGCACATTCAGGACTGGGCACCACATTCTCCAGGATAACTCTGGGAGTCCCCTGGTGCAAACCAGTGGTTTTCAACCCCTGAGGATGCCTGGGGACCTGGGGGCTGTTTCTAATGGCTCTTCAGGGGGAAGCCATAAATTGTGCAAAAGGATAAGGCTTTTTGCTGCAGGCTCAGGCTTGCTGGACAGGGCTTACATGGGGAAAGCATGGGGACAACAAATTGGAAAAGGTTGAAAAACCCTTGCATATAGCTTGTCCTGGAGTCTAGGGAGAGTATAGGGGAGCCTCCTGTTTTGTTTTAATCACCTACTCAAATGCTCTTTGGACTCAAAATGGGTCTTCAGGGAAATTCCTGTCAGAGCCCAGGTGGCTCTGAGCCCAGCCCAGCAAAGGCTAGTTTTGGAAGGATTGGCCTATGGGGTATGGAAGCATAGAAGACAGGGCTGGAGGAGAGCCCACGGAAATATCTAGTCCTCCTCCTGAGCCAGGAAAACTAACATAATGAGTATTTAATTGCTTTAGTATGGGCTTTTTGTATAAATCGTGTGTAATCATCAAGTTATGCTGTACATATGCAATAAAATTAAGCAAATATTCAATGTTTTTTCACAGATAAAGATAAAATAAATCCAGCTCTCCCTTCCTGAGTTAATCCACCATGAACAACTCAATCAATAACCATCCTTTAAAGCCATCATCCACCCACCTCACTCCTTCCCACTTTCTCCTGTTTTCTGGGAGCAGTTTGATTTAAATTGCCAATAACTATCCTCATGACTGCTGTAATTATGACATTCATTATGATTGCTATTTATTATTATATTAGTAAAGGAAATACTTTATCTCTCTGTGGGAATTTGCAAGATTTTGTAATAATTTTCCCTGTTCTGGATTTATCAGTGTTTATGAACCAGTAATCTAAAAAAAAAAGCACAGATCAGATCAATTTACAGTTCATTTAGATACCTTGAAAATATTTCATTAAATGGTGGTGAGATTTCTGATATTAAAAAAATATTAATTTGGTTCTCGAAAATGAGGAAACAGGATGTTTTGCCATTTTAAAAAATTAAAGTTTCTTCAAATGAGGAAATTAATTTAAACCAAGTTCTTCTGCAAACAGCTTGTTTTGACCTACATTCACCAAGAGAAAAAACATTTAATCTAAAAATTGTCAGCTTGCCATTTACTATCAAAAGTTTATATGACACATACAAAGCTGCATAAAAAGTTACTGCTGTTGTTGGTGTTCTCAAAAGAAAAATAGAATGGCCTAAAGGAGTTAAGCACAGTCAGGGATTTCCAGTTTGAAAATTCTTAGATATTTTTGATACCATCTTAGCCTCAAGGTCACATAGAAATGACCTCTAATTCTGCAGCTCTAAGAGAACTTTGCAGAGCTCTCTGAATTTAATTGCAGGGTATATAAGTTTGGACTTTATAGAGTTGCTATATAATCACCAAACCCTTATCCATCCTTTTAACTTCAAAAGCATTTATTTAGAATAAATCTGATGCTATTACCTTCACCCCAGTTTTGATGGTTGTAGTGGAGGGCTGTTCATCTCAGATATTCCAAATCCAGCCTCTCAAGCATGGGCAGCTGATACAGACTCGACTCGTCACGGACTTCAGTCTGTGAACTTGGCAACTGCATCAGCAAGTGACTCATGCCCCAGTTCATGTTTGTCTGTTAGCTCAGACACATTTGTCTGGAGAAGAGCTGTGGAAATAATTGGGTTTGGGGGGTAGTGGCAATTCTCATTGCATAAGGATGCTATAAATCACATTCAAACCTGATGCCAGCTTCCTTTACCATCCTGCTTTAAAAAGGTTACATCTAAAGAGGTTTCTTCCCATTTCTGGCATCTTGAACTTCTCTGACCCTTCGTCTTTGTCTCTTTGCCCTAAAACCTTGGGGCATGTAAAGTCTTTATCTATTAACTGTTATTTCTGCACTGTGCTGCATGTGCCTGGTCTGGCTCCAGCCAGATGATTTTGTCTGTACAAAGCACTGATACTGAGGTTCAGTAGCTCCTTACTGTGAGCCTCAGCAGCATCAGCAGCTCTGGGAGGAGAACCTACAGACCACCTGGTTAACCACTGATGGATTCAGTGATGGCTTCAGCAGCAGCTCCAAGGGGCAGCAGAAAGTCCATTGTCCTAAAGAGCATTTATGAGCTGTGGAAATTTATGTATGCCTGTGACAAGCTGCCTCAGTTCCTGCCTTTGTAAAAAAGAGGTGATGCCTAGCGGAGGGAGAAGGTGGTGATCAGCTAATGTATTCTGCTGAAGGCACTGGGAGCAGTGACTTAACTGTCACTATGACTTTACTGTCTCTGGCATGTGATGGAGCTGGGCAGAGTGCAGGAGCTCCGTGCGGCTGTGTGAGAAATCCAGTGTACAAAGGACACATCATGGGATGGTTTGGGTTGAAAGGAACCTCAAAGATCAGCTCATTCCAAACCCCCACCATGAGCAGGGACACCTCCCACTAGACCAGGTTGCTTAGGGGTCCATCCAACCTGGCCTTAAGTACTTCCAGAAATGTGGCATCTTTTCTGATAAAGGAAGGAGCAGGGCTGAAATTTGTATAATACAAGGAAAAGCTGTATATCAAAGGGAGAAAAAAGTAAGCTCATAAAATATGGTTATCAAAGAAGTGATGTAATCTGAGTAAAGAAAAATGACAGGAGACTCCAGCCTGACCATTTCCTTACCCTGGTACTCTGCTGCCATATTAACACAGGGATTCAACACAGCCACAGCGGGAACCTTTGCCTCCAGTGAAGAACAGCAATTAGAGTATTTCCAATGCACCATCCATTTCTTCTTAAGCTATCTGAATTGTCCTCTCTTGAATAAAGAGGGTCAATCATATAAAGAGGTCTTTAACCCTGCTCCAAGCAGTAGGAGGAAAGGGGAATATTTCTGAACATACACGCAAAGTTTGTGGGAACAGCCCGGGGAAAATCATTCCAACAAATGTCTGGTTCATAGCTAGGTTTTCCAGATGGCATCAATATATCATGAAGAGTCAGAGAGAGCCTTTCAGAATGCAAATTGCTATTCACATTTTACCTAATTTATGCAAATTAGCTCATTCAGTTTTCTACCTAATCCTCCCTGGAGTTCCTCCAAGGCTTGAAAGGAAAGATATTCTTCTTACAAAATATATATAATCCATATTAATTGCTTCTGATGGAGATGAGTGGGATGGACAGCTATTCCAGCACTTAATATTTTAATCACTTCAGCCCAGCAGTAGCCCTGCCTCAGGTGAACAACCCCTGAATCTCTCCACATTGCTGACATAAACCATAAATGGCTGCATATTGGGATGCTCCCAGTGGGGACTGGCAGGAAAGCAGAGTTTGGGAGGAACTGATCAGCACTGAACTGTTGAGGACAGAGCTGGTGTGTGGCAGATCTGATAGGCAGCAGACCAAAATATTTTGGCTACCCAAGCTGGGAAGAGGGCTGCAAGAGAAGGATGAGGCTCAGCGATGGAGCAAGGATTCCATGGGGATGCTGAGTTTTGTGTTGGTATGCTCTGGCAGAGCTGTGAGGTGGGTCAGACTGAACCCAGATGAGAAGTGCTGAAATGCAGTTTCCCACCCCTCTGAGGAAGGTGGAGATGCAGGGATGGCAGAGGAGAATAGAAGGGGTCAGCACAGCACCTCTATTAGTCTAAGCCAAAGGTATGGGAATACTCTGGGATCCATCTGGTCAATGGACATCAACACATCCCGAGTCCAGCCACCACCTTGCCCCACTCCATCCTAAACAGAAGATGATTTGTAGAAGAATGAATGGAAAAAGCAGAAGATGGTTGAGTTGGGAAGTCTCAAAATTATCCACTTGTTAAGAAGCAATTAAAATATGTTAGAGCATATTGACTTCGTCTGTCCTTGCTTTAATGTTTGTGTGTTATCTGGAATAGCTGTTCTTTAACCACACACTGGTGCTTATGGATTTCTTATCCCTGTTCTTTGTGTCTGGATGGCTGGGATCAGATACTGAGATAAAACAGTAAGACTAATTCTGAAATCAATGAATTAGAGATTTAATGCATTGATATTTCATGGCTTATCTTTGTAGAAAAGCAAGACTGATATGCAAGCAGTGAAATGGTGTGTGCCACTTGTGGTGCTGACAGACCTCAGCACTCCCTCACATGATGGGTTTTGTCAGGATGAGGGCACATGGGAACCTATTACAAATAAATTAACAAACCTATTACCTATTACATATTACCTGTACCAAAACCCACCCAAATTCCCGAAGCAGATTCCAGGTGCAAAATGTGAGAATTGGGTCTGGTTTAGATGTACTTTATTGATATTGCCCAAGCCTGTAACAAGCTTAGCCCAAGGGTGGGCCTGCATCAAATTACACAATCTTTTTTGCGTTATCTGCTTTCCAGACCATGGCAAAGGCACTGACTGATGTGTTTCAGCAGGTATTTTTTTCCTGTAGTGCTGTCAGTAACAACTCTCCTTCTGCCAGTCAGGAAAACTTGCCTCTGAAGCATTTTTGAATTGACATTTCAAATACATTTTTTTTGTGTCAGGTCTGCAGGAAAGGACTGAAGCAATTGATTGGTGACTTTCAAGAAATAGATATTTTTTACTCTTCTGTAGGGAGGACATGGGATTTTCTGGCAATGCCTAGGGACAGGTATATCACTGCACTGCACAGCACAGCTGTTATTTATATAACATGATTGATGCTGTCTGCTACATTTCAGAGGGATCCATAAGATTACAAAGTGCAAGGAGGTGGGAAGAACCTTCTTTGCCCTCCACCCACACGTAATAGCAGTGGGGTTTTTAATATAAATAATAGCAGAGCAGAGTACATTATAGTAATTTACAGGTTATATCACCTGAAATGGAGCCTTGAACAAAATGGGTTGATCACTTTGATGCTAAAAGAGGCTATAAATATGTAATTTGTATAAAAACACAACAAGTTGAGCTAGCTTTTTTTCAGCAAGGTAATTACTTATGGGTGTCCAGGGACAGATCTCAGACTTCTCATCAAAAGCAACTTCTCATTGCAGGTGCCTACAGGAGCTCAGCAAATCATTCATGAGCTGAGCCTGGTCAGTCAGAGCAAGCCCTGCTCTCATCCTGCTTGAGAGCACATCTCGTAAAATCAGCTTTAAGGCAACTTAGAGAGGAGCCTTGGATGGAGGATGCTTAAACGGATCTTCATCAATTTCTAACCTGATTTACTCAGATCAATGCAACTTCTGACCACTGCCAAGCCACGCTGCTTTGAAGCTGAGGATGCTTCCACAAAAGGGCTCTCAGCACCTCCCCTCCCAGGGCTCAGGACTCCGTCCAACAAATCACTTAAGCTTGGGCTTAACTTTAAGTACATGAATACCTCATTAACATCAAGGAGACTGCGTTAACTAAAGAATATGTGTAAAGTGCTCTGCTGGATTGGGGCCGTGGGTGCTGCAGTCATCTCCGCTAGGTAGAAAAATAAGCCAGACAAGGGGTTTCAGCAAGCATGATCTGGAGAATTTCTCAACAACAGAAAACTGTGAGGGCAGGAAGATGATTGACTGATTACTTTTCTGATTCATGGGAGCCCATGGGAGCATCTAAATCAATTCCTTTTGAATCCTGCAGGGTGACTTCAGTCCAGCGATTAAAGTTGAGTGAAATGTTTTGATTGAGAACAAATTAATTCAAAAGTACTGTTTTGGCTAAATGGAAATCTTTTCCTGACCTATTTTGATTTTTTCCTAATTTTCCATTTCCCAAAATCCCAAATGGAATTTTTTAAGTTTTATGGGTGATTTTAGTCTAATGTGTATATTTCTGTGTGTGGGAAAAGCATCTTGCTTAATAAAAACATTGAGGCAAAAAATCCAAAGAGAAGAACACATGCTTTCATTTTTAGCAGTGTCCCACTAGGAAAAAATATTTTAAAAAACATAGGTTTTAACTGAAAGATTTGTGTGCTTTTTTTTTCTCTTGGGAATAAAATGACATTAAAAAAAAAACCACTTTGTTTTAAATGTGGCAAGTTTTCATCAAGAAAAAAACCTAGAAACTGAGTGAAATGAAGGACAAAGTGCCTCTGTTCTACAACTACACAAAAAACTTTTTTATTCCCCAATATCTCTCAATAACTTGCAGTTATGTAAAGCTATTGAACTGGGAACTCACCTTCAAAGAACGCAAGGAGACAATAATTTGCAAATGAAGGGTTTCTTCCTGTCCCATATCCAAAGGGAGTTTTTTTTCACGGATTCAAATAGCTTTATGATCAAACATTTTTTTGTTTTTCAAAATCACAGGGTAACTAGTTCCTGTTAGCAGCACATATTTTATGCTACAAAGAAATTAGAAAATAACTTATAAGTTTACATCACTGCAAGTGTGTCTTAGGGACACTCTTTTCCTTTCAATGAACCAAAGAATAGTCTTACACCACAATATTCCTGTTTTAAGATGAACTGTAATAATACTCCCCTCACTTGCCATGTGCTCATATTTCTGTCAGAGCTCACAGCTCATGGTGACACCCTCATTTCCTGTCATGGAAAGCCCCAAAGATGGGGCACATCTTTGCCCCTGTGGATTCCTCCTAGCTCCAAGTACCCCAGTGCTATTCAGCCTACCAGGATTGTGTCTTGTTGCTGGTAATTAAATCATATTGATTTTTAATGAGTTTAATTGATTGTCGTTGTCTCAGGGGCTGTGCTGGCAGCTTCTTCTCAGAGGCTTGATTGTGTGGTAGAGTGGGAGGGCACATAAGGGGTTAATGAAAGGCCACACAAGTTAATGGGGAACTGGAAAACCAAAGGAAAACCTAGAATGAATACCTGTGGAAGACGCCAAGGAGGAATAAAGGCAAACAATTTATATGACTTGAAACAGGTTATAAAAGACAATAATTGTTTTAAATAGAAAGCTGTTGTATTATAATTGGAAGTAATTGAAACCCACCGAAATATTGAATAAAACATTAGAAAATTTAAATGGTGTTATCTTTACAATTTTCATTGGAAGTAATTGCAGTGAAGCCCACGAAATGTTGTGAGGGGAGGAAAGTCACCCGGGGCACATTGTTTTCCGCAGGCATTTTGCAGGGTGTTTGATGGGGAGGTCTTTGTAAATGGGTGGCAGCATTTGTTTCTGATCTGGCATTTCACAAGTCAAAGTCAGTCCCACAATGGGTGAGAAGACAGGTGAGCAAGACTGAAGCATCTGCTATTTTCAGAGCCATTGCTTTTAAAAACAGTCAAGAAGATGCCTCTCCCTGGAAGACTTCCTGCTTTGTTGTTTGGATTTGGAGGCTAAAGGCACATTTTCATGGCTGTGAATTATCATTCTGAAATGTTTTCCCAGAATATTTTCAGGAAAACATGTGCACGTTGTCCTTTGTCAACTAGGAAAGCTACTTGAAAACAAGGAGTGCTTTTCAGCAAAAAGAAAAAAAGTGTTCATTCATCACAGCACTCAAGGGTTGTCTCATCAACATATGTAGCTATTTTTAGTTTGGTGTCTAAAGATGTAACTGCCCTAACTTGAAATACAGTCGTTCCACTGCAGAATTCATGGAAAATGTTACACAGGTTCTCAGCTCTGACCTGAACATCTCCCTGGGTAAGGCCACATACATTCCTCTGGAGGGGGAAGATTTGAATAATTATTTTATATCAGGCTATGGCTTCATAATGCGTGACATCCTGCCAGAGTTTCTGGGTGATTAATATAATTACTACAATGGGCTTGATGAATTTTGAGACAGCAACTGTGATAGGAGCAAAGCAGCTTTCCACCTATAAAAACATCTCCACAGATTCTAATCAGCTCCTGCATGGAAATTAGTTTGTTGAGTTCTCTTCCTATTTGCCATGGGCCATATTTTTCTAAGCAGATGTAAAGTAAGCAAGGGATTGAATTGCAATGATTTCAGGTTATTTTTGGTCACATGGAAATAAGCCATTTTCTATCCCCTTGATATAGAACCGGATACACAGATATTAGCCTATTAATGCTACATTTCCTATGGACTAAGCTGAGGAAAGAAGATGAGTATCATTGAAGCATCGGGGAAAATTGCTGAAATGGAGTGGCAGATGAAGAGGATTGCATGATGTCTTTATGAGGAGAGAAAGAGAAGGGTGAATATGGAACATGTACAGAGGAAAAAGCAGCTGAGCTTTGAGAGACTAACATAAGCTATAGCAGTCTGCTAATATTCCTGAAGGCTCTATTAACAACAGGATGATTTTTCCACAGATGATCATCTGTTCTGTCTTAGATTAATATCTACCGAAGTCATATGTTGGGCATCTGGCTCCTTTGTGCTTTTTCTCTAGAAGGACAAGTTAGAAGGGGGATTCGCTTTCTAATACAGTTTACAAGAGCTTTCATGTTCCACATGGGCAGAAGAAAAAAGTGAGAGGCAGCTGAAGGGGAAAGGATTGATCCTGGGATACCTCAGTCCTGATTCATCTTCCTTGGGAAACTGGGAGGCATGGAGAAGAATCTGATGCAAGGGATGCAAAACTGGTGGAAGGATCTGTGAGTATGTCAGTAATGGGAGAAGCTGAGACATCATGGCTGATTGTTACAACACAATTTCAAAACTCCTCCAAGCCTGCCTCCATCCTGTTTTTGGTCTTTTAAGTACTGTGTGGTATATCTTTCTGAAGATTGTGCAGGATGAATGGGGGAGCATGCAAATGTAAATTATAAGCACGAGTAAAGAAGGAAAGAATCACTTTGCTAAAGATGTCTAGACATCACAAAAAGTAATTAGTTAGGTTTAAGATTCTGCCAGCAAATATACACGGCAGGAAACACAAACATAAGGAGAGCAAGAGCCACCAGGCTTCACTTGGCTCCAGCCACTTCATCAGGGCTAATTAAAGTGTTCTTCCAAGTCCTTAAAGAGATTGACTATGACAGCAAACAATTTCAAATAAGATGCATTAGGCTGAAGAGATGGTGGTGGAAGCAACAGGGAGGTAGAAACCTGCATTGTCAAATCCCATTCTGATGTGCTCAGTGAAGAACATCCAAAGCCAAGGGAAGCAAGGCCAAGGACAAGGCTATGGATGCTCTGTAGCCTATTTGTCTTACCATATCATTAGTGGAAAGGTGTCAGCTGTCTGCAGGGTCCTACCTGTGCTCCTCATGCCTGTGTCACTGTTCGTGCCCTGGAGTTTTGCTGCTATGTGGTACAACCACGAAGGATCTCAGGACACTGGTGATTTGGAAGCTACAGCTGTGATCATGTAATGAAATCTGATATATAGCTCCACTTCCATAAAAGAGGCAAATGAAGTCATGCAGGCAATCCTACACTTTCTGAAGTTTCCACTTTGAAGCCAATAAATGCAAATATGTATGTGTATAATTCAGATACATCAAAACTAAAGTCACAGCTTGGGCCAAAATCAGGTTGGCAGCTTCCCTTTAAACAGTTTTATGGATCATTAAGTACCCCACAGGAGGCTGACTACACCAACTATGTTTTATTGATAGTCGAGTGTTTCTTGCCTGAAACAAAACAATTATTCATGTTAATGAGAGGCTGGAACAAATTGCCCCAGACCAATGTCCCCTCCAAACACATGCAGACTCAAAATTCAGTCTCACTTTTACTTATTGATGCATTTTTCTGTTCACCCATGATTATAATATTCTGTTGGATTCTTTCTTTAAACAGGTTAGCACAACTGTTTTCCTGGGAAGGTCTTTGGCAGGCAAAAAGAGGATTTTTCACATGTGCTCCAACAAAATGTCAGCATATTCATGTAAGTAGTATATATTCTTCTAAGAAAATCAATGAAAATGAGCCTATCTCACCAGAATAGCCAGCCTTCAGCGTGTGTCACACTTTCATGTGAAGTTCTAAGTTCAGAGGCAAGGTGAATAATGCATGATATTTTTATTTACTGCTCTCCATCTCAGATAACTAACACACCAGTAAAACTGGAGAGTCAATGCTAAAAATCCCCAAAAAGACCTTTTAAGTATTGCAAATACTTTCAAGGGAAACAAAGATGAGGTAGAGTATCTAAAAAGTGGTAATTCACTTGGCCCTTAGCTCATCGCTGAATACAAAGGGGGTAGCTGAATCTGGGTCTGCCAAAATCATGATCATTAGACCAGCAGATGACCAAACAACTTTAACACTTGCTGCAGCAGTACCTCATTCTGAAAATCTGATCTTGTCATTTAGCCAGTGCTAATCTGCTAACATCAAAATTAAAATGGTCATCCAGCCCTAAAAGTTTCAGTGAGATATATGTGGGGTTCATTGCATCACTATGACATTCCTCAAAAACCCAGAGCAAAATCAGAAAAAAAACCCATGGACAGGTGAGTGGAATGTACAAAATATTTTTTGCCTTGTATGGAAGCCTTCGTGTTAAGAAGCTAAATCTGTGAAGCTTCTAAAGTGATAAATCAGTTATGAAATGGGAACCTTCATTACAGGCTGTCCACTTAATTATTTGACAAGTTAATTAATCTCCCAAGCAACTGTGTAGAACTGCTGTTTCTTCAGTAAGCGATGGAAACAAACTTTGGCAGATCCCACAGGTCTTGGCACTACAGTATCAATAGGACTGTACAAAGTTATGTATAATAGGCATTAAGTGGGGTCAAATTGCTTCTGTAGGAGTAGCTGGAATTGCTTATTGCCTGAAGGTGTTTATGTTGCTAATTATTTCGTTGCAGATAATTATGGTTTGCCAGTTTAGCTGCGGCTCAGCTTTCAAGAGATGCCTCTTTTCCCCTCAGAAAGCCATAGCATCATGTAGGAATGGACAGAGCCTCCTGCCTCCTTAGAACAATGCCACTGTCTGCCTCTCCTCGAGAGACAACACAATTACAGCTGACACCATAATTGATGATGAAGTTTTCTAGTGAGAAAGATGGACACACATTATTATCCCATCAATCTTGTTCCACACGGTGCCTTGTGCTGCTGGTTTTTCATACTGTGGCAGCAAATTGACTGAAGGATGCTGAGCAGTCTGTTTGTGTTCCCAGGGGTACCCCATGACGGACTGAGGGCAACATGCAGGGCACTAGGAGAAAGGTGAGACCAGAGAAAAGATCACTCAGTGTGATTTGAAGCCAAATTTACTTCAACCACGTTTTTTACCTGCTCATGTCTATATTACACAGTATCAATTCCCAAGGAAACAGGACATCATCCAACACTGGCTTATTGCATGTGCATTGCATGAGCAATGTTTGGCCATTAACAGCCACTGCCCCTTGTTCATACCCAGTTCTTCCTGAGTTCAGTCACAGATCCCTGCCAGGTCTGTAACTGCATGGGAACTCCAATGGAAATGAGCTATGTATCTATTAGGAAACTTTCCAGAAACATCTAAACTACGTTTAGGTTTCCAGAGAAGAGGAGGCTCAGGGAAGACCTTACCACTCTCTACAACTCCCTGGCAGGAGGTGGTGGCCAGGTGAAGGTCTGGCACTTCTCCCAGGCAGCAAGTGACAGGACAAGAGAACTGTCTCAGGCTGTGCCAGGGGAGGTTCAGGTTGAACATCAGGGAGAATTTCTTCACTGAAAAGGTGGCCAGGCCTTGGAACACACTGCCAGGAACTGGTGGGATCACCTGCTCTGGAGATGTTCAAGAAATGACTGGATGTGGATCTCTGTGCTGTGGTTTATTTGGAATGGAGGTGTTTGGTCAAAGGCTGGACTCAATGTTTTGGAGGTCTTTTCCAACCTTTATGATTCTTAAAATCTGTTCTCTTCATAGATACATGAAAGACACCTGCTTTTTACCTGTCCACAGCTTTTCTGAATACCTGAGCAGAAAATTATTTTTTTCAGTTGATGATAACGAAATGATTAGTCAACAAATATAATTGCATCTTTTGTTAAAATATAAATAAATAAATAAAACCACTAAAATATAGTATTTGGCACAGCTGTATTATTCCTGTAATGAATAATCACTAAAGATATTATTGTGGATGCAGTTACCATGCAGCAATGTGAATAAAATTCTTTAGATGGAAAATTGTACTTCAAGAAAATGTATGCAATAGTACAACTGTATTATTGCCCATTAATATGTATTAGTTCAATGAAAAATGCCTGACTGAGCTGGTTTACATAGATTAGGATGGCAGGCAGTGAAAGGAAGCACTTGGACTTGGTTAAATGGGCTGTGAAGATAGGAGGAACTCTAATCCAAAGCAGAGGAGCAAACCACCAAGATAGGCTGTCCAGTTCCGTTGGTATGATTTGTTCCCTCTCTTATTCATATCAATGTTTTTATTATGACAAATAATCAGCATTTTCTGCTCCTGATGCATTAGCTCTACTCAGTCCTCTTGAATGTGTATTTAAAAGCTTTCTATTTAAAAATAATAAAATAAGATAATTCTTCCCAAGGTGGCTACTTAGCAGGAATCATCTCATTTGCTTTAATGTCTCCAGGAGGCAGAAATGGAGCTCATGACAGGCTTGTCATTGTCAAGACATGCTTATTTGAGCCTAAAATATTGAAATAATTCACTCCTTACTCTAAGTTCTGCACATGACACGGAGAGTTTGTTCCAGCTCCCCAAACTGCACTGAGTGGGGCATTCCCACAGCCCTGGGGGGAGCTTTCACTGAGACACATCCAGTGTTTCAAATTATGCCAAACATATCCTTCTGTCCAGGCATGTTTAGTTACACATATAAAAACCAACTATTTTGCTTTCCCTTCTGGCTAACAGCCTTGTTATGAGACAAACTATTATGGCAGTCATATGCTTAGCATAAGATGCAGTTTTCCCTGAGTTTATTTAAAAGCACTCAGTTTGGTGCCTCTCTCAGCCCCATCATCTACACTAAATCCCATTTCTAGTGTGGGGCTGGCTGACACCTTCCTTTTCCCCTGCCTGTGCAAAAGGGGAGGCAATACTGGTGAGGGTTGAGGTGAGGAAAAGCAGAACACTCACTCCAGAGGTAGCTTTGGTTGGAGGACAAGGTGGCCTGGTATGGATTGAGTCACCAGGGATGGTGTGTGAGGGAGGAAGAAGAATCAAAAGAACGTGGGGGGCCTCCAGACTCAACATTACTGGAATATCAATAAACAACAGAACTTAAGAGGCAAAATATGCACATGATGGGTTTTGTGGACATTGAGGTGTATCCTGTGTTATTTTGACCCTCAGAACTTGTTACATAGCACTTTCATATTGGGACACCAGGATGCAAACGTGCCTTAAAGATATGAAGACAAAAAAGAGACCCTTATGTTTAGAAAATGGTATTTATATATGACCCCTCCCCCCCTGCCCAGGTCACAAAGGTTATCCAAATCAGTGAAAAATGATATTGTAAATGACTACAAAAGATTTAATATCTTCATTCCCAAACAGCCCCATAAATTGTATGTCTAATCCTCTGTCTTGACCACGTCCTCATCCAATTTCATCTGCCTTGCACAAAACTTAGTAACCTCTCAACAAACACAGCTGACCAGCAAGAGTGGGGTTCATGTAGTATGTTAAATCTCTTTTCTCCAATAAAATGTGATGGGATCTTTAATAACCACTCCTCATCTAGGAATGTTTAAAATTATGGAACTGAGGTGATTCTTACCACCCATGTTTTTATGCACTTTGTTCCCAGGGCTCTAGTGACATTCTAATAAGGGTATTGAATTTTGAGCTATTCAAGGGATTTTGCTATTATTTATGAGAATGCATTGATTTGTCTTTCATGTGAAAGAATATATGTAAAATTGAGTTTGGTTGTGGTTGTTTCTTTGTTCAATGTCTCTGATATGATCATGGCTTCATAACAACTTCAATATATTATTGCCAGAGGTACCATAAAATAGAGAGACATTATCCTTCATGTCATAATTCTTTCTCTGCTGAATAAACTCAAAAGCTTATTTTTGTTTGTTTGTTTATCGATCCTTACTTTGGAACACAGTAAATTAATGCTACTAAACAAGAGGCCAATTTCCCTTGTAGTTTCACCAAAATGGACTTCAATTAGCTATGCTTCTATGGCTCTGTTATGATGCTTTCATAAGTGGGTTATGACATTGACAACAAATCAGTGAAACTTAAGCTCCTGTTATTATCAACTCAAGGTAAAAATTGTACATGCCTTTATCCCTACATAATGGGAGCTTCAGCCAGTGTGGTCAGAAATAGCACTGACATGAAATACTTGCAAGTTATGTTGGCATTGTAAGACAGATCAGTCACAAAATAAGTCTGGAAAAAAAAAAAAAAGGAAGAGAAAAAAAAAGAAGAAAAGGAGAAAATACAGGGTCTTTGAGATGTCCTAATTTCTGCCTTCCAATTGTTCCAGCTGTGCAGCAAAAGGATATTTGTGACCCATGGTCTGACATGCCCTCAAAGCCAGTCTGCCGTGGTCAAAATTAGACTCATGGACACATGAGGAGATTGTTTCCTTCTGCTATTATTTCACTATGAAATAGGAACATGTAATTCTCATGCACTGGCTCTTTCCATAAGACAATGAAGAGCTATGGAATAAATTTAGTTGATGGCAAGTTCAAAACGTTCATCAGGAGATTACTCTGCATTGCCATGAGATTTCTGGGTGTTCTGGTTTTTTAAGTGGCTGGACAAATAAGGAGAGAAAATTCTGTAAGGAATTATTTAATATAAGAATAGCAGGTCTGGTTGGGAAAGTCCCTCACCTGTAAGCTGCCTGTCAGAATGAAAGGTGCTCTGACACTATTCACAGCCAATTTGCTGCTAATGGCCAGGCTTAGAGGGTGCTTGATAGAAATAACATCTCAGCTAATCTTTAAATGACTTCTCACTTCCAGAGCAGGCACTGTGGGTACAGAACGCCTTCCCTGATGAAAAGCTGAAGTTGCTGTAAAATGCAGCAGCATTATTGCAATGTCTTCCTCTGTTGGAGATGGCAGGGACAGAGCCCTACGTGCTGGGTGAGCCCTGTCCCAGTCTGCTGTTCTTAAACTCGCAGCAGAGCATCCTGATTTAATTTTACTTGGGTTTGCTCTATTTTTATATTTACACTGCTCACTGTGCATTATCCTCATGTGTACTAAGTGGATGCTTAGTTTAAGGTGTCAAATTCATATTTTATGGGATAGAATAGAGGATGCATTATCCGTGTCTATTTAGTCATTTCTATTTACCTCGCTGATGCCAATCTCACACCTTGTCCCCTACCACTGAAAAAGGCACCCTTTAAAGCTTTTTTTTTAATCCTATTTTGAAATATTTTTTTGCTATTCAAAGATTATTCCTTTGTCTTGTCTTATTTATTTTTCTTTCTTTTCTTCAACTAATGGCTAAACAGCTGCAGCAGCATGCAACTTCGGAGCTCCCGCTGCTGTTCTCAGAATCGAAACAATCTGTACTTAAACCAATTTGCTTGTAAATTCCTGCTTCCCTGCCTCCAGCCTGCTAAACTGTTCATGCCCATCATGCCAATCTGTTTTTCCTATGCAGAGATCACTCTATCAGTGCCAGCGAACCCCCTACAAACTAATGCTGCAGGCTATGCCTAGGGAAGGAGGAATAATGTCTCTGAGCTCATCAACTAACTGCATTTTATTGGAACAACACAATTTAGATTGACCACTGAGGTCTGGATGAAAGGCAAGGTCATTTTAAAGGGGGGATAATAAATTCCTGTTATTGGGGTGCAGGATTTACCTCTGGAGTCCATATTAAAGGGAATGTCATTGCACTAAGGGAGTTGTGAATATTGTATTTCAGTCTGAGAGCAATGTACCTAACTGCAATGCAAAAATATGTGCTAGAAATCAACTTGAACTGGTAAGATATGAGACACTGGGAATGAACATAAATAATTCTAAGCCAAGGCACCAGCAGGGGACTGACAAAACATATAACCAAGAGACTGGCTGTTTGCTTCCTTTTTCATACTGTTTTATGATTTCATTTCTCTGTGCTGATTAAAAAGGGACTAAAAAACAAAGCTGGAGACTGAGTATTTTGGGCATGTGCTGTTCCAGTTTCCCCCAAACAACTCTGCCACAACCAATCCCTTTCCATCTTTAAATTAGCAGGTTTTTAGAATACATTTCCCCTAACTGACATTCAATATTCTGGTGGAATGAGATTGTCCTCTGAAATCTAAGCTGAATATGTTTATGAGTATCTCTTACCAATACGTATCTTCTTTAGGTTAAAGTTCTCTTGCCTTCTGGTGTTTGCAACACTACATAATTAAATTCTTAGGCTGTGTAAACCAGGTCTTCCTAATTCTGATGGTAGAAAACTCCATTCTTTTCAGCCACGTTGTCCTGTTTTCCAGCTGCTCCACATTGAATCCCCCCCTTCCTAATCAGCAGGTAGGAGATCTGACCTTACACAACAGCATCCACACTTTTTCAAGTAGACCTATCTGCTATACTCAAATCCCAAATTGACTTTTTAATGGTGACACCTTATTGATGGGCCATCAATTGTTACACCTATGTTGTTCTTCTGACTTCATTACCAAGTAAAGATCACAGTGAAGAATATGACTACTGCTACCTAAATATATGACATAGCAGTCTGTACTAGCAGATCCCACCCTGTTTCTGTTATTCCATCTTTCAATATCATCCAGTTCTTCTTACAGTGTTCCAACACTTCTTCCCATTTGTAAAGTTTTCCTGGTTTGTACCCACAGGTACAAATGTTATTTGCACTTTTATACACTGAATGTATAACAAAGAGTATTCATGAGAGTTTAAACCAGATTAGACACCTGGAAGCCCTTTCAGGACTGACATTCCTATCTTGTTTTCAACCTGATGCTTCTCCCTTTAAACAAACCTATTGTTTCCTCTTCAGCTGTTTTTTTTGTTTGCCTCACAGTTCCTGTGCTAAACCCCAGATCTGCCAACAAAACAAATCATTTCTCATGCAGCACCATATCGAATGATTTACTGAAATCCAGATAGATTAAATCTACTGCTTTTCCTTTGTCTAGAAAATCAATTATCTTATCAAAGAATGATATCGAGTTAGTCTGGCACTCTCGGAGTCTTTTTTAAACCTATCTAACATTTTATCCCATTTTCCATATCCTTCCATGTCTCTAATTATTCTCTCCTTAAGAATTTACTTGAAAGCCTTTGTGTGAGCATCTCTATTTGTGATCCAAGTGGATTTTGACCTTGGTTTGCAGGGACTCTACTCAATGTGGTTAATTGTTCAAATTCAAGATCCAAGTGTCTGTACAGCATCAGGATGTGCCCTCAAAAGCATCAGTGCAGAAGTGCAGAAGGAGAACTGGAGCAATGAAGGCATAAAATCATCAGGAATTCACAAAGACATAAGGGAAGCCTCATAAATTTTTGCACTCTTCTTATGCTGTTTTTTTTCAATCCCTGCCAAAACAGCTGCCCCTGTGCAGATATTTTAATAGTTTCCTGACAAGGATATTCTGAGGTTACCCTGCTTCCACCAAAGTGTACATTGCACTAACAGGAAAGGGTCTCAGAGGGTGAAGGTTCTGGCACAAATAAGCATCTGTAAATCTACTGAGATTGACTGAAATTGTCCTTTCATCTGTTCTGTCTTTGGTGTCCTATCCAAGTCCCACAGGGAAATTCAGATGTGACAACAGCATCTTCACAGCCTTCAGAAGAACAGGACCAATAATTGGTTTTGCTGGGGGAACACCTCCAAGATAAATATTGCTGGTTCTTTACCTCTCTTCTCTTGTCATTCTTCTGTCCCACGAAATATATTATCATTGTTGTACTGAGGTTGCTATAAATGAAACTCTTTCACTGGTGCCATTATAAGCCCTATTTTTAAACAGTTTATCATTCAAAGGCAAAGATGCATTTTCTCCCGTCATCACAATTGATGCTGGGTGTAAAAGTTCAGGCACAGGCTACTGTCAAAAATAAACTTCTGCATTTTAAACACAGCCACGAGCATTCTTGAGTAGAAATGGGCCAAGAAGACTCTAGTATAAAGAGACACCAGCATTTCAGCCTATGTAGTCAGGAGCAGTGCTAGAGCACAAACTTGAGTCAGAAATACTGAATATTGTAATGATCCTTTATCCTGCAAACAGTCTTAGCTGAATTCTCACAGTCAGATTTCTTCAGAGTTTGGAAGATACATGAACCAGATCTGGTTTTGTAATTTGTGCTCATAGAAAAAGAAATTATCTCAGCTTTTCCTAAAGCAAGCAGATATACAAAGATTTCCAGGAACCACAAGGAGACAAAGAGCAGAACACAGTGTCAATAACTCCACATAAATTTAAACCTCTGCACAAACCTTTGGATTCTATTGGAACTAACAGGGGAGTGAGAGCAATCCAGGAATGAAAGGGAGAAATTTGACCTGCATCATAAATGGAAGATCTGGTGGTCGAAGAGTAAATGTGGGATAGTCCAGTGCAGTTAACTTCCCAGTGTCTGGATTTCTTATCCATAAAATGATAGTAATGATACTTGCCTTTGTGAAGTACTTTGAGATCTGTGGTGGAAAAGTGATGTACAAAGACAGACATTGT
This sequence comes from Toxostoma redivivum, assembly GCA_013397375.1. NCBI lineage: Eukaryota > Metazoa > Chordata > Aves > Passeriformes > Mimidae > Toxostoma > Toxostoma redivivum. The sequence continues at coordinate 537,966 of VXBI01000755.1, read as the reverse complement.
TATTTCAAAGGGACAGGGAATAGCAGGTATCATAGATCTGGAATTACACAATAGACAAATATTGGAAGGGGAACAGTGGGAGTCAGCTGTACCCTACAGTTTGTTGCAGCTTAAATAATATTCATGGCTTTCCTGTCCAAGTGCAGTATTTCAGGTAATTACTCTGTTGCTCGCTTATCAGGCAGGAGATTAGAAATAATTTATTTTGCTAGAAGGATATAATTAGAGCCAAACAAAATAACCTGGTACAGAACAATTAGCAAATTCACTTATTCTGTGCAGTATTCCTAGAGAAATTTTCAAACACTTTTGTTCATTTGGAAGATTTACCAATTTTTTCAGGCATCAGTGACTTTTCTGTAACACCAACGCAAGCTACCCTATGGGGTAAACACTTTTCCTTCCCCCTGATATCCACATATTTCCTTGCTGAGGATGGTGCCTGTCATGTGATTCCTCACATCCATATCTGCTATATCTGCCTCTCACACATCACTTCAGTCTGTCCCAGGAAACTTGTCTTGGGGCAGCCTCATCCTTGCTGAACTCATGCTGCTTCCAGGGATTGTGCCTGCCTTTACACGATGCCTCCTTTCATCTTCCCCTGTGCTCCAGACCACTGCTTGCTGATGTAAACCAGGATGAAGTACAGCTGAGCAGATTAATATCCCTTCTGAAGGGATGTGGGAAATATGCCATCCTGCAGATTAGATACTGTGTGACAAGAGAGGAAAATCAAGGTGAAAAGCACATGCATCAGAGGGACAGCAGCCAGGGCCCTTTGATTACTCTGTACAGAGTATGCCTGGGAAAATCAGAGAGAATTTTGTCCGAGCAGTGGCACTAAGGTCAGGCCACAGCTCACACCAGTAACAAGCCCAAGCAGAGCACATCACTGAGCAAAGCTCATGGAAGCAGGCTGATGGCCTGCAGGAGGTGTAGGGCAGGCAAAGTCACTGCAATGCATTCAGTGCAGTGTTGTAAGACCAGAATAACTTCACCAGTGCTAACACATGGTCTTCTTTATATCCCTGACCTCATGGCCATGGCTCAAGAAGTCTTTCAGATGTCTGGACATCTAAAGGTAGGCAAAAATGTCAGCCTTTGGAGATGTTGGGAATGGCAGTGAGCAGGCGAGGGAGAAGGATGCACACATGCATCGGCTGTCCCCTGCTGTCCTGCTGGCTGCAGCACGGAGCTCCAGCTGGCAAATTGCCACCTAATGCCTGCACAATCATGGGCCTTTGGAGTGGCTTTCGAAATCCCTGTCTGGATAATGATGGAGCAGGCACATGGGGCCAGGCCACCCTGCTGAGCTAAGTACAGCTCTGAGGAGCAGTGTCAGGGGAGATGAGGAGCTGGGAACAGCAGCTCCACCAGCACTGCTCCATCCCCTGTGGAGTAGGCAGTGCCTCCTTCCCTCCACCTGCTCCCAAATCCTGACCCCAGCAAGGCACTGTGAGGTGCCCATGGTGAGAGGACACCAAGAGATTGGCTTCTTCATCTCCAGGCTTTTCTCATCCATACCCGTCCAGGAAAGGGATTGCTGCTGGCTGATGGCCAGTGGTGCTCCCCTCCACCCTGCAGACTGGGAAATCAGCATATGCTATGCCTTTCTAAATCATCCTCAGTCCTCCTCTGCAAAACCCGCGTGGCTCCTCCATCCGCACGGTTGTACTACTCTGGGAAACCACTTTTCCCCCAGTCATCCACTTTCACTTATATTTTACGTGAGGAAGTAGGAAACACTTGGGATAAAATACAAAACATTCTCATAAAATTTGTATTACTCCCTTCAGCCCTTCTCCCGAGATTGAAACTAAATATAGCAAAAGCCAGTCTGCTGGTTGGAACAAACACAAATAGCTGAAATAAAAGTATGACAAATCAAGGCCAGGTTGCTCTCACCCTGCCTTCTGGATGAGGTGACTGTTGTCTGCCTATGATGACACTAGCAGGATTTTTGTGTTCTGAATTCCAAGGGATTCATGATCACTGAACAGAGATATTACTGCAAAGCCTAGGGGTGACTTGCTGAAACTTCAGCTAAAACAGCTCTGCACTGTGTCCAAGAAACAGCTGCCTGATCTCTTGAATTTGTAGAATCATTTTTAGATCAGAAAGACATTTTGGGAATATTTTCTTTCAGTGGGCAATGCAGATTTGGTAACAGCAACTTTTTCTCAAATTTATATTTGCTTCACTGAATCCTTCTCAGAGACTAAAAGGGGAATTTTGAAATTTCATTTTGACATTGAATATGTTACTCTGATCCAAATGTTTCATTTTGCCACTTTCAAAGAAAATGTTTTGATCTTCCCTTTGCAAATTCAGTTTGGTTAGAATTTGCCTTACATTTTGTTTTGAAAAGCGTGCTCATAATCCAGCTGTTACTTCCGTTAAAGAGACAAAAGAAATTTTTTGCCCAAACCAAGATGTTGCTTTTTTATTGCTTTACTTTTGGCTTGGAAAAAGCCAGCCAGACAGAAACAATACAGAACAGAAGTGTTCTTGCTAGTGAACCAAAAATTCAATTATTCTCATTTCAGTAGAGGTCTTGTCTGCAGAGGGAGGTGAATGTTCAGTGCACTCCAGCACACATTTACAACCCAACCTGTTGCATAATACCTCCCCCAGATGGATCCCCTCCCCTAAGGGCAACATTAAAACATTAGAAGTTAAGTTTTCCCAATCAAAGGCAGATTGAGGCTTGGATTCAGTTCACTTCTCTTACCTCACCCAAGATCTGAATTGCCATCTGCACATGCCTGTTTCTCATCACTGGGTACCCAGGGATTCTGGGCCAACCTTACATCAATTCAGACACTTTGGTGAAGACCCAGAAAAAAGGAATCCCAGCCTTTGGTGCCCATAAGGAGAGTCCTCCAGGGCTGGGTGACTACATGGATGCATTTTGGACCAATTGTTAAAGCATCAGTGATACTACAAAACAAAACCAAAATACAATCTGCAGATTTTGGCACAACACCCTTCCTATGAGGTTATGCTGCCTCAGGAAGGTTATGGAATAGTTTCTCATGAGCTCCTCATTCAACACTTAAACCAAACCGGGGGGGATAGAGGATATGGAAAAGGTTCAAACAAATTTCCACACATCAAGGCCTTTATCTGAGTTGGATTTGCTGTGTTGCAGCAGACTGAGAAAAGTCATTAGGAAGATGCTCCTGATTGAAAGGCTACTATTATGATCAAGGTAATTCTGTGAGCCCAAATAATGATCCTAGACTTGCCATTGGGCTGTGAGTAACATCTTCTGCAGTAGGGAAAATGTAATATTGCATTTCAGAATTTAAGAATCCCAGAAAATTAGGGTTTTTTAAAAATTTACTATTTCCCAGTCTAAACAACTCTTGTTTGTGCCTGAAACCTTCCTGCTTCTGACCCATCTCCTTGCATGCTCCACCTTGTGCATGGGATGAAACCTTAGCCCCATCAAGTCCTGTCATCCAGAATGTAGTCTGACAGTGACTGCCAAACCTCCTGGGGAGGCTGTGAGTGCAAGCAGCTGCTAAACTAAAGCTGCACAAACGGGACTGCATGGAAATCCATACTCTGACCTGCACACTGTCAGCACATCACCCTTTCCAACACACCAGCAATGCTCTTTTGTTGGTCTGGCCGAGGCAACACCAGTGCCCCTCCCTGGCAGGCTCTGAGTGCAAGGAGGCAAATCCAGAGCTGCTTTCCTCCTGGTCCCACATCCTGTTTTCCATCAGCAGCAGAGTCTGCGGGAGGCAAGGGTGGAGGCTCCCTGCTCTGTGGTGTTGCACTGCTGCATCATCCCCATCAGGCTCAGATGTCAGCAAGACACAAGGGATTGGCACTTCTCATACTGATTTTTTCCAGTAGCTCGCTCTGCTTTATCCATGGAAATCACAGCAAGTGCACTGTGCCAAGTCCTGATCCCACTGAAGTCAGTGATGAAGCTCCAGTTGACCCCAGTGGGGCTGGGCTTTAAGTAGCACCATGTAATCTTGTGCACTTTATGAAGCATATGTGCATTCTCTCCCTGCATGGTTATTTGACTTTCACACTCTTGATGGAAATGTGTCTTTATAAATTTACAAATAGTGCAGCAGCTGTGTGTTTATGTAACCTCATTTGAGGGCCACATGTATTCTCACCCTTGTGCTATTAATATTTATACCGCCACAACATACAAATACCTCACACAAATACACATGCATGCAGAGGAACAATAAGGAAAATAGATTAAAACCCCTTCTGAGTCAGCCATGCCTTTGCAAAATTCCATGGGAAGGCAGATCTATGTTATTGAAAGAGAGAGATTATGAAGAAAGTTTTTGCTAGATCCTGGTGACTGTGCAAACTTCTGTTCTTTAGACCATTAGTTTCTGCACAGCAACACCTCTCCTCGATTTTAAGTGACCTGAGTCCAAAACATTTTGTGGAGCAAAGTCAGATCTTTCAGCCAGTTGGGAGACAGACAATTTATAGGGCAGCCAGGACTCCAAGTGCTGCAAGCTATTGATGGCAGGGCAAGGGACTCCAGCTGCTGCTGCTGCTTCCCAGCCAGGGTAATAGCATTGTTCAGAAGGCCACAATGGAGCTGGGGAACAGCTTTTCATGAAAATTGCTTTTTTTTTTTAAGGCAAAAAATGCTGCTTTAGTCAATCTGCAAATTACACAACTTGCTTCAAATGCAAACATGTAAAAAAACCTGCAAAACATACAGCCTAGATGTTTTATTTTGACAAGTCAGATGAAACATTTTGATTTCCTCATGCTGAGAAGCTTAGCATTCTTGAATTTACCTCCATTTAATCTTATCTGTTCCAAAAGATAAAACCTAGTTGTCCTATCCTAAATATTATTTTTTTTAAGTTTCTGCTATGCTGGAGAAATTGGTTTAAATTGTGGCTTAAGGTTGGCCAAGTGCAATTTCTTCTCTTCTCTCTTCCACATTGATTTTCCAGCTCAATTAAGGGACCAGCTCCTTTTAAGAAGCCCAGTCCATCCCAGATTTTGAGATCAAAAGACAAATGTGAAGGTGTGAGTAGGAGAGGCTTTGTGCACCCATTTGCACAGGATGCAGGAGGCAGAGAGCAAGCAGCCCTGATAAGTCTTCTCCTTCCCTTTTACAAGGAAACTTTGCTGTGAGCCTGCATGGCTGTTCTGATGCCAGCAAGTTCCCTGCAGATGGAGAGAGCAAATAAAAATGTGCATATTTACATTATACATGCAGATTAGATAGTGTGCATTCCTCACAGCCTGTCCCTGAAACACCCTCCAAAAGGAGCGTGGGGGAGAATGCAAAGAAGTTGAGTCCAACTCTGATCTCCTATTGTCTCACTCCCACACTATGGGAATTAGACAATATGTACCCCCAGCTGATTAACCCTTTCTAGTGACCTGCATCATGGACAAAACTCTCAGTCTCTGGCAATCTCTACCTTAGTGCAAAAAGAGCACTATTATATTTGCTTACAGAATAGTGCTAAATTAAAAACTCAGCAGAATTATCTGCAGGGCAGCAGTGGTAATGATGGGGAAATTAATTACTGCATTTCTGAATCTTCGCATGATCTGGTGGAAGAAGAGAGTGTGCACACAAGGAGTTACCCTGACACAGAGAAAAAAAAATTAAAGATTGGACCGAAGCCCTGTTGTGTTTACAAAGAACTTTTGCAATTAGGCTGACTTCCTTAGACCACTTCACCCCTTGAACCTCTGTCCCTCTGAACATTCTTCCTCCTCACACATAAACCTTCTCACCCTCAAAGCTGGTTTCAGGCTCTGTGTGTTTGCCTCCCTCCAACCTCATACCCCTACCAGACTCACCTTCCCACTGTGAGATCAATTTGGGGAGAAGGGAGTTCATGAGGGAAGGGACACCCAAAGTCTGCTGCTGGGGAAGGTCAATTAAAGCTCCTTTGAAAACAGTAGGAGGACAAATGGGAGAGCAATGTCAGATCCATCTCTTCCCAGACCAGTTCGGAAGATTTTTGGACCCAAATCTCTTTTCTTTTGCTGAGCTAGGTCTTGGATACCTGCCTAGGACTGAGCTGTTCAATCCCATCTTCACTGAGAGCACCAAGACCAGAGCTTGGTAAAACACTCACCTTGCTGCAGGTGTCCCCTTCTTAAAGGCCTTGAGTTAGACACACATGCAAAAAACATTCTGCATGCAAAGAAGTCTGGGATCATGGTTTGCTGACAGACCCAGGGTGGGAAAAGCCTGTGGCAACCAGAGGCCACTGCCTGGGCCACAAGGAGCCACCTGCTGAGCCCACTGCTCCCTGTCTCCTCTCCCACCTGCAGCACTTACATCTTCCCTCTCAAACGTGCTGCCTCAGGGCACTTGTTCTTCTTTATTGAGAGAGCAGCACACTCCCTCTCACCTGCTCCCCTCACCCTCGCACACAGCTCAGCATTGCCACAAAGTTAGGAAACTAAGCCCATTTCTCCCCAGAAAATCCTTGCCAGGCTCTGCCAGCTGCCATCTCTGCCAGCTGCCACATCGCTGACAGATGTTCTGCTCAAGCACTCTCTATCATTTTTACATAGTGGCAGTCAGGTTAAATATTTCACACCTCATGCCAAACTTCTAGTGCTCCCAGTGGGAGGGAGTAGCACCACCAAGCTCAGCCTGGGCCATCCACAATTTTGGGGTGCTTATTCCTGAGCTCTCCGTGGTCTTCCTTGCAGGTGGGTCACAGTTTTTTGTGTGGGAAGCATCTTTCATTGGAGTCGGGTGAATTCCAACCTTTTGAGCTGCAAGGAGAAGAGTCTGCACAGTGCCAGCTGCAGGAAAGGGCTTGGCTGAATATAAGATATGGAGAAATGAGAGATTCATGGTATTTTCCAGGCAGATGAATACATTATACTTTTTGATATCTTTTTAAAAAAGTGCAGTTTTCCAATTTATATCCATGAGGTATAAATTGCCTTTGACTTTTTCCATATAGAGTTTGTTTCTGACACTGATAAGCTCATGTGGCTGTATGAGATCAAAGCTATAGATTAAGAAAAAAAAAAAAAAAGAAGAAGCAGGAAAGAAAATAAATGTACCTGTTTTAGGTCCCAAATCAACCCCCAAATATATGTGAGGACTTAAAATTAGGAAATTGCTTTTGCATTTTTAAAGAAGCTGTTAGAACATTCAGCCCTCATTCACTTAGCATATACAATATTGCCCATTCAGAGCCTTGGAGCCCCGTTTATTTTAGTGTTATATCAATTTGGTGTTCCAGCACTGTAATTCTCTGCTAGGTCAATGCCAATCCTGTTGATTTCTTTCAAGGTGCAGTGTCTCAGTTCACAGAAGGGCATGTGCAGAGTTAAACAATTAGCCCATTGCCATCCTAGAGCATAGGAAAATGTAATGATGACCCAAGATTTTACTGCAGAAAGGGAGCCCCAGATGCCGTGTGTGATTGAAGCTGACAGATCACTGCATTTACAGCAAGTTAAATGCAGGTCTGGAGCAATTTTGTGTAAAATTGAAGGAAAATAGTAAAGTCAATGTGTCACAAAGTGCCATGCAAATGTTGTAAATAAAAGCTTCAAAGGGTACTAAAGTGCCATTGATTGCCTCTGAGAGGTTCTTTAAGATCTCGAGCCCAAGAAAAAGAACTTACATATACACTGTAATGTTAAACCATCATCTCCACGTTTCTAGTAATCACCTCTTCTCCAGACAATCCAGCCATTAGCACCCTGTCAGGGGGTTCTCACTAAAAATACACAAGGAAATCACAGAAGTTACATCCCTGCTAAGATCAACAGCATTATGCCCTTCAAAAGCCACCAGTGGTCACCTCTGCTTTGGCAGCTAAGATTTAAAGAGGGATTAACATGTTTATTCTGAATGATGGTTTAATGTCTTGTGTATCCTGAAAGCCAGTCAGAATTCAGAGATGGTAGCAAAATGCCTCATCACCTTTCTTTATATTTTCATTGTGCCTCCTACCATGGCTTGTTTTATAGATATAGAATCTAATAAACTAAGATCATATACTTTTGGGGAGAGGAGGAGAGGAGAAAATTACATGCTTGGTTGGTAATGATAACAAGATTGCCATAGGAAGCATGTCATTTTGAGGAGGAATTTAGAACAACGCAGAGCTCACATGGCATGGGCAAAGCAGATTTAAACCTGACAGTGCAAAATGGAGACGGGGAATGAAAAGGGGAATCGCTGAGTGTTTCCATGTGTAACCTCCAAGGACTGGCATTTCTAGCTCTCAGAAGCACGTGTCCATGAGCAATGTCAGGCTGGCACATTTTATTTAGCCCTTTACAGCCCCCTTCTGAGGCAACAGGCTGAAGACAGAGAGGAAGAAGAGTAGGAGGAATAAGCTGATATTAGCCACAGGCAGGTATCCACACTGGAAAGCTGTGCCATGTCCTGGTTTTTACAGGTCAAGAAAGCTGTTGGCAAATGAAAAGTGCTTTGAGGGGGAAAAAAATAAAGGGCAAGCAAAAAAAAAAAAAAAAAAGAAAAAAGCTTTAATAATTGTTTCAAAGACAAGAGATGTCACTTTAGACTCAAATCTCCATGCAGGTACCTTACCGGGGCCAGTTGATTGGCTGACTTGGATACAATTTGGAAATTCTTACATGATAAGTATTGTGGCAATAAACTCATGCTGGCAAACAGAAAGAGCCGGTTACAAGAGCCTGAGATAAGAGCTAGACAGTGCATTTTAGAGCATTTAGCATAAAACATCCTTCCATCAAAACCTATGCTTATCTCATCCTTCTTCACTAGCACCTTTGTTGCTGTTTCAACCCTTGAGTGGTTTCTTTCATTTGTTTTTGACACTTTGGGCTTGTCCTAAGCCTGCTGAGTGATGACATCCCCTGAGCTGCTTTACAGGGAGGTGGAGTGAGAAGGAATGACAGCAAGGCATGTTCTGGGAGCACCATTCTCTGCATTTTTACCTTCTGAGGAAGGAATTGAGCACCAGAGCCCTGCTCTCTTCTGTCTGTGTGGCCAGTAGCTCTGTGCTGTTAACACATGGGCTGCATGCACTGGGACAGGGAGCAGCTTGTGTTTGCAGGGACCTCTGAGGAGAACAGCCTGGAAATGTTAGAACTCCTTTCCTTTACAGGCCCACTCTTGGGAAGTGCAGGAGGAAGCTCAGTCCAGCCACAGACTGCAGTAAGGAGGGTGCTGTCATGCAGAAAATCTTGGCAGAAGCCTTCGAGTGCTGAGCCCTCTCCCAGCACCACAAACCAGCCCAGCCAAGCGAGCGACAGCCACTAACAGGCCATCTCCAGCCTGGCCCAGATCCGAGTGCTGTCTGAGCCAATGCTCACTAGCACTGTGCTTTACCTAGACAGAGTCAGCCAGGTGGCATTGGCAAGGAACCAAGACAAGCAGCTCATTCCTGGGGAGCAGTCTTCCATCTGAGGTGGCACGTGATGGGAGATGTGGTGCATATTGGCAGCGAGATCAGATGTGCCTGTAACAGTTTCTGAAGCTCTGGAACTAGTTCAGGCTTGAAATTTAGAGAAATTTGGTTAGCTTGTTCTGTTTTGTCTGAATAGCACTTCTTTTTTCTTGTATGTGGGATCTGGCTTCAGCTCCTGTTGGGAGTGCTGAAATTCCATCACAAAAGCTGCATCATCACTTAGCTTTTTATTATAGTCTTTCAGCACCACATGACTGTTAGTGAATCTCCAGCCATGCTGGAAATGGGAAAAAACAACCAATAGCTTTTTAGATAATGCAAAAAGACCATGTGTTTCTGCCAACAGCCACCCTCATTTGCATTTCCCCTCTCCCCAAATACCACAAGATGGGATTAACTGAAGGTCCCCATTACCTTCAGGATGATTATTTGCAGTGGGAGATATTTTTCAGAGTAAGTGACAGCACTGTGGTGAGAGGGAGAGATCCCTTGAGGAGCCTCTAATACCCCTCTTTGCATTTCCCATTCCTTAGTAATTACTCCTCTGCAGGCCTGTCCTGCATGGTTGGCCTGCCTAGCCAGTAACTGCCAAAGGAATCAAAATACAAAGTATGGCAGCTGCAGGCATCCAGTGGAAAATGCACATGCACAAGACTAAGGGAGAGAGAGAGAAGAGAGAAAGCAGATTAAAGAAAAGGCAAACACTTGCAGCAGGCTGGTGTCCTTGACCGAAGGAGACATCAAAGACAGCTCCAGTGATTTACTCTTTGACAGGCTGGCATGTCTGTGATTCATGGAGCTAATCAATTAGGTGATACATTCCCCCTCCCTGCCACCCCTTTATTTTTAACAGCTTCTTGCCAAGAGTGGAAATGCTCCAGAACTGAATGGGTAACCACATCCAGACCATGCTGCAAGACCTGATAAATATCATCCCCGTGGATCTGCAAGGGGGTCAGGACTCTACTAAAGGGAATTTGTCAATTGGGCAAGGCAGTTTAGCCCCATCAACAGGGCATGACACATATTCCTGGGTCATACAAGACAGTCAGTGTTGCAAAGTTACACATCTCCTCTATTTAACTGGATTTAGGTCTACCCCTACCTCACCCCTTCTGTGCCACATGCAGGCTTTACAAGACATCCAGCACTTCAGACTTTCAGCCCTGTGCAAGCAAGGTGGCCATAAGAAGGACCCTTCTCTCTGAACATACATATCTACACCTAGAGATAGCAATAGGGACGTTTCTTGAACCCAAAGGGACTCTTCATAATTCCTCCCCTCCTTTTGGGGGCACATACTTATACACACACAGGAGTGAGAGATCCACACAAGTTAGAGGCACTTCAGGGCACCCACACACACAGTGGTATGTGCCTCAATCATTTCCATATTTATGATCTGTCACCTGAATCACAGTTCAAGAACTTACATATGCAAGCAGTCACCCTGAGTTCACACAGACTGTGCCATGTGTGCACCATCCCCAGTGCATGCTCCAACTTTCAGCCAGTGGCTGCTCTGATGACTGCTAATGGGGAGAAATTAGTAAAAAAGCAGCATTCTCATTGTCTGCTTCCTCCAGCTCGTTCCAGGTGGGATGTAGGGAAGCAGAGCACGGTTTTACAGCTCAAACCAACAGCATCTGCAATAACAAAAAACCCTTTAGAGCTGTTCAGTGTTGAATCTTTGACATGTAATGATCAAAAATAAAACACAGCAATCCTGCATTTTCCAAGCACTCTATCGAGGGACAGCACTCTCCTCTTCACATAGAAATATCATGTTGGCTGTCCTTCTTTAAAATGAGAGCCATTGTCACAGCAGAGCAATTCCTAGTCCTGGGAGGCACAAAGGCTGGGGAATACATCACTACAGGCTTTTGGGACTGAGAGCTGCAGCCAGTCTGGTACTGCAGAAAGAACCCTCCATTTACTGTTTGTGCTTCTTCTCTCCTAATAGGAAGCTACAGAAATCTGGTCACAGTTTAGTACAGTCAAGGAGAGAGCAGTTTCAGGGTTTGGGGAATAAACCCCTCCACACATGGTATTTTCTGAAGATCATGGTCATCCCAGGACAGAAATCTTCTCAGGGATATACACAGGGTAAACCATTTGGAGACATAGCCAGAGGCTGAATGAGTTAGTCAGAGCTTGGGTGCTGAGCCAGCCATATCAGTATTTGCAGTGTTTAAAATTTAATTGAAGATAATATCAGAAATCTCTAGTCTTTGTGGCTGCAAGACATCTTTTGAGCATGGCCATTGTAATGCTCCCCATATGAATATGCTTATGCACGGCTCAAAAAACCAGTCATAAATTGATGGAAATGCCTCAGAAGGGAGCCACAGTTACTCCTGAAAAGTTACTCTTGAAAGGAAGATTTCTTCTTACTTGTCTCAAAACCCAAGACCTGACAGGAATTATCTCAGGGTAATTCTTGGTGAATGTTTACTGCTGATCCTTCCAGGAGAAACATGATGCTAACAAAGAGGAGAGGACAGCGTTGTGCACTGGCAGAGCACCCTCAGTTTGTTGAGAAGCTGGGAGTTCACACAGGTTTTATCTCCACTTCTTAGCCTCACCAGACATCACATAGTTGCATGGTGAAGAAATCCTCCCCTCTGGGTTCAGACTGGAGATCTCTCACTCTGGTTCATTGAGTTCAGAGAATGAAGGCAAAAAGCTGACAGTCTTACCCCATTCACTTCCCTTCATAGCACAGACTGCCTTGGGCATCCTGGGGTGCACCCAGCTGAGCCCTGGTTCCTGGCTCCCTCTTGCTGCTTGGAAGTCTCCTTTGAAAGCAGAGACATTGTTGAACATTCTTTCATTTGATCTAGATGAAACCTCTCATCAGGTCCTTCTGCTCTTCATGGCAAAATACCCACAGGCAACAGAGTCCAATTTTTACCCATTCAGCTTCAGGCATAAATTTGCTGTTTTCAAAGTGGAGACGGCATCAGATGGCAGAGTGAAGGGGGGAAAAAAGTCCTCCACCAGCTGTGAAAACTGCCCTTTTAATTTTCATGAAAAGATATGAGACAAGAACAAAACAAATGTTCTGCTGGCTGTTTCATTCCTTACTTGTGTTGTCGACAGTGAGCATTTCCTTTCACCATTAAACTCTTAGAAGTCATTAGTTGCTGGATCTCTTTTTAGCTTCACTCCTTTCTCCTCGGTGAATTACATCCTTCTAGATATCACCTCTTGAATTCATGTTTGATTTGTGTGGGGTAAGTTTTATCTGTTCTGCCTGTGACATGAAAATTGTTGTTTCCTCTTCTTTCACCTAGGATTCTCTGTTAAGGTAAATCCTTTACCTATTTCTGTTACTACACTTTGAGGTCTGACTTCACATATAAGACTTTCTGGTTTACATCTACAATGGATCTCATTAAAACTATGCATCAGTCCAGATTTCTCCTCATTATAACAGTCGGAGCTTATGGGAACACAGTTATAATGAGGCCAAAGAGTATAGCTCAAAAACAATTTCTAATAGCTCATTAGCAAAAGAAGATAAGTCAGATACCACTGTTGTTCCCTTTAAAGATGAGAGCTATCTCCTTCCCAGCCCATGGAGCTTAGCAACATTTAGCCTTTAAAATGAAGGCAAAGCTGTCTTCTTCACTGGGGTGTGTTTCACTGCCTTAGAAGTGTCCTGGACTGCTGTGTGCTGTGATGATATCTGCAGTCAGGAATCACTTAATGAGCTCAGAGCTCATTTCCCACTTTCTCAGTGTTCTCACTACACCTGGAAAAGCAGCGCTACACACTGGGAACTCAACTGCTGATGCTCTTTCCTCCCCTACTTCAAGATGGATCCACTCCTTCCAGATTCTGTGCCTTTGGTGTTCTGCTTCCTCTCCCTCAGAGTTGCTGAGGTTTGTAATCACATCAGCCTGACAGATTTATTCCAGATATTCACCAGAATCTTGGTGGTGGGAACATAGTCTGAGCTGGTGATGTATTGCACCCATGGAAGATTTCAGAATTCCCCCCTTTTTTTTTACACAAATAGACAAAGAGAGAAATGTTCAAGCTTGCAAAAAGGCTTTAAAAGAGCTCATCTTGTATTTTTTCTTCTTCCCCTTCTGGGTAACATCCAGCAGGAGCTACTATAGACTTGGAAGTGTTATTGAGAGCTACCAAGCCTTTCAGCTGCAAAGGAGCAAACTGAAAGCCATTGCCTAGGCTTTACCCTGCCCTTACCCAGGCAAGGTAGCTAAACACTATGGAAAATCTGTGAAAACCACCAAGCAAGGACCTTAGAATTTACGCACGCATATTATTGCATTGCTGGGACATTTCTCAGGATGTGATTCACATTGTAAAATATCAGTGCACTAAAAGCTCAGGAGGAGTCTCATTGCATTGACAATCTGGCTCATGTGTTCTTATTAGCTACTCACAGTACCTATCAAAGAAAAAGTCTGTCATCAGTGGTACTTAATGCTGAACTTTTGGCTCAATTCAGTGCAGGCTCAAGATGTTATATTCTGACAGGCTCACAAGATGCTGTGTCTCCTTCTAGAGCTGACATGATGGGTGCCTCTTCAGAATGGGTGATGTCTGGCCATGAAAGACCTGCAGAGTGATGATGCCACAATTAAGGAGTGCCCCATGCTCAGGAACAGCCTGGCTGCCATCATCCATCAGGCTCAAGCTCCTGCTGCAGCTGCAGGGCAGTGTGGGAGCTGCTTGCTTCGGGTCTCTGCCTGTGGCTGACAGAGCTGCCCAGCTGAAGTGGGAAGGTGTCATCTCCCCTGGAGGAATATGCTCCCCAGTCAGAAGCAGGAGCACAACTATATTTGAAAGCATTTTATTTTTAGCTTATCATTCATAATTCCGCTTGTGCACGTCATAGTGACTCATGCTTTGTTCTTCTTCCTTGAGCTGGTAGTTGCAGAAACAACACAATTCTTTGTTTACTGCATGGCCTCTCTATTTGAAGGCTTGTTGTTTCAGAGAGATTTGGCTCTAGCAAGGGCTTCTTCTCAACCCAACACTATTTTGCCATGAGAGGTTGGATAAATGCCTTCTTTTTTCCCCTAAAAAACGTGGTTTTGGTAAAATGCAGATGCAGTGGTCACAACTGTCTGAAACAGAAAAGGCCTCCAAATGAAAAAGGAGCTATTAACACAATGGAGAGGAGCATCAAATCCTGTTCCTCACACCAGTACCAAGACCTCAGCAGATGTTCATCCAGATGATAACCCAGAACATCTGTGCCATATCCTCTACCTGCTGCAAGCCACAAAATGTCGCCCTGCAAGACCTCGCAATAAACTCCAGACAAGTGTAGAAAAGACAAAACCTTCCAAACTGCAGTGGATCACAGAGAAAAAATGAGAGACCAAAGGGAAAGGAAGGAGCAAACAGCTCCTAAAAGTTACCTCATATGTTCTACATGCTCTGATACTGACTTTTCCTGATGTAAAGCCATGGCACAGTGCTAACAACCAGCACTTTTTGTACCCTGGAGCTCATGGCTCACCTAAGCTTTCTCTGATCCCTCCAGTGAACCATTAGTGCACCAACTGTTGTGAGGTTGTTTCAGTAACAGTTTGAAAAGTGATTTTTATGAGCTGTTTATTACCGTCTCAGATTTATTGTGCTCCATTCAGACTGATTATGTGGGGAAAAAAAAAATCTCTAAAAAAACATGAACTAAACCAAACCAAACCAAACCAAAAAGGCTATATGTCTTTTCTTCCTTTATTTTTCTTTTCGCCTACACATTTGGAATAAGTGTCAGAATAAATTTAAGTCAACATTGTGAAAAGCAATAATTGGTCTTGAATATTTCAAAGTCTGAGTATTTAAATTAAGGTTCTTGTGAGTGAATTTAGTTGCAGGAGGTGATTTGTGGATTCGTTCCCAATGATTACAAGGTGATTACCTTCTCCTTCCTGTCTCAGGAATCTGTGTCTCGGGCTTGACATGTAAAGGTGGATACACCTTATATTTTCACAGTTTGATGATGCTGATAAGAACTTCTCCACAGCCCAGGCCTTAAAGGCTGACAGGTGTTGCACCAAGCAGGGGTTGTGGGAAGGATTTCTTCTCCAAGGATGTGGGGTTATGCAAATTAACACCAAACTGCTCAGAAGCATCTCATCTAGATGGTAAAGGGGAGTTCTTCTGCACCAGTCTCCATGGCTGAGCTTTGCATAAAAGCTGTTATGTTGACAAATTAAGGGTCTTTTCTCTCCATTTATTCTTCCTCCATGTATTTTTCTATCATGGCTCCAGCCACAAATTTCAGCAAATTTCCAATTTTTGCTGTGGTTATAAAGTGATTGTTCAAGCAAGTACATGTGCAAAATAGTTCTGCACATGTACTGACTGGCTGCCAGTCCCTCAACACAGCTTCAACAAGCCCAGATGCCATTTACCCCAGCTTTAGTGTCAAGGGAGTTATCCCACTCCACATGATGCCTGTGGGAGCTGGTCTACTGATTGTGAAAAAAGCTTTGGGAATTGCAAGACTAAATCCCAGGAAATCCAGTGAGACTGAAAGTTGGACACACAGCTGAAGGTTTTCCCTTTCCCCTGGCAGTTAATGAGAGGAAAGCCCAGGAGAATTCTTTGCCAGTTGTGGGCTAGGACAGGAATGTGGTTCCTGTCATGGACACCTGGGAGCAGCCTCTTGCAAGAGGAGGGAGCCAGATTAAACACATCCCCCGGCTGTGTGAGGCACCACTGTGTTTCTGACTCATCACTCCTCTTGTGGATTTTTCCTTTTATTTTTTTTTCCCCTTTTTCTGATCTGTCCATTGACTGAAGAGGCCACAGACAGCGAACTCTCCATCAGTCCAAAAAAATGGGTTTTCTTAGATATAAGAAATATACTTATTTTGGTATCAAGATATCAAGTGATATCAAGACAGAAAGGAAGATCTTCGGTCTTCACAGTAATTAAAACCCATCCATCAGATTTAAAATCAGCTGTATATAATAAATGCAAGAAGCTAAACATCTTGCTGCTGAGATAGTTGTCATCCAGGCAAGACAAGCCTCTTGTCGAGGGCTCATTCATGTAATTCCTCTAAAGGCCAGATGCAGCCTTAAGAATCTGAGAATTCAGAGATTTGCCCTGCTGCCTTGCTACCCTGCATGATCATTTCTGATAAGTGTTCTTGTTTAATAATTTCCCTGCATAAAGCCCAGGGTTCTCTTATGTTTGCCTGTGTCATATTAATAAAAGTCCATTTGGGAGGATGCTGGGGGTGGAAATTATTTGACTGAGGTTAAGTAACAATTGTACAAAATTGTTTTGACATTATGTTAATATCTGCTCGTGCATTATCCTCAATTTAAAGTTAATCACCAAAATTACCATTGCAGTTCCCAAAATCTAATGAAATAAGATTTGTTGAGGTGTGAATAATACAGAAATTGAGAAGCACGCAGTCACTATAAAAAAAAAAAATGGAAATAAACTGCTAGCTTTAACTCTCTGAGTGCTCATATAAACTGAGGTGAGTTCACAAATTATAGCAGACACACTATGAAATTGTGGCAGGGACTGAGCAGGGTCTGGAGCAGTGTGTCCCACTCGTGGGCTTATGTGTGCACACAGGGCTCGGCACAGCAGGGTCCCACTCCTGTCCCAGCTCCTGGGGCATGGCTAGACATTTCCAGCTAATAAATGGGAATTGGTGCTTTAACGGTCACTGGGCTTCACCATGACTTGGCTGTGCTAGGATGAACACATCTGATCTAGGAAGATGAAGACAGACCACCGCTATCATGAAAAAGCTTTTAGAAAAAAAATGATTGCCATAAATTTTAATAAAAAAACAGTGGGGAAATATTAACACAAGGAATGAAAAGAGATGGAGGAATCTGTTTGCCTCCTGTGTTACACCTGAATGAATATGGAGAAAATAAAGGAAGAAACATCAGTGCTGTATATGACAGTCTGGTCCATAGCTCACTGTTAGCTGATTTAGATAAAACAAATACAAAAATATTTTTTTAAAAATAAGCTAGATCCATACTCACACAAAGGCTTGGTGCAGAAAGAATTCAAACATAAACTGTGTGCTACTGGGAGAAAGTAATAATAGCTACTTTTGTAAAATTTGTAAATGGGAAAGTATGGTGGATTTGAACCAAGGTTTCAACCACAGCAAGAGAATATATAATAGTTCTGAGAAAGGGCATCCCAACAGCACACCTATAGCTTGCTGCCTTAGATGTGTGAGTGGGTTATAAAGGGAAGGGTGGGAAACTGCTGCAGGCTGGGCTGGGAGTCAGAGACACGACTGTGAGCATGGCTGGGTGGCTCAGGGTGTGTGTGCAGGGACAGTGATGCTCTGCTTCACCTGTGCCATTTCCAGTCCAGGGAATGGGCACAGAAAGGAGGAAACAGGCAATATGTGGGGAAAAAAAGAGAAGATAAAGACAAAATAAAAGGTCCAAAGAAAAGAGTGGAGGAGAAATCAAACCCAGACAATTGCAGCATCTTTGCACAGACATAACTAAAAATTGTCACAAATTACAGAGCAGTAACATTTCCTTATGTCAGATTGAAGTACAAGAAAGACTGTAAAGAAGAAAGAAGAAGCAGACATACATGATCCATTTTTGATCCTCACTTCACACTCCAAACTGGCTAACTTAACTGGGAGAGGCAGTAAGAATCACAATTTTTGATAGAAAACTCCAATTTTCATGTGCAAAATGAATCAGTCTGCATTTGCATCTATTTTTCCTGAGGCTGAGTGTACAGGGATCCAGTCAGTCACAGCCCAACCTGTTCTGGCACAGTAATTGCAGCCAGTTTTGTGGATGACAAGTACAATTTCAAGTGAGGAAACAAGCTTGAAGGAGACTGAAGACCTGATCCTCTGTTTGCCTCAAAAAGCTACAGAATAGCTGCATTGTTGGCTTTAATAAATTCCCCATGGAGATTTCATATCCTTTCTAAAGTGGTTCCACAAAATCCTGTTTTCAGCTTCTTCACCTACCATTATCTGTAAAATGATCCTCATTCTTCTGGTGTTGGGGCTTTTGCTGTGACATCCAAATGAGAATGTTTTGATTCATAGAGGTGAAGAATTAAAGATGCTTTTCTCTTGATTTTTTTTTTTTGTTGTTGTTGTTGTTGTGCAATGGAACCAAAAATCTATCAGGACAAAATTGATAACTGCTGACAGAAATAAGAGAAAAAGGCCCAGGCACAACGTACTTAGTTTGTGGATGTAGCTGTATTTCAAAAGAAAAACTAACAGATTGAATTATCCCACAAGTTACTAGAATTTGAAATAAAATCATTGCCACAATGCTTAAGAAGGAGGTGAATTTTAGAAGTGCTAGTACAGCAGAGGACATTCCTTCTGAAACTTCCATGTTCTAAGTAGCATGAGAAGATTGAGCTAGGGGACATGTCTTCTTTTGGCAAAGTGTCATTAATGCCGAGCTGTATGTGACAATGTCACCCTCTTGTAGCTCAGAAAATAACTGCAAGTGTAAGCCTTGTAGTGGTACAACCACCTATGGCCACATCAAACTGCCTGCAGCCAGCCCAGACCTTGGAGGACAATTATTCCCAGGCTGGGCTAATACTGGAGTGCAAGAAAGGATTGCAGGCTCTGAGGGGTCAAGCTGAGAGCTGGGATCATGAACACAAAGTAAATATTCAACCACAGAACAACAAATCAAATAAAAGTGAAAATAAATAACAATCTTTTGATCAATGGCTGTTACAGGCAGGGATCAAAAAGCAAGAGTCCCACAATGCTTAGCTGGGACTGAATTAGCCAAGGGGCTGAGTATGTTAGAGTGAACAGCTTCAGCAAAACAAAAAACAAAAAAAAGCAAAACAAAAACAAACAAAAAACCACAAATGACAAAAACAAAACAAAAGAAGCAGTCAAAACTGTTCTGGTGGCCTTAACCCAAATAGGACACCACAAACAGACATCAGGAATGGTTTAGTAGATTCATGATTTAAACTTCCCCTTATTTTAAAGTGTTACACTTTAACTGTCCCAATGCAACTGAATATGCTCCATGGGTTGACACCTAATTCCAGGAGGGAAGAGGTAGGCTCTTCAAAATTGAACTATTAATGTAAAGCCTTTCTATTGCACAATCTCTTGGAATAAATTCCATTTCTAATATGGTTCTGTTAGCATAGTTTTCCAAACTCATCTAAATCAAAATGCCCACTGGTTCTTAGCAATTGCTAATTAGACAAGATCAAACACTGTGGGAACCTGTGCTTTATCCTTGACATGACCATCTTGCTTTTAATTGGCAAAGGCTTTGTGGACAGACTGGTGCCTGCTCAGACATAATTGTTTGTCCTTTCCTGATTAACAATCTCAGCACCCTCTGCATTTTTGTTCTCTTGCAGAGGCTTATGGAAGGTTACTAAGAAACTTGGGATTTCTTGTAAGATTGCTTTGCAGTACTACCTGACACACATAAGATTATTTAATGCTTTCAGTTTGTTTAACATGCTTGTAACTAAAATTTCAAGCTCTACCTTCCATGTAGAGTTGATTGCTTTTGAAGATTGTCAACAGCCAGTGACAGCATTTTCCTGAGCTATCCCAAACTTCTCATGCCTTTGGGAACAGACAGGCTGTTTCAGCTTTACCTCCAACCAAGCTGCACTTTGTGTGGATGAGTCTGGCTTAGCCTATTCCCACAGAAAACACATCATCTGCACACTGAACTCAGGCCAGACTCACAGAATGCTCACAAAGTGTTCTCTTGGCCTGAAGCTGGGATTTGTGTTTTCTGAGCCAAATTTCAAGAGAAGCAAGTGAGGATTTCTGGTGTTGGGAGGGTGCCAGGCAGGTTGTGGAAGTTACGAGCAAGTGTTGGGGTCTGTTTCAAACGCTGTTTTCAGAGAGCACACTTACCAAAGTGAGAGCCCTGAGAACTGAAATTCTCATGTAGGTGCCCAAGAACTGAAATTACAGTTCTCTCACTGCTTTTTCCTCTGGGATCTGGCTGTCAGCAGGGGCCCATTTGCACATAACCTCATGTTTGCAGGTACCTCCTGCACTTCTGAGACACAAGTCACTGCATTTCAGCCTGTGGTGATGATGCTTTAGAAAAAAGGAGCAACCCCTGCTCAAAGCTCTCCTTAGCCATCTCTCCAAGTTACTTTGCTAGCTTTATGGCTTCTCCAGAGACCCTGCTTTACTAATAGCTTCCATTCCAGCCTGAGAGCTGCCTGAACCACCATCCAGTGCCCTGCACAGAAGGATTAAATGGTGCCTTAAAGCTCTGGGCTCTGGTGTGTGTGCTCTGCCCAAACACTCCAGAGCTTTCTTGGGCTCTGTCCTCTCTTCTCTGCCTTGTCCTCGTCCCTTCCTGAAGTTTCTCACGTTTCACGTGCAGGATCAAGATCCTTCTAGTCTGACAACATAAGGCATTGAGATACTCAAAACCATGGGAACACACTGGCCAAGGGAATTTACATGTTCAGCCCTTACACAATGAGCCTGTGATTTCATGGCAGAGACAGACAAATTAGATGGAAAAAGGGAGCGTGAAACATTCTTAGTCTTAAGGTGAGTCCTGCTCTGCGTCATTGGCCTATTTTACTCTGCTCAGGGGAAAAAACGGATTATTCCTGATACAAATCTAGGATCAACAGTAACAGACTTTTCACATTGGATTTATTAATCCATTTTCTGTTGGTCATCCTGCTCAAGGCTTTCTAAACGAGAGAGCTATGTTGCTTGGCTGGCTTTGGGGGAAAGAGGTTAACACTGAAGACTACACAAGTTTCTGCAATTAGACAATTTCTTTGTAGCACAATGTAGGCACCAAGCTGATCTCAGAGGCCTTTTTTGCTGTTGCAGAAACATCCTGGACAAGTTTTCTGAGCAGCTGTGCATTAGTGTTCCATGTTAAATGGGCTGATTATACATTACAACAGCTTCCCTAAGATCTTCCCATCCCTTTGGATTTCCTCACAGAAACTTTCTTTCTCTCCTTCTTTTCCCTTGCCTCAAAGTGGTGCTTTGTAAACATGTGCCATCCAGTGGGAAAGCAGATGGGGGGATTGGGGGGATCATAGAAGTCGTGCTTTAGGGATTCATAGGGAGATTGTTCTGTCCTGTTTCTCAAAAAATTAAAAAAAAAATAATACTTGCCTCATGCCTCATATTCCTTTTTAGGAAAAGAGGTTTCAGGCTCTGGTAGTGTGGGAGTAACAGCCATGGGAAAGATGGGAAGTGTGCACACACCACAGTATCTGGAGAAAGGAAGGACAGATTTTAAGATCTTATGATACAGGTCAATTTTTACTGTGATTTTGGTGCACCATTTATTTATATTCTTGTTAATCCTTCCAACCCTCCTTCCACACAAGAGCAAGTTCAACATGTGGTGTACTTCTGGTTACTGAAGTAAAAGCTCATAGAATAAATGTGGGGAAGAAGGGGTAGCTGCCTAGGAGAGCACACACAGCTGCTCAGCTGCGGGCAGACCAGCACAGTGTCCCAGCTGCTGGGATCACTTCATCCCTCTCCTCAGTTTCCTCTGCTCACTGTACAGGAGGATCTGTGCTTTAGAGTTGCTGGGGTAAATAGAATGGGTTTTTTAATAGGGTTTTGGGGTAGATTTCCCTCCAGACTCTATCTGACTTTGACTGTAAGATGTGTTGCTGGTTTTGATCCCCTTCAAATAACTGCTGTATTGCCCACGATGGTTTTCATTCTCTTGTGCTGTTTCTGGGGGAAGTTACATGTGAGGACTGTAGGTCTGGTGTGAGCATGTAGCAAAAGCTGCATTCTGATGAGACACATTTAGTTTTCCAATTGCTTTCTGGGGATAGCTGGAGTGTCTGTGCTTTCTTAACTGAGGTGTGATGCTCTTTGTCATGGAGGAAAAGGAGCTCGAGCTCCTCTGCAGATTGTTACACCTTTATCCTGTAATCAATAGCTTTCATCCCCACTTGCTATATGGGCCCCAAAAGTTTTTGAGTGGTATGACGAATTTTCTTGCAAGAATTTATGGCTTTGTTGCTCTCATAACTACCTGTTGAGAGCCCTTAGAAGTGGTCTGTGGATCCCAGGAGTCCTTAGGCAGCGGATTGAAAACTTGGTCTGCAGTTTTTTGTGAGCTAAGCTCAGAGCCTGAGTGTTTTGGCTGACTTCTGAGCTTTGTCTCTTTCTCTTTTTTCCTCTTCTCCCCAAAGCATGCACCCATCCCAAGGGACCTGGAGATTCACAGTCTAATTTTTAAGCAGCTAAACTGAACCGTATGTTTTTATAATGGTGTTGCAAGATTTTTGGAGCCTGAAACACAGCAGGAGGGTTAAGCTCATACAACCCAAAAGCACATTTCCTCACCTGGCCTTCATGTTTAATGTGAGCAAAAGAGTTTTTTAGGAGGAGATGAGGGGAATGTAGCACCTCTGAGTTGTGAGGGCATGAAAGAAGCCCTCTGATCTTAGGGACAGGCATGGGAGTGGGGCTCTCCAAGCAGAAAAACACTGCAAAGCCAAACTTCTCATGCTGAGACTGATGATGAACCAGTGTATTTTAAAGCTGCTGTGTATCTGTTATGTGTACTCTGCTCTGAGGCTGGCACACTGCAGATTCTAGGAGTAACTTGTTCACAGTTTGAGGGGGAAAAACCACAACAACACTGAGTGTTAGAGGCTTTTTAGAGAAGTGGAGAAAGTGATGTAATAAGATCCAATGTCTCTGTTTGTCTAACATTGATTTCCAATTGTGAAATGAGCTTGATGTTTTTAACAATGGGATGATGAACCCCTGGAGCAGTTGCCTAAGGGATGAGGCAAGCTCTCTGTTACTTAAATTCAACATATCAAGTTCAGATCACTTTTCTGAAAGTGGCATTCCAGCTCAACTAGAAGTTCCTGAGCTCAGTATAGGACCACCAGGTGAATTTTTACACCCAGAGCTAAGTGGGAGGTCAGATTAGAAGATCATAACAGTCTTTTTTTTACCTTCAGAGCTGAAATCCTTGAGCATGTAAAAGTGAAATCAAAGAGATGAGAAAGGTCTTAGGGCCAAATATTGCCTGCCAAACCCAATTATCAGAACTGCAGTTCAAAGTGATCTGTGCCTTGCTGGGCCAGAAGCATTTGACCACTGATTATGGCAAAGGATGCAAGTGTTAGGAGAAGTGACAGGGCTGCAAGAAAGCGGTTTCAGGTTCAGGAAACCTGCACTTTCCCCACGTAGAGAAGACTGGAGAGACTCCTGAACTGCCTTAGGCTAAGCTAGGTTTGTGTTTCAGAAGAGAATCTCCCAGAAGCATGCAGGACTGTGTGTTCATGGCAGGGAAGAGGAGCAGGAGTTCCAAGAACGTCACAAGGATGGGCTCTGGGCATGAGTGAGGATGAAATGAGAGATAGGCAGCTAATGCCAAAATCATGATGTGGCTTGGAGCCCCTGCTTCCCCTCCTGCCACTGCAGAGGTGGCACAGAACAGGTAAACTCACACCTCCAGGGACCACAACACACCCTGTGACAGCTTGTAGGGCAGAGCAAAGGGCCCTCACTCCCCAGGGCAGAGAGAGGGCAGCTGCATTAAGGAGAGCTTGCAGCCCAGCCTGCCTTGTATCCAATGCACTGCATGCATACAGGTTGTGAATGATTTCTTCCCTAAGAAATGAGCCCAGGTTAAAAATAGCTGTGTGCTGCCTCCTTCCTGCTCGCCGAGGCCGGAGATCACTTGAAGTGCTGGCAGTCATTTTTAATGTGGAAATGTTTAGAAGCCAAAATTGTTTGGCATCTCCTGCCAGTATGGGGAGCTCTGGGGACAGCTGGAGGGCAGACAGTGGAGTCTGGTTTTCTCTTCACCCTGGCCCGGAAGGAGAGGGGAAGAAGTTCACTCTGGAGACAACTTCTCCATTCTCAGCTCCAGCCTTGACTCTCTGCTGAGCTTGTTAATGAAGCGCCAATTAACACTGGGTAGTTTTCTTACGTGGCACCTGGAGCTGGATCAAGATAAAATATTTTCAAGCTGCTACACTACAGGCAAACTGAGCCTGATACTCTGCCTGGTGTAGAGGACAGCCTCCTGCATGTGTCACCAATTCCCTGTCACCTGGTGAACTTGTACAAATTATGTGTTTGGAGGGTTATATGGCAACTCTGTCTATACCTGCTCCTCTTCTGTGGGATTCTATCTGCAGAGAGCATGCAAAGCTTTAAGGGTTGAAAATTTAGGACCTAAATGACTACACAGATGCTTTCTCATTAATTCTCAGCTCAGGGCTTGCAGGAGTTTGCCACCATTTGAGAAGCAAGGGCACAGAGAGCTGGTACCACATGATGATTCCCTCATTGCCTGCTGACCTGAAGGACTGACTAAAGCCTAGAATGGCACTGTAAGTAATGATATGTTCTTGCAGTTTGCAATGAAATAATCAGGATTAAGCCCAAAGGCATGATTAAAACTATGCAGCTCATACTGTGGTGTGAAGAGGATGAAAACAATCAGGTATTTACTTACTGAACAGTTAATGCAGTGGTTTTTACTCTGACTAATCAAAGCTCTTGGGGTGGGCAAAGTTTGTCAGATCTTGCCTGAAAGAGATGGAGATTTCTGGTCTCTGTGCTTGCAAGGAGAGAAGGAAGGGGGAATACAAGAATATAAACTATCTCCTGCACCCCAGATGTCAAAAACTCTGTGAGGGATGTGCTGTTTGAGTTTCTGGCCTACAGATCTGCACACAGACATGATCAATCACTGATGGATGGAGCTAGGAAGGTGAGAAATTTGTTTTATATGCTGACTCCAGCAGAACCTGATCTAGGAGATGTTTATTGAGGCAGTTTAATTGGAGCCTGAAGGGAACTGGGAAGCTGTGACCTTCTCTCCATATTATCAGGGCCATTGCCACATGACAAGGCAGAAGGTGCCACCAAGCAAATTCCTTCCTGTTCCTCCAATAGCTTGAAAATGAGCCACAGTTTTCTTGATTTCAGACCTTTTGAGCATGAAGATTTTCTGCCCCCAATGCAAACCTGAATTTTGTTCCCTGCACATCAAATGCAGCTGTGTCTTTGCTGTGCTGGCATCTGGAGCATCCTTTCCATGGTGCTTTCAAGCCCTCTCACTTCTTCCCTTCCTCAGCTGCAGAGCAATGTGTGCCCTCAGGTCTCTGATTTAGCACTCCTCCCTTTTCTGCTCCCAGCCTCAGTGATTCATTATAAAAAATGATCCAGTTTTCAGAAGTCATGAGGTTCTGTGTCTTCCACTTAATTATTGTTTTATTTTAATAAGCAATTATGTTTTGAAGGCACCTCAGGGCTCCAGGCATTAACCACTTATCACCTGCTGAGTGATTTAAAACTAGTGAAGCACATCCCATTTACAGGCTGGAATAAGGCCTGAATCCTATCAGCAGACAAATGAGTTCAGAAATACTCCATGTTCGTAGCTCACTGCTGATGGTTTCATCTCCTGGTCCTCAGAGAGAGGCTGGTTATGTGCTGGAGGGATGTCTGTTCCCTTGCTGCTCTGATAAGGAGCAAAGGGATCATTAGGGGCTGTGAAAGGGAGAAGACTATCTCTTGCCTAGTTTGTACCATTTACTTTGGCAACTATCTTCCTCGAGTCTCTCTTCACTACGAACCATAAAATCCCAGCTACTAAATCAACCCACAGCTCGGGTATCCCTCGTGTGAGATGCAAATCTGCTCTGTTGTGAGCTGTAGGAGCAGGAAGCCCGTGAGTCTCAGCTCCAGAACTGATACAGAAAACAAACACAGGGCTGAGCTATTAGGTGCACTGGTTGGTTTGCCTTTAGAACTTGTTATTCCCTACCATGAGGCGATTTGTTGAGCCTACTCTAAGAGCAGGAAACTCACTAGATGTAGCAATTCAGAGGAACAAACCCTAAGCATTCCCATAGATTGGAGGATGTCCTGAGAAACACCACCTTGAAGAACAGAGACCTGTGTTATCAATGCTGCCTTTCTCCTGAAGTTTTTATAACATAATGGCTTGGTTTTTGTCCTCCTACATCTCCTTGACTTCCAGGTGGCACAGCTGGAAGTTTGTTTGAAAACAGAAACCCATTACGTCTTTCTCTATTTTTATGTTAGGCATTAAAAACACAACCCAGGCCTGCACTGCTCTCCTCTGTGGAGCTGCAGCCCAGCTCGTGTGGAGCATCATTACTGACATTATCTCCAGTGTTATTCAGCACATGGGCCATATGCTCCAAGGTGTGCCTTCTCCACAGACTGCATGAGTCATTTAAAGACTCCAGGGAGTTTTTAAATGAGTTTAAATGCCAGGGGAGATTTTAAAGCACCATAACACACACCAGCCCTCAGCTGCCAAGGGATGCAGCTCTGGTGCCAGCATAATCCATGGAGGAATGCTCCCACATAGTGCACAGGGGCTTCCTGAATTGGGGAACCTCAGGGAGCAGAGAGACCCACTGGGAGCTGGTGGTTGATGTGGTAGGGGCTGAGGGTACCTGTGCAAGACTACAAAAAATGTACTGGAATGGTCTGCCTGGGGAGGTGGTGAAGTCACCATCTCAGGATGTGCTTCAAAAAAGACTGGATGTGGCACTCAGTGCCATGGGCTAGTTGAGGTGTTAGGTTATGGGTTGGACTCGATGGTCTTGAAGGGCTCTTCCAACCTAGTCATCCTGTGAATTCTGTGAAAAAGACCTTGGGGTGGAAGGAGAAATGGGAATGAGCTAAGGTGAAAGCGAAGGTGGTGTCCTTACTGAGAAGAACTGTTTCCTTCTCATTTGCTCTCTGATGTATCCTTGGGGATTCATTTTCCATGCTGAAGATGCTTATTAAAAACTGTAGTTTCTTTGAATAAAGTAGGGAGTAGAAAATGATGGGGAAATGTGCAGTTACCCACAAATGTGTTCCCTGAGATGACCTGAGCTGTTCCTCCTTTTGTTTCAAAGTTCCAGCCTCTTGGCCCATGTAGGTGATGTGTCCTGGCCACTTCCTTTTCCACAGCCAGAAATGAGAACAGCAGGCTTTCTTTTTGGAGAAACACAGCCATTTCTAAACAGCAGTCAGCCTGAATTACATGTCAGAGCAGCTCTCGTTATGTTCCTACCTGTGCATCATCAGAATAGGCCCAATAAAAAGCCTCGTTTCTCTTTATTTCCTTGTGATTTTATGTCCCCTGTCCATTTGACCTTCTGTTGTCATCCTCTATTTCTTTCTGCCCAATGTCTGCTCTGATTTAGAAACTGATGGCTCTAGCATATCTCTCAAAGGGAGAGCAGGACATTCAGAAGAGTCTCAGTGTCTAGAAATGTGGAGCTTGCAGGGGCTGATCCTTCACTACTTTCCCCTGCAAGGTCTGGGCATTGCTCTGTGCCTGCTCCATCAACTTCCCTGGAGCTGGGCTGGGAAGCCTCAGCATTTTTCTACAGTCCTTTTGGTGTTCTTAGCTTGGATTTGGAGCACAGCTCAGCAATGTTTGCTTGTCACATCCCCACCAGGCTGGGGACAGCGATTCAACAAATTCAGCAGAACTTGGTGATAGGATTTGACCCAAATCACAGAGGGGGAAAAAGAAGCAGCTCTGTAAAAACTGAAATTCCTCTGGATGATAAATTCTATTAGAGGCAAATAAATACAAAACCCAGGTATGAAAGGGGCATATTCTGATTTTTCTCTTGTCTTAGTGTGATTTAAGCATAATTTGATGGGGCTCAGCTAAGCAAGCAGTGCAGAGACCCTGAGGAATGAGGCTCTGTTTGCTGAAAAGTCAACATCTTGCCTCCACAGCAGTAGGAGAAGAGGTGTGAATGAGATTGCATAGAATCAGATCCCTTTCTCCCTGTTGGAAGCTTAAAGAGATTGGAAACGCACTTGAAGCCAAATAGACAGAGCTGGACTTGCAGACTGTGTAGGCATTTTGATTTCTCTTACCCTTCTCTGGGGCAGAGCTCAATGAAGACATCAAAGAAGATGCCCTCAGACAGATTTGTAAAGATAGGACTGGGCTCTAAACCAGCATGCAGACCTGCTGGACAGAGATGGTTTGAGGCAAAATTCAGGTAAAAAAATAGCAAACTATTTTTTAAATTTGAGAAGTACCAAGAGCTTCTTAGGTAAAGATATCCAGCTGCTCATTACCAGTACCTAGCATATGATCTATCAATATTTATGAGCATATCCCTGTTTGATGTAGGGTCTATGCATTCTCTCCAGTCTAGTTAGTTTGTTTCTCTGCAACTAGAAAGCAAAATTTCATAGAAATAAGACATTTTTCAGACAGCTGAAGGATTCCCTGGCTGCCCAGAACTTGATGGGAGAGTGAAATGTTAATAATTCAATTGGACAGGCTTTTAGGGCTGAATTAAGGAGCAGCAACCACCATTCAAGTGTGGAACAATTATGTCAGTTTATGCTTGAAAAGCCTGAGTTTGCACATGTAAGACAGACAGAGATACAGAGCTTGGCCTGTCTAGTGATGGCAAAAGCTGCATTCCTGAGTTGCACCAGAGCATGGTCCAAAGGCCATTGAAAGATGCAGCCCTTTAGAGTTCTAAAATACAGATATTGGAACTGGAGGTGAGGTCTGGTGATGGTGAATCCATCCTCCTTGCACTTGTCCCATTGAGGCAATACAAATTTATTTCCTGGAACATTTCCTCAAGTGTTTTCTTTCTTGTTGCTGTTGGAGTGAGGTGACATTTTTCATGCATAGTCTGGTAGATGTGCCTGAGGCAATGCTGAAACATAAGCCCTCCATCTCATCTGTTTCCCCTGTTCCTATACAAGTCTTGGGCTGGGGGATGAGCAATAACACAGGAGTTTCCAAGCCACAGGGGAATGGCTGGAAATTAGAGGGACACCTTGATAGAAGAGCCATTTGAAGGAATATTAATTATCAGGCAGCAAGTTCTGGACAATTGAATCACAACTCCAGATGTTCCCATTCTGACTAAATGCTTTAGCAAAAATGTTTAATTGATTGCTATCTTGTGAGCTCTGTGTGTGTGTGATAAAACCCAAGACTGCTGAGCTAGAGGGATTGTCTGGTGATAGAAACAGAGTGTACTGTGTTTCTTT
Source organism: Toxostoma redivivum (assembly GCA_013397375.1). NCBI lineage: Eukaryota > Metazoa > Chordata > Aves > Passeriformes > Mimidae > Toxostoma > Toxostoma redivivum. The sequence continues at coordinate 508,541 of VXBI01000755.1, read as the reverse complement.
ACCTTTTTAAACTTAAGCTTTTTTATCATAGATAATCAAGGCCAGGTTAAAAAATATTCTTTAATTTATGATCTTTATTGTAGTGTCATGGTGCTGATTGAAGTCACTGGGCCCCACTGTACATGGATGCCTTTAAATAAAGAGGCATCTCTATTTGGTCTGAAAGGCCTTTGAGTCTTGTTTAATGAGGGACTGCAGATTCAAGGCCTTCCTGATTTCTATATATCTGTAGAGCAGGTACAAGGACAGGAGGGCAGATGAAAGAAGAAATAAACCATTGAGATAAAACAAAACCAACCTGTACTTTTACCCCAGGCTGAAATTGTACCAGAGCTGAATTTCAAATAAGAAATTATTTTCCTCTTTTTTTCCACCCTCCCGGCCTTTAATCTCCAACCAAATTCAGAAATGTCAGCCAAATGTAAGGATGTTCTACCTGACATCTTGGGGCTTAGGGGGCCTCCACAAGGTAAGAGAGGATACATAATAGGTAAAGTGACACTTTGCAATGAAATTATAAAGTCCCAAAGATTTGACTTGTATTCCTGACATCCTTCCTGGATGGGAAGAGCTTTTTGTTGCAGACCAGATCCAGATTCTTGTATTCTCATGAAATCAGGCATCTTTTCATTTAAGTGGAACCTGGCATGACCGTAATGTAGATGCTTCTCACCAAAATACTTTTCTTTTTGTGATGATTAGTAGATTGGTTGGGAGTTGATCCAAGGTGGTTTCTCACAGGGGCAGACACACTGATTTCATTGGAAACATCCTTGACTTTTAGGTCCCGTTCCTTTTGCATACTCAAAAGCTAAACTGAAAGTAGTAGAAGAAGTAAATTAGTCCCACGCTTCTAAAAACAGGAATACTTCTGCTAAAAGTATGAGAAGTACTTAGTAGACAAGGTTTCTGTGAAAAAAAGCGGGGGGAAAGGTGCTATATTGCCAGGCAATACTAGTGTGTTGTCATGAGAACATTTTTATGTTTTATTTGTGCCTTTCCTCTCCAGAGTTTCAATGCATGAAATTCTGTTGTGTTAAAAACTGTTACGAAGACCTCAGTGCTGCCCATGATAATGGGAAAAAGACAGATTTAACAAGGGGAAGAGACATGAATGTGATGTGCTGAAAATACCCAACAATTTATTCCTTGGTGCTTGGTTATGCTGAATGCTTTTGTTCCAGCTGGGGTTGCTCATCTGTGAGCAACAAACCGATGGCACAAAGTGTCTGCACACAACCTTTGTGTTTCTCTGTCTGTGGCTTCAGAAGGTTCACAGCTCACTTGACTTGCAGGCACTGTCTGGATGTGCCATTCTCTGCCAGAACTGAGGTGTGTGGAAATGGGAAAATGAAGGGGAAAAGCCAGATTGAGGGCAGCTGTAAAGTAGAGACTTAATTGTTTTAATATGCAGGAATTTAGGGGTTATTAATTTGCTGCTTTAAAAAACAGCATCTATTCTTAGCTCTCAGAGGTGGTTGTTTCCTAGGGATTAGTGACAGGCCATTCTGCCAAGGTGTGTAGGCTGATTTTGGAGAAGCTTCCAGCCAGCCTGGATGGAGGCTGATGTTTTGCAGACTCCTTAGAACACCCTGGCAAGGGGGACACTTCCTACTGTACTTGGCCTATAAATGCTATAGATGAACTGTTGCTTTTTCAAGACCGTCCTAATCCTGCCAGCTCAAAGAGAACAGCAGCTCTGGAGGAATCCAAGATGCCTTGGCACCCCTGCCAAAGGACAAACTGAGTATGCTTCCTTCTGAGAGCACTGCTGCAGGCCTTCCTGGCAGCAGTCTTTATGGAACACTGGCTATTTATGTGTAAAGCAAAAGAAGGGAACATGGGATTGTTTTTGTCTGCATACAGTTACCTGATACCATTTGAAAAGCCACTGATCCCTGGCAGAATTGTGACGTTCCACACCATGAACTGACTGGCTCAAGGGACTGGAACCCAAATACCAAGAATGTCATGGACTCTGGTCTGGGCATCAAATCTGAGCTTCTGGCAGGCAGAAACCAAAACCTGGGTTGAAAATGTTCAAGTTTGTTAGTTCCCAGGCTGAAAACAACAGACGGTTCCTGCAGCTAACAAACTGCTGCTCCGAGAGAAGGAATCAGTGGGAGCAGTTGGGCACTGATGAGCAAAGGCTCAGAGTCTGCTCCACATTGTTTAGAGCTTTGCCATCATAATTAGATCTTAAAATGTGTCAGTTCTGCATGAGACAATTCATCAGCGTGGCCCAGGAGCACGTTTGCTTGGGAGTGTGAGTGTCTGTGACTGGCACCAGAGCTGTTTAATGGAGCTGAGACAATGCATTGCCATATCCCAGTCTGTGGGCTGTAGGAACAGGATGGAAATAATGAGAGAAGGAAGGACTCTTGTTACCTTCTATTTTCCACTGCCTTCATCACTTCAGAATTTAATAAAACCTTCCCCCATGGAGCAGCAATCAGCAAAGGCAGTGAGCACAAGGTATTCAAATAAGAACTTTCCTTTCCCATCATAAAAGTTGACTATAAATTGTCATTTGGGTGTTTTTAGAGAGAAAATTTTTATGTCTGCATTATATTTGTTTCTGCAACTTCTCTTGTCTCAAGGGTTTTCCCACTGAGGAGACAGGAGGCTGTTCCCCCCTTGGGAAGAGGAAATGCAGAGGTGACCAGGGATGATTGCAGAAGCAGGGAAAGGAGGAATGGTGGCATGAAGTGGATTTTCTGCTCTGAAGTCATGCCCTCACCCTGTATCCATGTCATCCAGGGATGCCATGACTGGAGGACTTGTCTCAGAGAGACAAGTGCTTTGTCACTGTATTAAATCAAGTCTCCTATGCAGCCAGTTTGTGGTGGCATGCAAGTCATAGAGGCTTGGAAGATGGGAGAGCAGATGAGAAGGGATCTAAGAGCTATTAATTTTATTTGTGGGCTTTAAAAATATATTTTTCCACTCCTATGGAGAAAGACAAAATGCATGTAGCTTATGGAGCCTGGAGGCTGCTGAATTTCACATGGATTGGAATGCCATCCTCCTAACTGTGACTTGGGAACTCATCAAGCCTCAGGACACCAGGAAATATTGATACTCAGTGCTGGAAAAGTCAGCTGTGACAATGAGCCTCCCACAGAACAAGTTATAACTTACCTGGCCACTGCCACAGCAGTGCTAGGACTGCCATTTCCACTGTGACCCAGAGTTCATGATCCATGGAGGGAACCTACCAAGCCAAAGAGGGGCTGTGTTTCTGTCTTGGCTGGATTATAAACAGATAATCCCATTCTATTTTGCAAAATTTCCACTTCATTTATTTTATCTGTGAGGGGTACAGTCTTCCCTGCTGGCATGCCATTGCTTTGGGGGCTGTGCTAGTCCCTACTGACCATCAATTTCTAATAATGGTGAGGGCTGCATTTCAAGGATGAAACCAAGTAATTCCTCTTTCAGCTCATTGTGATATATCTCTGGCTAAAAGCCTGGGAAACAATTTTCCTATGACCTACTCTTTGATGATAGTGGACTGTTTTATGCTGCTGCAGTCTCCCCCACATGCTTGGCTTTGACTGATAAAGCTCAGCTGAGAGAGAAAAAATAAAAAACACTGCTGATGTGCATTGCTGCTGCTGGCAAGGGCCAGAGCCCTGCATGGGGCCCCCAAAGAGGGAGAAGAATCTATCTGTGGAGATTGAGCCTGATTTAATTCTTCTTATAAAGCATCTTGGCAACTGTCTGGATCTGACAGGTTGATAATAAGACTTTCCCTCAATGCAAAAAGGAAAGTAATTTACATTGACTTCACACCTCTGGCAAGCAGGAAAGATCCTGCCCTACGTTAGCATGAATGGGGAGCAGACGTGAGAGCGAGAGCAGGCAGCACCAGGGAAAGGGGGAAGGTTTGCTCCCTGCTTGAGCAAGAAAATGCCATTTGGAAAATGTCAGTGGATGAGAGCTGGGCTTGTAATCAGCATTCTGTCCATGGCAGCAGTTTGGAACAGCTTTCCAGCCAAATCCTGAAGGATCACTCTTAGGAGGAGCAGCAGCTCCACCTGATTTCATTTTGCTCCATTTAGCCCAGTGCTCCTGCTGATACACTGCTCGCTCTCCCTTACTGCAGGCACACGAGCACCAGCACCCAGCTGCACTAAGGTCTTATTTCTTGTTTTGCCATTTCATTGACAAGCATCTGACAGCCCCCGGGAAGGATAGTGATGCTCACTGAGTGGAGAAGGGCTCTCCAAGAGATGCAAGGATGCAATTACCCAGCCTCCATCTGCCCCAATTCCCGAGAACACAGAGCTATTCCCAAGAGATCTAACAAACCTACTCCCAATGTAAATTATGTTCTACCCTAAACCTGCTGTCACACTAGTTCTGGTTCTGAGTAAGGGCCTTGTAAGCTGGCCCCTCAGCAGCTTTCTGACAAAACAAATGACTTGAGCCTCTCCATGCCTCATACACAGACTGGATTGCCCCTCAGTGCAGTGCCATGGGAGGTATCAGTTCTGGGACACTTAAAAATCCTCAGGTGAAAAGCATGCCAGGACAGTGCCATGTCCTTCAGGGAAATGGCTTTTACCAAATTTTGCTCTTCATAACTTACCAGCTTTAAAGACCTCTGTCCCTCCTGTCAGAATTGAGCTGGGAGGTGGTAGGAAGGGAGAACTGGGTTTATGTCAAAGCAAACAAAAGTGGGAGGGTGGTGAGAGCATTTACTTTACGTGTTCCCTGGCTACTAGGATCATGCAGAGGTTTTTTTCTGTGACAAGGTACTGGCTGGGCCCTAGGGCTCTTTCTCTTGGAGTGCTCTCTGTTACAGGGATGTTTTTTGGAGACCTCAGGGAACATACTCAGCCCAGTGTAGGCAGGGAACTCCTGAGAGCTTTTAAATGCCCTGGCCAGCCTTGCTGGATGTGGGAAGGAGGACACTCAGGTGTAGAGAGGTACTGAGGGCTCCTAGGAAGCAGAGCAGAATATCTTGTTCTGTGGGGACACAATCACTAGATTGTAAGTTTGTTCTCTGACTCCTGATTTAATCTGTCTTTAGAGGAAACCTGTGCTAAAGTGTGCATTGGTGTATTCCAGCTTTGAAAAGTGTCACAGAGCTGCTTTGGGGAAAGTGAAACTCCCACCTCAAGGTTGTGGCTGATTTAGGGTGTTGCCAAGGGGGAGTAGGGCCATAGAGGAAGGGACAGCATCGTGTGGTGGGTGGGAAGGTTCAGGTGATGGGAGAAGAGATCTGAAGGGTAGATCTCATGAAATGGTGTTGGATGTTGTGTAGAAGGTACAATGTAGAAGGTGAAGGGAAGGTACATGAGCCATTTTGGGGGAAATAATCTCTAAAAATCAGGAATAAGTAAAGTTTACTGAATATTAGTAATAATAGTATTAGAAGAGCAATGTAACCAGCTGTGGAGATTGCATCCCTATCCTGGCTGAGCTGTGCTGGAAGGGCAGGGTGCCTCTTACAGGGGTCTTAAACACTGCCTGTCATTGTGCCAGGTAAATACAGGACCCTGAGAGCAAGACACAGCCCTTACAACAACCCTTACAAATGAGAGATCCTGCCTGAAAGCAAAGGAGATGAAATTAAGACAAGTGCAAAGCACTCCTCTGGGGCAGGCAAAGCAGAATACACAAACACGAAACAGGGAATACACAATGAGGCATCTGGAGAGGGCTGGGGTTGCTCTGGTTCACAAGTAGAATATGAATCAACCCTGCAAGGCTGCTGCAAAACACCTCATTGTATCCAAGATTGTATTAACAAGAGTGCTCTTTGCCAGACTTGGGAGGCAATGATTACAACCTGCTTGGGGCTGACAGGGCTTCAGTCAAGTGTGGGTGTCTAGAACTGATGTGGAACTTTATCTACACCCATTAAGGAATTTGGAGAGCCCAGGGTGAAGAAAAGCCTAACAACAAATCAAGTGAATGATAAGAGGTCAGGCAAACAAGTCCTGCAGATAAAGATTGAAGGCACTGCATTAGTTCATTTTAAGAGAGAAACTATGGAAATGGGATGCAGTCAGTCTTCCTCACAGAAGGAGTACTTATAAAAAGGCTGATGATGAGTCATTTTCCATGGTCACTGGTGTAAGAAAAGGAAAGTGATTGAATTCATGGTGAAGATTTAAGATGTTTATTAGGAAAACCTTTCTAATCCCTAGAGGGTAAAACACTAAAACTGTCTAGGAATGGCATCTTCTTTCCTAGTGAGTTTTAGGAATGGGCTACACAAACAACTATTATTTAAGTATATTTGACAAACAACTATTATTTAAGTTATTTAAATATATTTGATCCTGCCTCTGATGATCCAACAGAACGCCTTTCTGCCATATGTATCTATAATTAAGCACAATATAAAAACACAGACGTTTCCTCAAGGAGTTCAAAACCCATCTATAAATAGATAAAGTCTTCATGTTTTAGTGGTAAAACTAGGTTGAACGTGCCTTATGTGACAGCTCTGTTCATATATCATTGTGGAGCAAACATCAGGAGGAGAAGGAACTCTTTAAACCAAAGAACAGCACTGCTGTAACAACATGAGTATAAAACTGGCCAGGCATAAATTAGACAGGAAATGGAAAGAAAGTTTTGAACTGTCAGAACAGCAATGTTCTGAAACAGCCTTTCATAATGGGAATGCTAGAGGCAAAAATCAGAACTTGTTTTTAAAATAGAGCTTGCTAAATTAATTCAAAGGATATAGAGAACTACTGCCTGTCATAGCAGGACTAGGAGATCCCTTTTGTTGCTGGATTTTAGGAGCTGAGAGGAAGAGAAGTATTTTTTGTGCCAGTGGGACTGTTTTCTGCTCTTTATTGACACAAATGTGCCTCTTTCATCCCTCTGCTTTTTCATGTGTGAGGCAGTTACTGACATTCCTTTCAAGATCTGAAGGTCAAGTCTCTGTTTAAAACTACATAATTGCATTAAAGTGAAGGAGGGAATTCCAAGTTTGGGAAGACCTTCTTGGAGAGAACTGCAAATCCTCAGTTGCTGGGTGTCCTCTTGACTTTTCCAAGGCTGCACTTTGTGCTGGTTGGGTCAGTGCCATTTGGGGTTAATGTGAGCAGCTGGGGGATCTGCCTCAGTGAAGAGCTGAGCCACTGTAGTCTGATGAACTGGAGCCAAACCTCATGTCCCAGAGGGTCACAGCTTGGCAGCTTAGGTGGGACAAGGTGAGGTGTCAAAGTGGGGAAAGAAGCTGCTGCAAAGCCATACAGTCTGCCAAAGGCAGCTAACAGGATAGCACAGGCCCTGTGCCAGGAGAGGAACTTAATTTCGTTGCTGACAAATGAAACAATGATGTGATTGGAAGTGCCACGTTTTGGAGGTATGAGCAATTTCCCTATAATCAATCATCCAAACCAAATTGTTTTCATTTCTTTGCATTATTTAGCAGCTTTTTGGTGGCAGACAATATGAGCTGGATTTTGTTTTTTACCCATCCCTAGGATTGATGTGATTTGTAGGCTTTGGCAGCGGGATGCTGGGGTGAAGAGAGGCTGAACTGGGCATCTCTACTCAAAAAACTTGGCAAAGACAATGTCTGTGATTATCAGCTAATCATTCAGACAGAGACGTTGTTTGTCTGCTCCTATTAGCTCTGTGAAGTATCCAGCTGAGAGAAGCTGACAGTGAAACACCTCCAGGAGAGGATGTCAGAAGCAAGAGGGAGGCAGTTAGGAGGTGATAAGGTAGAGCTGAGTTTGATAAGAGCCTCTGACTCTTCCAGTAATTGCAAGAAAGGTGAGACTGATTATTAGACCAATCAGCTCTCCTGGGTATTCCCAGTAATGTGAAGCTTTTGACGTGGTTAGAGACTGTGGAAGGAGGTTCAGGCATCCTGGGCTGAACTTTATGCAAGGGTTCTCTTTCTTTTCCTGTGGGAAATGTACCTCTAAGATCTCGAGGGCTATTTTACTGTCCCTTGAACAACGTGGGGGATATGAGAGAGGAAGCAATTGGTTGCAAGCATCAGCATAGATGACTCCAGTGACAAATTTGTTTCCTTACATGGATTCTGCAGCTGGGACTTTTGAGAGAGAACTGCTTGGTGCAAATATAATGAAATGGAAGGTTGTGAGGAGATATATCAAGAATAAATCTACTACAGAGGAAATACTTTTCATCCCTTTTAAGTCTGATGACTTTGGCCCCATTTCAAGTCATGGCTAAAGAGCCTGTTTGCACCACACAATATGTCAGCTAGAGCCTGATTTATAGAAGGGCATCCTGCAAGGGTCAAGCAGCACCTTGTGTCCTTACATGAGAGAGGAGAGGTTTTTTCCTTCAAGCAGGTTGAGCAGAACATTCTCATGCATTAAATTCGAAGCTGCCCTTAAGCTGCTTTGTACCAGGACATGTCTCTGGAAGCAGCATCACAGTTCATAGACAAGATACAGATGTGTGTGTGTGTGTGACCTGTGATGCAAAAATGTCCTGAAACCTGCAAATGGAGCCTGTCCCACTCTGTGATGCTCCCCAAGGCATGCTTAGACTGGGAAAATGTGATCCCCTGGTGGGTAACTGGTAGATGACACAGCTGGAAAATCTCTGCTCAGCACATCCCAGAACAGCCCTATTTTGCTGCCTATCAGAGCAGCAGGATGCAAGAGCTGTCTTTCAGAGAGAATTTTAAGATGGACAGAGTTGGAGATCAATTTAAGGATTAATTTCTGCTCTGAGTACAAAGGCTTGTATATTTGTTTAGATATCACTGGTGTGTTTCAGTTTTGATTTAGCTGCCTTTCTAACAGTCACTGGGAGTGTGGGGCTGTTGGGTTTGCTGCTTGCTGTTAAATCTGATCAAATACAATTCTGGGAGCCTGTGCAGTTAACCCTGGGAATCACAAAGGCACCAGGACCTCCTAGCATGTACAAGTAAACAAGAAAGGCATGTTTGTGGTAGCACTGACACAGTACACGAGCTCTAAGCACACTCACCTCTCTGTGGCTCAGCTCCTTGTACAAGAAATAGGGATCACGATACTTTTCCTCCTGCCTTTGTCTGCTCTGCCTGTTTGGCTGGTTGCTCGTGAACAAGGAGTGCTCCTTGTGGGGTTTTCTGTACAAAGCTTTGTGCACCCATCCCTGATGGCAGCAGGAGCTCTCGAGTGAGCAGAGATGTCTGAGCCCTGTTGGAAGCAGCAGCCTGTGCAGCACCAAGGTGGTGGATTAGATTGTGCTTGTCAGGCTATAGTGTAGTCAAACCTCACAGTAATAAATGTTGCTTGTAAGAAACCACCATTTACACCCACCCCAATGCTTATTTTTCCACTGCTAATTAGTTCTTGATAGGGCAAATGCTTACATCAAGTCGAATGGATACAAAGATCTTTGTTTTCTTGCTTTTTTCCCCCAAGGGTACATCTTCCCTTCTCCTTCTTGTCTTTATTTTCTTTTTAAACTGCCATTTAGATGTTGAGAAATGCAAAGCCTCCAAGCACAGAGTATTTACGGACAATTCAAATTGAATGTTTTTCCTCATTATTCTGGGATGGTGAATTCCCTCTCCTTTTATAGTTACTATCAAGGTGTAATGAAAATTTAGTTGGGCCTCTTGATGGCCACTTTGTTCAATACCAAAAGCCTTTATCTCTTCTTTTACTTCCTCCATCCTCTTTCTCCCAATCTTTAGAAAAGAATAAATCTCACCTTCTGATCATGATGCTTGATATCTCTAAGTTAATTTTATTAAACCTGTTTTCCCTACATTATACTCAGCCTCACTTGCCAGTTGTCTCTCAGGTCAGATTTGATGGAAGCAGGAGAAGCTTCAAACTTCAGAATTTATTCAGGTGAAACTAACAGAAAATACGGGCTCTTCAGAAATGTGATTGTTTGCTTGTGAGGAGTTGGAGAGCAGGAGGAAGAGCAAAAGCCATTCAATTCATCTAAGCAGAGGAAAAGTAAAACTTCTACACACAGACAACAACAAGATGCAACTCACTAAATGCTTAAATAATGTTTGAGGTAAGGCAATGTGTTTGTCTGGGGAATACTCTGCAGTAATTGTGAAAGGAACACTTCCCTTGTCTCTGAGCTGTTGGTGAGGTTTGGACTTAGGTGGAGGTAACAAACTGAGAAACATTGTTTTGCTCTGCTGAGCTGGTGAAACAAACCATGCTGCTGATGCTTTTACCATGAAACCTTATGTGGAATTACAGTCAACAAGTCTTTAGTGTTATTGGGATGTGGGGAAGTTTGACCATCACTTTGACTCAGATTTCACTGAAGCCCTGTTGCCTCAGTTCAGAGTTTGCTTTCTTTTATTGGGAAGCATATGGTAGAGACTAGAAATGGGGAGGGGTTTTGCTGTGTCCCATCCCTACTGGGAATCTTTCTTCCCCCATGCTGCCCTCTGTGCCTGGCTGGTCTTTGCTGGCAAAAGCACAGCAGTACTTAAATACTGTACTCAGGTCACTTTTACGGTCTCAGAATTAAACTTGGATAGGGATGGGCTGGCAGAAGTGGAATCAGCATGTGCTGGACACTTAACTGCCTGCTCATGTGTGCTCAGGGAGGTGTGCATGTGAGCAGAATGAAATTGCTGGCTTTGCTCTTTTCCATCTCCTCTCCTGTTCCAGTGATCAAGCCTTAGTAACCACCAGAGCCAACACACGAATACAGGTCCTTGAGAATCACCTCCCTTAGATGAAGGGGCAAAAAATTCCACCAGCTCCTGCTGGCAGAGTCATTAAAATCTGCTTTGCTGAGCTTTCAGCAGCAGAGAAGCTCATCCTAAGATGCTCTGTGAGAAAAGTTCAAGTCACAATGGCTGCCACAGTCTGAGCAGCTTTACCTCCTGGGGTGAGCTTGTGATTACACGGCAGTGATGGAAGGCTTAGTCATAGCAGCGGGTCTCCAGGAAACCTTGTGTGGGGGAATGCTGCCTTCAGGCAGCAGACAGTGCTATCAGAAGCCTACCAGGGACATATGCAAAAAATGGAAGCTTAATTGCCAAATTTCCCCTTTATCTTAATATAATTAACAAGGTCTCTGCGGGTCTGGTTTAAGGGAATGCTCAGAAATGTGTTATGGATGTGTTAAGGAGGATGGGAGTTTTGTTACTGTGGCTCCTTTCATAAAATCTCAGATATCTAAAATATTATTGAATTATTATGCTTTCTCATAAAACATGCCAACAAAATAGAAGCTTTGCTATCAACCTTCTTGTTATACTCCTCTCTCCTCCAGCACTCACTATGCAATGAGCTTTAGTTGATCATTCTCTCATAGCAAGAAATAGGCCCCATCTTTTTGGATTAGATGTTCCTCATAGCTGGGGCTGGCAGCTCTCTGTGAATGGTGACTCACAGACTCATTGGACAGGCGTCCACACAAATAAAAAATTCAGCACACTGGTCACAGGGTAAGGTGCAATAAATGGGATGACTCAACACTGCTGTCCTGCAGCATTGCATGCAAACTACCCAGGAGATGATGCCTGGCACCACCAATAGGTGAAGACTGGAGGTAAAATGACTCAGCTCAGGGTCAGGTGGAAATCCACCAGCTCGGACAACCTTTGCCTTTGCATCCTGCAGTCACAAAAGTCTGCTTGGTGTGTGACCCAAGAGGCATTTTACAGTAAAACCTCTCCCTCTTCCCTGTTCAGAGATCCTGGATTTGCAGACAAGATTATTTGTTTAGCCACAGCACCAAGAAGCAGAGCTTTGGAGTGTGAAAGCGAGCTTGGCTGAGCCTGGGTGCAAGTCAGGTTCAAGCAGGACTTATCTCAGGAGGGACTGGCAATGTTTTTGAAGGCAATACACTCCCAGCCCCTTTGAAGCCTTATCAGGGATCTGGATGTTTTATCTATAATGACTTTTCATGCAGGATGGCTCCTGTATGTTACTCATGCATCGAGTATGCACAAATCATCCTGGTTCACAGAGCGATAGGTGGAATTGCAAAACTGCACTTAATGACTGAGTGACAGCCATCTGTGCTACGTGCTTTCAATGTGATATTTTGAAGGATAATTTTTTCTCCTGCCTGTGAAGCTGAAAGAAACAGGGTGGAGGGGAGATGATCTCTTGGGTTTATTTGCTTTGCTTTTAATTGATTTTGGAGATTAAAGCTAGAGTGAAAGTATCAGCTTGAAAGCTCTGGGTAGTGAGTGCTTCTGTTTTTGTCGAAGGATGTGCATGGGAAGCATATTGTCAGCCTGCCTGGGCGCTGACCAGAGGCTGTCAGGACAGTGTTGGTTAGTCCAAGTGATGTTGTTATGAGGGATGTGACATTGTTTTTACAAGCTCAATGGACTACAGAGGCTAAGTGCTTGAGATATAAAGCACTGAAGACAAGAAAGACTTCATAGGCTTTGAATCTGTCCCTCACAGACAGATGCAGGCAGAACAGGCACCCTGCTGTCCTGGTGTTGCTGTAACTTAGTCTGCAATGGAGCCTCTGCTGTGTTAGAGAGATCTGATTTTTTGAAGAAGCAGAAACCATTCTTGTGGCAGGTGTTTATCCATTTCTTTAGTGTTCACCCATCTGACTGCTTGGGTGAACACAGTGATGGCTTTACAAGCACATATGGTGACTGGATAAGTTCTTCCCTTGCCACACAAAAAAATTCTGTAGAAATTTCCCCTCTGCCCCAGCAAGAAGTACCTGCCCAATGCTCCAACAGCCCTGTGCTGGAGGTGATGAGACCTTAGAAACTGCTGAGAATTTGAGAAATACAGGCATGGAGATAAAGCCTCAGTCCTTGAGCTCAGGAGGATTTTGGAAGGGCTTCAACTCCTACCTAAACTCAGCTACATCTATAGCACTGGTCTGCTAATAGAGGTGGGGGAACTGCATTTGGGGCAGAGTATCATAACTGAAGCTTGATTATTAGAGAACTGGTCTCACATCCTCATTTTATTGTTATCACGGATACCTGTTCTTAAAGGACTTTGAAAGCTGGCTGATGTTTTACACTCTCAACTTACTTTACACCTGGCACCATGAATCCTACCTCAGTCTACCATGTATTTAATAAATGAACACTGCAGCCATCCTGCTAGGGAGCTGACTTTCTACACCCTCTTCAAACACACACATGCAAAATGCTCTTTTCCTGCTCTGCTGATGATTTTTAAACAGAATGTTATGCAATAACAAAAGTAAAATATTAAAACTTCCCCTAAAACTTCCCTCCCACCTGTCCTGACTCCATTCCTAACATTTCTGTTTTTCTACCAACTTCTTTGGGCATCTAAAAGTTATTACCACCAATTAGAACACCTTTGAAGGGCTTTCTTATAACTATCAAAGTGTTAGTTGTGATAGCATCAACAAAGGCTTCCCAGTGAGAGGATGAAATGGCTGTTGGGCTTTTTTCCTGGGCAAACTGGGCCCTGGCTCAGCTTTCAGCTCAGTGACATTTCTACTCACATAGGAACTCCATATTTCTGTGCCTTCCTCCAGATGCAGCTTTTGCAGCAGTGAATGCCTGCATCTGCACACCCTGAGCTCTGCTTAGGCACTGAGATAAAGTGCTTTGAAGATCAGAGGGGATGAGTCTTTGTAGCTCTGATTAGGATGTATCCCACAGCAGGGAGTGTTCCTGGGCACTGAGTATGGAAGGGCTGGGAATCCTTGGTTGACCAGTGTTTAGAGATACCATGGAAATATCAAGCTGGAGGACTGTAAGTGAACCCATCTGTCACAATAATAGCACAATTTCCCCAGCAATGGGTGTTTTCTCTGTATTGTGCTGTGGCCTGGAGCTGGTCTGGAAAGGATCCAGGATCACAGCAGTGAGCAGGTGAGGCTGGAGTCTGCTGACTGATGTGTGTATGTTGGTTAGAGTTGCTTAGACAGTTAGATCAGGGCTTGGCATAAAGAAAAGAGGGCAATCTTTATCACTGGCTGGTAATTTGTTGCAGGCTGTATAACAATTTTGGCCTGTGCCAGGAAGGTGAGGACACATGCCCTGCAAATGACTGTCCAGCCATGACCTGTGTGAATGGGTATCTCCTTGAGAGGGCAGTGATTTGTGCTCTCTCATCCTGCTCTTGCTCAGTTGTTTTGGTGTTTTCCCTCTCAGCTATTCACTCCCAGTCTCTCTCCTCCAAAATTCCTCTTTCAGCACATGCCTGGCAGGTCACACGAGGTGAGCAGGGCAGGTTTCTGTGATGGGCAAGACACCAGAGCGACTCCAGGGCAGAGGAAACAGCCTGAAATGATACTGCTGCTGGGAGCTTAGCACTGTAATGGTAATGGCTGTAATGACCTTCATTTTCTCTCAGGAGAGTGATGTGATGCTCCTCCTCAAGAATTTGATGAGTCAAAAAGAAAGAAGAAAACAAATTAAGGTATTTTTTTCTTGTGACACATGACCCTTGCTCTGCAGGAAGGAAAGGATATTTTCTCACTGGTGTCTGTTCCTGCCATACTGGCAACAGGCTCCACACAAGATGTCAATTTAGCATCCCCTGTGTGTTTCCACAAGGCTTTAAAACAGCAGAAGTCCTTTCCCTGAGCTGCTGGCAGGTCAAGCATTCAGGCTGAAGGCTGTGCAGTTAATGTGAGATGTGAAGGGACATGCAAGCAGTCTTCTCTTGATCTGTGCCACTTCCAGCCTGTGTAGCTGTCATGGACTTTGATTAGGCTAATTTGGGAATCTTGAAAAAGCCATGGGTGATTCTATGTTTCTCTGAAGACCTCTGGAAACTCATTTGCATGATTAGCAGAAGTTGCACATGCAAATGCAAATCCTGTGCTTGCAGGACCATTGCTGTAAGCAGCCATTCTCTCCAGTGCTCTAAATACAATCTATGGACACAGCTCTTCCCACCTGGAATACATTCTCAACTGCTCCTGTGTAATGCATTTCTCTTCCCTGCATATCTCTCAGCTGTGACACTGCAGCTGTTTTGGCGGATTGCTTCTTGTAATCTTTCTTCTTTCTCAAATGGTAAACTTGTTCCTGATGTAATTACCGTGATAAAGTTCTGTGGCATGACGGATCATCCTTAATGGCACTGCTGCTCTTGACTTCAGACAAGAGGATATTTTATTTCAAACTTTGGTGGGAAGAGTAGTAAACAGTAAACAGTTTTGTTTTCCCCAGCATCATCTTCTTCTATATTGTCTGGCAGAGATGGTCCCTGCATCCATCTTACAGTGCAGAGGTTCCCTCGGGACTTCTCTGCAGCCTGCAATAACAGTAATGAAGTGCTGAAAAATGCTTGTTCTGTAGTGACTGAGGTGTTGTCATGGTCCAGCCAGCCCTGAAAAGCAGTGGCTCTGGAATAACAGGGGCAATGCCATTGTAAGGGCCATTCCCTGGTATAAGCAGAGGAAATCAAAGCACACTTGCAGTGAATGCAGAAGGAGTTTTGTATGTACTCCTTGCCTGAATCCTGTGTGTCCAAGTGTGGGAAGATCTAGTAACTGTATGATTCTGTGCATTCCTGAGTAAGAGGGAGGTTAGGATGGCAGGAAAACAGGTTTGGGGCATCTTCTCTCTTTTTACAAATGTCTGAGACCTAGCTTGTCTTTTCCATGTACAAAATCCCCAAACAACTATTTACTCTTTGAAGCTCATTTTTACTGTTTGTTTTCACAGTCTTGCCTGACAACCAGAAGCTGCCACAACTGCAGCTTCCCAGGCTCCAATGTACTGCATGCTGTTTGCAGTGCTGCCTCAGAACAACTTACAACAAACACAGAATCCACAGGAAAGAGGAACAGAAACAGCTGAGCTTCCAGCATGATAGAGGACCAAGGAGCATTCTGGGTTTCTGAAGGAACCTCACTGCACTATATTCCTGAGCAAAAGGGAGAGTGAGATGGAAAAAACATCAAATAGTGGCGATCTCATGATGCATTAGGAATTTACCAGTTTAAAGGAAGCATTTGGAAGGTGTCAGTTTTTTGGGAATTTAGTGGGGTCCATAGGGATTATGTGACTTTGTGTGAGTGTGAGATCAAGGACTGCAGGTCATTTTGGGGACAGCAGAAGAGTTTTCAGCACCTTTTCCTGCAACTCTACAAGCTGTACAGAACTGCTTACCTTTCTCATGCCAAGTCCTTTCTTAGCCTACAAAATGTATTTTTCCTGAGTATATATCCCTTCTGCCTGGGGAAAGGTCCATTGATTCCTGCTCAGCAAATGTGGCTACATGGTTTCCTCTACCACTTTGTGGGAGTGTTCACGTCAACCTGCTGTACATTTTTAAGGGTCTGAGCAGCCTGTGAAGCCCAGGGATCCTCCAGAGGCCAATTCCCATTAATTTGGTCCTCTGTGATCCTCAGGACCGACCCTGGTAATTCCTACAACCCCACTGGCAGCAGGAGGAGCCAGGGGAGCCCTGAGGTTGTGTTTCTTCACTGACGTGGCTCTTCAGCACTCAAGGACAGTAATTGAATGTAATGTCCAAACCCCAAACCAGCCTGCAAATCCCAGCACTGTGAACAGGAAGCTTCAGCAGAGCTGTTTCCATCATCTTATCACTCACAGACAGTTACTGTGTTCTTGATGTAATTACAGTGATAAAACAATGTGACATAACTGCTGGCTTCTATCGTGGTATCACTGCTGTTGACTTAAGTGACAGGATAATAATTCTATAAGAGACCTTTCATATTTTTTTTTCCCTGGCAGCCACTGGCAATGTTTAAGCACGGGAGCTGATATCTCTGATAAGGCACATTATGCACGTTCCACAAGTCCTAAAACTTTTTATCAGTTTTATTTATGCACTGCTCTTCCAGGTGAAATTTCCATCTGCTCCTGCAGCATCCAGGCAGTGTCTCTTCCCAGCCAGATCAGGGTCTAGTGTTTGCACAAACGGATTGCAGCTGCAGTGGCAGCAGTCAGTCATGGGTGGTGTTTGGGAGAGGAGAGAAAAAAAGGCCTTTTTCTGCACAATTCCCTCAGTTTTCCATCGTTGGTGCATTGCAGACATGCCAGTCCCCTTACTCAGCTGGAGGAGGTGTCCTTGGGATGGCTCCTGTGAGAAAGCCTGGTTAAAAATGAGCCATGTGAAGAGGATTAGAGTGGACTCAGACACCTCCTGTTCCTAATATATCAAAGCCCTGACAGAGCATATATCTGTTGCTCCAGCTGAGCTGGGGAGGTGCAGCCCAGAGGCAGACTGTGTGGGGAAAATTTCAAACCAATGGGAATCTAATCATATATATTTCTGTCCCCACAGTCCCTTGTCTCAGCTGCAGGTTTATTGATGTACTGTCACAGGAGTGCAGAGCCCTGCTGATCTATGCTGTTGTCTAAGGCTGTCAGCCAAACGTCCCAGGGGAGCACAGGCCAGTGGCTAAGAAGGGACATGGACTCCATCCACACTGCCTAAAAATACCTGGCAGTGCACAGCATCGACTCAGGCATGTGGCAAAAGCGCTGTTATTCTCCATAAATATTTCCAGGTGATGTAACAGGGCTGTGCACAAAGCAGGGCCTTTCCGGGAGCACTCATGGGATCAGATCAGATGGTAGGACTTGCTGGATGTTTCCTTAGCCAGACAGCCTGAATGTGAAGATCCCTCTGAGGGATCCCTGTGGCTCTGCTGCAGGGACATTGGCTCTCTGTCCATTTTGGCTGGACAATCTTAGGTATGTAATGCTGAAATCTGGAGGGGGAGATGCCTTCACAAGCTCTATTTCACTGTGTGCAAAACTGCTTGTGCAAAACAGTGAAAATACATTTTGTTTACCTGTGCAGAGTTGTCAGGAAGGATGATGAACTCAGAAAATCTAGTTATACGCAGATTGAGTGCTCATTTGGAAGATTTTGGATATTTGGATTATTTTTCTACCTTCCTATTTCTTTTTTTTTTTTTTTTTTGTTCATTACAAGATATGATAATGTCTAGAAGAACTGATATTTGCATTTGGTGACAATCAAATAGAGAAAGGAATCATCCAAGAATATTAATGGGCAGTGAACCTTACAGGGTTTATGGTTTGAGCTTGTCAAAATGACTCTGCGAGGAGTTTTGACAGTTTGCAGGTTTTTAAGATTTTTTCCTTGCTTTAAACCATCCCAGAGTGTTCATATGAGTAATATGTTTTTCATTTGGACAGTTCAGAATTTTATGGGGTTTGCCTCTCCATGCAAGCAGTAGAGGAGGAGGGGGAAAACTCTAATTTGGTATAAAATAATTTTCCTGTCTTTGGTTTCTCTTGGAAAATAATACTAACAAATTGGGGTGGGGTGGGTGGACAGCTCTCTGGAGAAGTAGGGTGGACTTAAAATGTTGGCTTTATAAGCTGTAGTCACAAGCTGAAACCATCATGATGTCTTTCCCAACAGGAGCAACTGGGAATGGGTGCATTTTCAGAATTGTGAGAGAAATCCTAAGGCGAGCCCACAATAGCTCCTATCCTATCTTGCACTGGGCAACAGCCCATGTTTTACCATCACCTCCAGGGAAGAAGGGAGGTCTCTGGCTGATGCAGGTGCAGCAGCAGCAGCTGTGCCCTGCTGCCCTGTGCTGCTGTGGAAGCTTTCCCTGCTGGCAGCACAGGGGCAGTGGGAGCTGCTCTCTGCTGTGCTTGTCTGTGCTGCTCAGCTGTGACAAAGTCCCCCATGGCAGTCCCTAATGACAGCCTGAGAAGTTGAAACAGGTACCACGGGTAAGAGAGGGATGTAGCTGCTCTTTTAATGCTTCTTTTGTAGTCCTTTCCATCTGTATTGAAGTTGTCTGTTTAATTCCAGCTGACGACTGCCCTGACTGTCACTCTCTGGGAGATATTGTGTTCAGGTGCCCTCCTGGGCTTTTCAGGCAATCAAATGATGGCACATGGCTGCGATAAACAAATGTCTTTAAAAATTCCCTGCGTTGCTATTGAAGTGCTGATCCTGCAGGACGTGGAGCCCATCAAACAGCAGAGCAGGACTGCTCTTCACCTGGCACTGTCATCCTCCCAGCCAGCAGCTTTTGTGCGGCTCTGAGCTGTGGAAGGGCCCCAGACAATGGACAAAGGGATATTTTGACAATAACCCTTCCTGTGATCGACCTGTTGCTGATTGGAGCCACTAGAAAGGATCCTGGGGTTTATTAGGGCTGAAAAGGACCAGGTCTGTCCTGACTCTTGGCTGAACAGCAAGTGCTGCTCGTTGGAAATGATGGGGGTGGAAAGAGCTGAGGAATGAGGAAGAGGGGCAGATCTGGGTTTGAGATAAATTCATATTGTGTGGATGAGAGCTACCAGACTTCTTCCCCAGTTAACAAATGGGCCAGCAGGAAATGACATTGTGCTTTTCCTTGTGCTGAGTTTAGCCATTGCCATTGATAAGGAGATGGTGGGAGCACTCTCAACAAGCATAGGCTAAACCTTTATTTAGCTCAGAGCTGTGGCTCATGAGGCTAAGAGCTGGTGAGAAAAGTCAGAGCTGAAAGTGGGGTATTGGTTACCTCTGAGTGCACATAAGACAGCTGTTACCACCATGTAGGTGACAGACACTGGCAATTCAAGCAGCCCAGGGTGGGGATCCAGATGTGTTTTAGACTCTGGGAAATTCTTCTTGTTGCTTAGTCTCTAGCCCATGAGCAAAAATGTCCCTTATTTCCCAATGACTGGTAAAGATATTGGCTGCAGTTCTGTGTGTCTGCATAGAGGAAACATGGTGAAAAACATCTCTTGAGAAGCCAGAAGCTCCAA
Organism: Toxostoma redivivum; assembly: GCA_013397375.1. Taxonomy (NCBI): domain Eukaryota; kingdom Metazoa; phylum Chordata; class Aves; order Passeriformes; family Mimidae; genus Toxostoma; species Toxostoma redivivum. The sequence continues at coordinate 488,914 of VXBI01000755.1, read as the reverse complement.
GGTGAAAGGTGCTGTCTTGTCAGGGCTCAAAGCTGCCTGTGAGGAGGGAGCTGGTGGCCTTTGCTGCAGGATGCTCTCTGCATGCCCAATGCTGGGAAGAGCAGGGTAACAGGAAAACAGCTGTTGAAACTCCTTTTTCAACATGAATATAATACTAAAACATCTAAAAATTAGCATAATGTACAGGTATTTTCATAAATAGTTCTGAAACCAGAGAGAAGCATGGCTTGTATGAGTGAGTGGGGAATGCTCAGTGTGTGAGCTCAGTATGGGGATGCTCAGGGGGGGAGATGGAAACTTTAGGTCTGTTGTGTAGAGGCACATGAAGAGGGGACCAGCTCAGAGAAATGTGGGTTAAGGGGCTGGACCCCACCATGAGCACGTGGGAAGGCTGCTGCTCCCACCTGGATTTTCTTCATTCACCACCTCACCTGTTTTCTTCTCTCTTCATTTCCTCTCTCCTCCTCATTTCCTCCTCTTTGGGCTGCTTATCACTGAAGCTCTCCCCTGCTGTCCCTCCAGCATGAAGCTCTGCACAAGAAAGCCCTGGAGCCTGCAGGGATTTCTGTAATCTTTTCATCTTTTAGAGCCTTGGTTCACCCAGCAGATGGGCTGTGGAAAGGACAGGGCTCAGCAGTGCTTTCTTCTCTTGGCAGTGATGAACGTCCTCTTGCTCCATTTCCACTTCCCAAAGCATGGATCAGCTTCAGGAACAAGCTTTCCACTGTTGTGTCTGTGATAGTATTTAGAGTAACCTCTACCACATGAGTGTGTTTAATGGGTTATTGCAGCATCTGAAAAGGGATCTCAGGCCTTCCTGTAGTCTTCCCCTTCAAAAGGAATTCTATTAGTATGGTCCTGCTGCTGGGGGAGGGCAGGTGTACAGTTCTGTGAGGGAGATGAGGGGAACCAGCCTGTTTTTTAGTTATATAGTGCAGGCACACTGTGTGGGATATATATATATATATGTCCCACAGGGATTACATACTCCCAAAAAGGGAAATTCATTCTAATTTCAAAATAACATTTTGTTAAACTGGATATGGGAAAGTTTTGCTTCCTTCTTTTGAAGCAGCTTTCATATTTTTAGGAGAAGAGGGGAGGAGAAAGGAGGGAGTGATGAAGTTAATCCTCTGCTCTAGCTAAGCCAAAGTAGTATCTCATTCTTATACATATTTCAGCAGCTCTCAGTCATTCTGAGAGCATTATGCTTTGGCCAGGTAGTCCAGATTTATAAGAGATGTAACATCAATTAATTTTCAGTCATGGTCATCTTGTATTATGTCACCTACTCAATCACAGGCCCAGGAGAGCTGCTGACCCAGGGCCCCAGCATCTTCTTTCCAGGTCAAGCAACAAGTCACTTCTAAATCTTTCAAACCTCTTTCCCTTTCCTGATGTTTTAGGGATTAACTTTTCATCTGCCAACCCTTTGCTTTGCTGTGAGATCTCATTTTGGTCCCTGGCAAGTGAAGTCCAGGATGCAGATAGAAATGCAGTATCTGTTTTGGTGCTTTTCACCAACTTTCTCTTTAAAAATAAGTAAATAAAACAAAAATTAGCCTCTCTGCAGAACCATTTCTGGTTGGTAACAGGTGGAGGAGCACAGCTCCTCTATCACTGGGTGAGGTTATGTTGCTTGGGAGCTGGCAGAGGTGACATGGCTGATGAGTACAAGTTCTTGGAAGATTGGCACGTGTCCTGCCAAGGAGAGCCCAAAGCAGGAGTGTGGTTCTGTGAACTGAACCAGCCCTCAGCACTGTGATGCTCAGTGCTCCTTCAGGACTGGGAGCAGGGACACCTAGTGCAAGCACAGCTGTGGGAGCTGGTGTCCAAAGGAGCAAACTCTCTGTTCAGATGGACTCTTCAGAAGGGCTGGGCTGCTCTGTGTCTGTCCATGCCTGAACACAAGGGGACACATTTGTTCCAGCACGGGGTTTTGCTGGGATGTTTTGCCTGGTGGATCAGCTGTTCCCAGTAGCCCCAGGGAAAGGCAGGGGGGATGGAGTTATCCTGCAGCAGAGACAGGTCCCCAGACCTCCACCTGGTTGAGGCTGCACTCTGAAGCACTGGCGGACAGTGCTTTTATTTCCTTTCTTCTGCATGGATTGCAGGAATGTGTTTGGCTGAAAGATGCCTCCCAGGGATAATTCCAAGTGTCTTCCAAGTTTTAATTTAAAGGCATAAAAAAAAAAGGGGGAGGAGAGAGAGAGGGAGAGAGAGAACATGTCGTTCCTTCCTATTACTCGTTATTGCAAATGTATGTTTGATTTCCCATTTGGGTTCATCTGCCTTCCTCTTTCAGCTGCCATTGGTTCTCACTATGCCTTTCTGTGTGTGAGCAGATACCTCTCTAATATTTGAGATCTTTCCTGCTGGAAGTTGTTATCCCCCATAACTATCTTTTTGATAAAACGAATTGAGCTCCTCTTAGTCCCTTGCAGCAAGGCATTTTCCCCACTGTATCTGCTGGTTTTTCTAATTCTCTCCAGCACCATCTCTAAGTGCTTCTTAGCAACCTTTGAAAAATGCATTTGTGAGAGCTGTTATCAGCACACCAGCATTGGTTTCATTCAGGCAGTCTGAAGTTACAAGGCACATTCTCCATCCCTTTGCATGTTACTAAAGGCTGTACTAGACACTACTGACTACAACCTTCTCTGGGAGCTCACAGTCACTTACTTCTTTATTAGGAAATAGCTCCTTTTTGTCTGTGTGCTTTGCTTTCTTTTCTTGTTCTCACAGCACAGAGACTCCCTCACACTTCCCTGCAGCTTTCCACCCACAGCTGGGATATAGATCTTCCTGCTTTGTTTGCACATAACTCTGTGTTTACATCCATTAAGGTGTTTGGCTTGGACAGATCCAGGATACCAGGAGGTCTGCAAAGCTCTATGGAACCTCCTGCTGAATTGCTCTGTGCTTCCTCACCAGCTTTTGTGCTGTCTCTAAATCTTAATGGCAGGGATTTTTATGCTGCCTTGCTGAACAGCACTGGAAAGGCTGACTGGCATCAGGCAATACTCCTGGAATTATAGTGAAACTAGATTTTTTGGTTGCCAATTTCCCCACACTTCCATCTGTCCAGTGTTACAACTTCAGCTCTTTGACTTATTCCTTCCTCCTTTCTCCATCCAATATTGGTGACTACTTTACAGCAATTGTGGAGAAAACAAGTAGTGGGGTGAGAAGGGCTGGGAAATGAAGGGAGTGACCGGGGAAAACACTGGGTTTACAGGTACCAGGTCCATCTCTATGTGTGTGTGTGTGTGTGTGTGTGTGTATAGCAGAGAAGCCTGAAGTCTCCTTTAGCACAGCCTGTAATCCTATTAGAAGGATTACTCTGTTGTCCCAGGCTATCTGATCGTGGTAAGAACTCATTTAGGTCAGCTGTTTAGGAAATTTACACACACAAGGAAAAAAAAAATATAAGCTTCTTGCTCTATTTCATAGGGATCAACAAGCTCCTTTCAGACTTTCCCTGTGCTAGTGATTACATCCCTGCTTGTGTCATTTCTCTCTTAAAGCCTCATGTAAATGACTTGCTTTCAGGTTTTTACTTCTGACAGCAGATATGGATAGACGATGTGGTAGCTGGACCCCAGGTATTTCCAGACCTTGAAAGGATTAGAATTCTAAACAGTAAAGTACTTTGGATTTTGCTCTCCCTATGTGCATTTGTGCCCATTATAACTTCAAGAGTGAGGGTATGGGTAAGTCTGATTTGTGGGCAGAACTTAATGAAAGCTAAATCTGGTCTGGCAGGGCCCCAATCAGTTTAATCCCTGGTCTGCTGATTATCAGCAATGCTATAATTTAATTTGAAGCCTCTGTATTTAGAAGGTCAGTGAAGCACTCCCATGCTTTCATTTATGGAGAGAAAAAGGAGGGTGGCAGTCGGTTCAAGTGCCAGTTTCCCTTGGTGCTCCAGTAAAGCCAGGTATTAAACAGAAGAGATCTTAAAACAAGCAACAAACAAAGCAGCTTGGGCACAGAAATATAATTATGCAGCCAGGTAGGAGCCCTTAATGTTATGAAAACTGTGGTGGGAATCTTTGCTTCCCAGACTGGAATAAAGCCATCACCATCCCAAGTTTTGCATTGTATTTCACAGCCTCCACCCAAATCCTTGCTGCAGAGCTGGGAGGGAGGTGTGGAACAAAATCCCACCTTTTTCTGCCAAAACACAGCCCACTCATGAGGGACTCCACTCTGGTTATTGGCAGGGCTGAGTCTATGACAGGCAGTTGAGCTGCTTCTTTCCACCCAGTTGTGCTGTTTCTGTCCAGAGGGAAATGTTGTCAATGTAAAAAGAAAGGTGTGAATCCTTGTTTTTGCACAACATTTTGGAACATTAAGCTCTCTTGGAGGAATCTGCCTGCAGACTAACAGGGAGAGCCACGATTTGTATCTGTCCAGGAGCTCCACATGTCTGGCAGCCCAGCATGGGTCATGTCTACTCAAGGTGCTGCACATGCTGTAATCCCAGTCATTTCTGCAGGAAGCAACCACATCAACTGTGCATTGTGTGTTTGTGAGGTGGGGACCCTTCCAGAAAGCATCAGACACAGTTTGAATGTGCTGTTGTGGATTAACAGCTGGTCTGGGATACTACATGTGTAGCAACCCCTCTTCTCCTCATGCATCTTTTTTTCCTCTTTGTGTCCCTCAGAGCAAAGGTCTGGTTGAGAAAGAGCTGAATCTTTGCCCAAAGTCTTCTCCTCCTCTTCTCCGTCACTGGGATTTGAACAGCAGCCAGATTGAGATCTTGTCAAGGCTGCTCTTCTCTCACAGGGCCTTGGCGTAGAAGAGAGTTTGGTCAGGTGAAGGAAGTGAAAGGATTCTGTGAGCATGGAATTCCAGGTGCTCATGTGCACTGGAAGTCATTCTTCATTGGGAGATGTCCATTTAGGTGACAGGTATTTCTCATTTTACTGTCATGCAGCGCCCTTCTGGGGTGCCCTTAAGGCATGATGGTATTCAGGATTTGCCAGAGGAGGAGCAGCCTTCTCCATCCCACCACTACTTTTCCTTGGCAGTTGTTAAGGTTTGTGGGCTGGTACCTACCTGGAAGACCTACATCATCCTTGGTCTTGCTTTTCCTTCCAAGCTAGGATAGCACTTTTCTTCCATACTTTCCTTCACCTCCTCACCTGGATGTCTTTTGCTGGATTTATTCTGGTTCTAGAGCATGTTAGATGATCCTTGTTAATTCATGCCCAGCCAACCCTTCCTTTAGCTAACCAGAGTGCTTGCTTTAAGAGTGGAGGTTTTTACTGCCAGATACCTGCTCCCTCCTCCGTGTTTCCAGTGGAGTGCTGGTGACATCCAGTGTCTAGTTTGGCTTATCACTGGCACGCATGTGTCCTATGCTGATATCCCCAGGGGATGCTATAGATCTAAAGACTTGTTTTCCCCCTCAGCTAGTCTGCATTTGAATGAGGAATCATGCACCATGTCGGAGGTGTTTGTGACATCTGTAATTCACACATGAAGAAAAAGGAACCTTTGAGGCTAGAGCTCCCACAAAAAGCTGCCTTGAAGAGGAGAGGCAACTGTGTACAAAGAGAAACGAGAACTGAGAAACAAATCAGAGCTTCCATTGGAGATAATGAGAATCTCAGAGAGTGACACAACTTACTGAGGCCAGAACAGTCCTGTCTCTCCACTCCCCAGGGCGAGGCTTAATGGTTTGTAATATTCACAGGGTCACTGCCTCCTTTCACTCCCTGAAAGCAATAATGGCCCTGCAGGAAAAAGGCTGAGAAAAGGTGCAGGAGAAATGCCAAGGGCCAGCAGCACAGGCAGTCCTCCACTCGTTGTTTTGTTGCTCTCTGGGCACATGCAGAGGGGCTCTGCTTTCACAGGCTGGCAGGAGAGGAGCCAGTCCCCATGGCATGGCTGCTGAGCTCCCAGCTGAGATGCAGCTTGGCAAGAAGGACTCGACTGATGGTGGGAGGTCTGATACAAACCTGGCCCAAGTACTCCAGAGGTACAGAACTGGCTAAAGGCAATATTTAGCCTCAAACCTAGTTTCCACCCCATTTTGTTAACTGAGGTAAACCTAGGCTGTGCCTCTGAAGCTTTGCTGTCATGGAGATTCCTGAAGCTGCGGAGTTGTTCCTGAGAGAGTAACTAGAAGCCCTGGTTGCTTGGGTCATTACACACAGTACAAAGCACAGGGGAGGGATCTGTCACTGTTGGGCTAGGAAAGAAAGCAAATGGACCTTTCCATCCCTAAATGCTGTGATTTTCTCCACTCCTCATTTCCTTTATGAGATCCAGCCCTGAATGTAGTTGCTACTCCCGCAGCTGTGTGCCCAACCCTGGGGGCAGAACATGCTGCTGTTCTCATTCCCAGCATCCTCTTTCTCGTTTCACACATCCTATTAGAAAATAGTCCATCCTCAGCAGGGTTCAAGGGTCAAAGTTTGGTGTGAGTGCAAGAGAAGCCCTTGAAAGTCAGCTTTGCATTTCAGTAGTTTACAGATACCTGAACTGCAAGTGGTGGGATTGGGCTTGAAAATAACAGAATTTTGCTGCACATTAATGAAAATGAGATGGACTTTGCCTCTCCTTGCTTTGAAGACAATACAAGAAGAAGGCAAGTGTTTTGACCCCTGAAGGAGTGAAGGGGCCCTGCTGTCAAAACCACTTGCTGCAGGACATATTCTGTAACTTCACCTCCCAGGTGGTCCTGTTCTCCCTGGCCCCTTCTGGTACAAGAAGTGCAGAGGAGCAACATATTTATTTGCCTGCCCAAGGCCAGAGGCAGCTGACTCCCAGCAGGATGGTTTCCCTGTCATCTCGCTCTGACGATCTTAGTTTATGCTGTTTGTTTCCTTTAATTGAATATTTTATAAATTAACGTGATTTCTGCATAATGTTTATCTTTCTCTCTGTGAGCCTTTATGGCCAAGACAGCCTGGAATGGGCTAATTAAAACACTGAACCATGGCTGTGTCCCTGGCCAAGAAGGGAGACGACCGTATAATGTATGTCGTGCTGATATGGATCTGGGAGCTGGCGGAGCAGAGCACCAGAGGATCTGTCTGTGACCATCAGTCTTACTTGAGGAGCCTTTTCTATTCATTGCTGTTGAGGCCTGTCTCTTCTCTGCCTTTAAGTGGATGCTACGATTGGAGCCTCTGGGTGAACATCATCCTTGCAGATACCTGTGCTGCCAGGGGCTCAGCCAGGTACGTGTGCAGGCGGCAGCGAGAGCTCCCGGAATGCGGAGGGGAAGCTGCTCACCGTGATCACCTGCAAGGGCTTTTCCTCTGCACTTTATGGGTGAGCACTGCCTTGGGAAGCAGCTGGAGTTGTCTCCCTGTCCCCTAAGATGGGGAGCCCTGAATGTGCTTATCTCCCTCACCAGAGACAAGGCTGAGGTGCAGCTTTTCCCACCCTGGGTGCACTGAGCAACCAGGAGAGCTGTGCCAGAGGGAGCTGGAGGTGGAAGAGTTAAGCCTTCTGTGTTCAGCTCTGAGGAAGTCTTAAGGGGACTTTTCAGAAGGCTGCCTCCTTCCTCTACAGGCCTTTTTTCACTATTGTTCTTTCAAGATAAAGAACTTGGCTCTGTAAAGGAGTAAGCCAAGCACTGTTTTATTGCTACCAGCTGAATAGTAAAAAAGCCAAGCATAACCCATTTGCTGTTGTGCAGTGGTTAAAATCAAGCTTGGTACTTTGCATTCCAAGACATTCTGCCTCATCCTTTTTCATAGATTTCCTGCAAGCAGTAAAAATATCTTACAAATGACTTATGCCCAACCACAAAAGCCCCCATGTAAATATGCCAGTTATCAGTTACAGAAGGGAAAGCATTGCACAACAGCAGCTTTAGGAATCTTTGTTTAATTAAAATGAGGTAATTGCTTTCCTCATCTGTAAAGGCACTCTAATGTTAACCTCAGAGTGTAGGGTGGTTACCTGCACAGATTCAGATCACAGCCACTGTCTTAATGCCTTAGGTCTTAACTGAACAAAAGCCTCCTCTGGGCATGGTATTTTAAAATGTTTATGGTTGCAAACTGTGTGTGGGTCTATCTGTAAGTATCTGGCTCCTCCACTACATAGTCCAGAGTAGGAAGATATCAAATCTTGCTTAATGAACTGCTTCTCCTCCTTCCTGTCTGTGGTCATCTTTATCTCTGTAACCCATGTTCCTACGATGAACCTTGTTATTTTGGCAGCCTTCCTCTGCAGGACAGCAAGGAGTGCTTTGTATTCACACTGACACCGAGATGGACAAACTGGAGGCCTGGAGGAGGAGACTGGAGGCAGAAGCTCTTTTAGGAAGTGAGGAGACACTGGTAAGATCGATGTCCTGACCCCAATTCCTGCAAAGCTGTAGGCTCAAAACGAGAGAAGCCAACCAGACCTGTGATGGATGAATGGTTCCCAGTGAACTGGGACAGTGGGAGATGCTCTGTTTAAACTCATTCCTTGCCCTTTACAATGTCCTTAAGGTCCCTCCTGAAGACCCTTAACATACATTGATGGGTACAAATTCTTCCTTTCACATTACACTCTCTTCTAATTTGGCTTAATTTCCAGTACAGACCTGCCTGGCTCCCTGTTTTATTTTCCATTTATCAGAGGTGACTATAAACAAATCTTCTTGTAAGATCAGCAAATCCAATCCACTTTTCAGCTTGTCCTTCCCCTCAACCATGTCTGTATCACAGTTTGAGCTGAGCTTTTATTACTCCTGACAGCTGGGGTTGTGGTCTCTGCAGAATGGTTTCCCAAACCCTGTGAGCTCTGTGCCAAAATTAGAGTTAGCTGTTCTCAGATTTAACAGCCTCCAGTTCCACACTCAGATTTCCAGCATCCCTGGCCCAGCACTCATTCCTGCCATAGTTCACCTTGTCAGCACTAGGAGCAACCTAACACTCATTGTTTCAACCTGACCCCACTCTCTGCCTTTAAAACTCTACAAATTACCTTCCTTCTAATATGCCACTGGTAATCCCACACATGAGAATAATAGTAGGAAAATATGTTCACCAGGCTGTTTTCTGTCTTTTTGTTTTTTCTTCATGATGGACTTGAAGTGCATTTGTACTTTTATAATTCATATAAAACTAAGAGAAGGAGCTGCAAGTGCAACTCTGATCAGGGGAACAGCAGTTCTGCTCCTCACAGTTTGAACCCAGCAAGATGCATTTCTGACTGTTATCCTTTTTGCAGAGACTCTGATAGCCAGCAGGACTGGGCTCTTCTGCTTGGAATGGAGGTAGTCAGGTGTACATGGAGATGAAAACCACTGAACCCTTTAGAACCTATTCTGCCAAAAGGTTTTGGCTGCAGCTCACCAGACAAGGGTTAAAGCTGTGGGTGAGATCCCAAGCTCTTTGGTGTTTCCCATTTTCTTATACATATGGGGAAAGTTTTGGCAATCTTGCTATGGTGCTGTCATTAGCATGCATTAATTTTAAATTAATTAAAAGCAAAGATGAAATTCCCAAACTCATTTAACTTCCTAAGCTTTTTGTTCTCCAGGGATTGATAGTGGAAAAACAGCTAGAGACCCAACATGTCCTTTAGAAAGGGGTGAAATGCAGTTAATCCTGGTTGTATCAAAGGGAGCAGAAATGAAAAGTAAATTCCCACTTGAGAAGAGGTTTTTTTCCCCTCTGTGCATTTTCCCCACTCTGTTTTTTCATACAAGAAATTTCTTGCCCAGGAAGGTTCGAAGATATTTGTAGCCGTGGTTGTTTAAAAATTAATCTGTACTTTAAGATTTGTTTGTGTGCGCAAAAGAGAAGTGCAGTGGAAATCTTACAAATGTACATTCTGTCCACTGGATAGAGCTGCTCCAGAGCGTGCAGTGATGTTAGTCAGAGCTAGAGATGTTATGTGCTTTGACAGGACCAGTCTATTATGGGCTTCAGAAGTACTAACTTGCAGCAGCCCCACAATATTAGATGGGGTGTCTGGGACCTGAGTTGGCCTAAAATCCATTCATTACTGCCCTAACCTGGAAAAATTGCCTTCCTGAGCTGAAAGTCTTTTCAAAAGTGATATCTGTGTTACATAAGTGAGGATGTTTCTTCTGTGTAGAGAGGAAGCAGAGATCAGGCTGGGAAGGTGAGTTCCCAAGGTGCTGGCTCTGAAGAAAGAGGTGTCTGAACACTTGGCAATTGAAAAGTGTGAGTTGAGATTTATGTAAATCTAGAGTCAAAGTCTGCTCTTTCCCTTGCCAAACAACACTCCATGTAGCTGGTTATTATTTGGAAGCAATTTTTCTCTCTGATGAGTCAGTGAAGGAAGCTGCTGAAACAAAACAGAAGTGAACTGCAGAATAGTTAATATTGTAGAACAGCACAGGAGGCGCATATCATCTTTACTCTTTGGGTCTCAGCCCTCAGTCAAGGCAGCTAAGCCTCATCCTGCCAGGGGAGGGTTGCAGTAGCTGTGGACTGGCTCTTCATTCATGCTCTGGCACTGAATATGGAGAACATGTATTCAACTACCTGCAAACAAGCTCTAGTCCAAGAAGGTAAAAATCCATAATCAGCCTTGTGAAAACATTTGAATAATGAATAAATAGGAGAGAGATGACAATTTATGCCAAGGAGAAGCAAGCAAATATTTTCACTACATTTTTATTCATCTTCCATTAATTGGCATTTTCCACTAAGGTAGAATAGGAGGCTGGAGAGCTGAAGATCACAGAAGTGGGATTTGGGATGTCCCAGCAGCAGTGATTCTGGGGACTGGCAGAGCTGCTGTGGCAGCATCATTCTGGTGCTGTGGGATGTGATGGAGCTGCACTGAGGCACTCACTGTATGAGGAAGTTTTCATAGCACCTGCCCACGGTCTGCTCAGCTACATCCCACACATCTCAGGCTTTCACACGTAGCTTTTGCAGGTCTGCAGCTCTTCCAAGCAGATATGAATGATGGAGGAAACGAGAATTTCCTTAGAGAGCAGCGAGTTAATTAATGGCTCCAAAGCACATCATTATAGCAATGAGCTGATGCATTAGAAATCACTTCCAACCAGTGACTGAAGGTCATATCCATGTGACATGGACCTTGCACAAATGCTCACAGTTTTCTCCATCTTCAGTGAATGTGGTGCATCGCTAACTGAATTTGGAATTCAGACCTTTAAAGTGAGTGGGCATAGAAGCCACACTCCTGAGGTGTTTGAAATAAACTCTGCATCTACTGCATGTCTGAGCTGTGTATCTAAATACGTTCTGGTGAGCTCCCTAGAGTTTTGGAGAAGCCTTTCCAAATGGCTGTGAGTCATATACCACTTCATCATTTAGGTACTGATGTGCATTGTTTGTGAGTTCTCCTTTTATTTCTGTAAATTGAATTGTTTTTTTTTGGGGAAAGGCAGGCCCTGGCTTTGTTGTCAGATGTAACTGGTCTGCAGCTGCTTGTTAAAACAGAGCTGTTCTTCCTCATGTCTGTATCACTGAGAAGCACTGTCAGGCATTGCCTCCTGTGATGGAAGTGCCTCCCATTTCAGACAACAAGTCATGAGGTGTTATTAGGGAGACTATGAGAGGAGAGGAAAGGGAAAAGTAGAGAATAAGCCTGTCCTAATTTTGACTGGATTGGTGCATCTGTTTGAATGAGAGCATAAATTTGCTGAGCAGACTCACTGTTTCACTAGGTCAACAGCATCGTCCTCCTGCTCAGCTGTTTCTTGTGGCTGAAGGAGTTGGGGAGGATAAAGGCTTTACATCTCCTTTCAACAGTTGTGTTTCATTGTGCCTCATTTATGATATTTGGATTGGAAATAAGTTTATTTCCACAGTATAGGCTTTGACAAATGTTAATTTTATATTCTTGCTGAATCCTGTAGAGAATGGCAGTCCACCTAAAATCTGAGGTGATTAGAATATTGCATTAATGAGCAGTTACTTTCCTTTTACCAACACAAGTAGAATGTCCAGACATTTTCATGTATCATGGTGCCTGACTCTACTTAATCCAAAGAAAAGTAGACTCCTTTTGTAAAGCTAAAGTGGATTTGGAAGTGTTCCTGAAATGTGAGAAGGAATAGATCAAACTAACGTATAGATTTCTGGTTGGGGTAAGCTGAACTGGGAGCATGCACTGTTAGACCTTCAGGACCTCTGTACCTTTTATCTTTGATTTGAATCCATCTCATCTTTCCAGCAGTCTTTGATTTCCCAAGTGAATAAAAGTTCCAAATGTCACATATCTGAGGACTGGCATAAAAGGCAGTTTAAAAGGTCTTATTTTGGAGCAGTAGGAACCACATGCATCCAGCATTGAACAGCTCCCACATGCTGCAGCTCCATTTAATTGCTGAAATCAGAGATGTTGGGAATGGATTTCATCTGAAAGTCTGATCTCCTAAACTGAAAGGCATAGGACAACATTTGCTCATCCCCTGGAGATGCTGCCAGAAGTCTGTCTCTGATTAGCAATGTTAATGGAGTATTAACATAAGCCACGCCAGCAAGGGAAACTGTAGAACACATTATCATCAGGAGAGCCAGCTGTGTAAAGGCGTGTAAAGATGATGATAAATGTAGTTCGTGGCTTGGGGAGCTGGTTGCTGAACTGCTGCATCCCCTAATCCAGAAGGAATGGAGTGGGAATGGACACGCCAGCCTGCTGTTCTCTGTGCCATGGTACCAAAGAGAGATGGAGCAGGCAAAGAGAAGAGCAGATGTTACCTTCACAGGGAAAGGAGATGAAGGGGACTTCCCAGCCAAGTCAAGACTTTTGCTTTCACAGGTTGAATACTCTTGGCTCAGCTCCATCTTTCAGCTGTTTAGGATTTTGCCTTTTGCAATGTCTGTGGAAGATTGAACCAGGGTCTAAATATTGTGATGTCTCTGATTTCCACTCTAAACATTTCCAGAGATACTTTGCACTATTTGTTCTTGTTTTGTAGGTTTTTTTTTCCCCTCTTGACTCAGAATGTGTGAATAGTCTGGTCTGAGAGTGAGGCTCAGAGATATTGTAAAGCTGCTCATTTCCTTTATTGTCTTGGATCCTTGATTGTCAAGTATTGGCCATACAAGTCCCACAAATCCTCACACACTTGCCCCACTATATCCCTCAGGATGTCAATACTCTGCTTCTTTACTTGAAACCCAGAACCTTCAAGGGGGAAACTCAGTACATCTGACCCATGTATTATGGTGGTTTCTGATTTGTCACGTGGAGAGAGCAATGAGCTCTAGATCAGATCAGGAGTGAAATGCTTGTACTTCCATGTGACAGCACCAATAGGTGTTTTGCAAGATAGTGCTGAATGTACTGACATGAGCTTGTTTGCACAGTTTGCTGGTGGAGCCACACATTTCACCCAATGACCTTTTTGACATTTTCCTGGTTTCCCTCCTGCAGGAACACTTCAGCAGTGAAGTGCCATACTCTGCTGAACAAACTTGGCATCTCATCAAGCTGACTTATTTGGTATGTATTTACACTTATAGACTTTAGTACTCTCCTGGCAATTGAGCTTCCTTCCTGCCTACATAAATATGATTTCATTATTAGCCTTGTTTAGTTGTTGTTGTGTGCATCTGTGTGCTTTCCTTTCCCAAACTGCCAAATAGAATTGCAGGTGTTGATCTCAATTTGCACCCAAAGCATCCTGAACTCTCTACCCCACCTGCCAACTCTAATAATGAGCAGCACTCTTGACCTCCTGCCTAAAACAACCCATGAAAACTCACCCCCGTAGCTTTTTACACTGAGGAGCTGGTAAGTTCTGTTAGAGCTGTGGACTCTGTGGTTTTGTTTGTTTGTTCTTAGACAAAAGTACTGGGTTCGTCTCAAAGGCGCTTTTCTGGCTTTTCCCTCTCGCACTTGGATCTGCAGTGTTTACTCAAAACAGTCTGAGCCAGAGAGGTTGCCTTTGCACAAAGGGCCCCGAAGTGCGTGAGACTCGTCCTGTTTGAGCTCTTGTGAAGTGCAGGAGAAGGTGTTATGAGCACGATCTGGACAGGAAATAAAGCTCTTATTCACACCATAAATGCTGTCTAGTGGAGCAGGTCAGATGAGAGATCTCCTACAATTGCTCGTGGTGTTGAGCCCTCCAAGGGTGTTGGCAGCCTCTGGTCCCATGGATAGGAGTGGTTGGCCACGCTGATCAGGCTTTGTGGAGGCAGGTGACAACTTCCAAAATGCCTCCTTGCATGATAGGCTAGCTTCTGCTTAGGGGAAAATGAAGAGCCAGTGGTTGGATCTCCACTTTCTTATGCAGCCTAGACACTGCTTGGCTGTTTCTGGCCCAGGCTCTGCCAAGGCAGCTGGCTTTGGCACCTCAACAGAGAGGCAGATGAGCTACAAGCACACAACTTTCCACAGTTCTGAATTAAACCAGCTGCTGTGCCTTTAGAAAGGACGAGGCAGTTTCTGCACAACCTCTGGACAATTCCTGTTTATTGGAAAATAACCATAAGGCTCCTCTAAGCTCCTACATCACACTCATTCTATGAAAACTTTGCTGGTTTGAAAAAGATATATTCGCATGCACTGGAATGAGGATGCACTGGAACTGTGCTAATGCCAGAGGTCTGTACATGCATTATCTTCTCCATGATCTCACATCCCATGCACCTGTAGTTCTCTCCAAGGATTCTCAGAGTCAAAGGAGAACTGTAGGAAGTGTGGCATTCACTTTATGCTCAGTCTTTTATGGGAAAAAATACTGCAAGTGACCATCACTTGAATTACTATTCTAGATTTTCTTGCAAGCTTTTGCAGTGTTCTTGAAGAGGAAAAGATTTCCTGCATATTTTTTGGAATTAATTTCTGCTCTGAGTCTCAGGATTATGTTTGATTTAATATTTTTTCTTCTAGAAAAAAAAACCACATCTCACTTTACCAGGTGGGGACCTGGCACTGTAGAGGATGGAGAAGCTGCTGGATTGAGGGTAGATTTGTTTTTCACCTGGAAAGAGGCCAATAGGAAAGGTTTTATGAGATGAAGGAGAGACAAAGAAAGAAAGAAAGTGAAACCAAGCAGTCAACTTGGTAGCTGCAATCTTTGATCTGTGGCTGTCTGCAAACAGCATCACAGCTCTGTGATTAGATGTACATGCTCATTTCGTGTTGTACTCTCTAAGCAGGCATTGTAAATACAGCACAACATATTCTGCTTCCTTCTGCCCAAATATATTTTTTCATCTATATTGCATTAAGACCTTGAGGCCTATCATCAGGGAGAGAAAAAATACAATTTTCTTATTGTACAATGCATTTCATTCCCAGCTGCTGTATTAAATTTATTCCTATTTGAAGTGGTGTCTGTGAGTATAAATCATTTAAGTTTATATGTTTTTGTTGCTGTGGCAACTGTTTGACTAATTGAATTCCAAAGTGTCTCTCTGTATTTCAGAGCTATGATAAAGGGCACACAAATTCTTAGCAGCAGGAGTCTGAAATGAGGAGGGGGGGACAGGCAGCCCTGTCAAAATGACATGTCCTCAATCTCCTGGGCACAGGCTTGGCAGTGGTACCTTTGGCAATGGGTGGGGAGGAGGGCAAGGGCCGGGGAGGAGCCAGATCTATCTGTGAGCTCTCACTGTGGGTACCATACTCAGAAATTATGTTCGTGCCCTTAGCAGAATGGATAAGGTATGGAAAGCCTCTAACTTGGCATTGGGAAGATCATATTTTACCTCTGTGTCTATTTTCCCCATAATTCATCAGTTCTCAGTGGACATGAAGTGGTGGTGTGCTTCATGGTTATAAACAAGCCCAGGTTGTAGTGGGTCCTCTTCTTTCCATGGGGACTTTGAATGAGCTCCTGGGGCTCATCTACTGTCTGGGATCATGCATGTGTTCCTAAAGGATTTCTTTCCCGTCAGTTTTTAGCAGGAAAAGGCTCCTCAGAGCTACACCAAAGGACTAGGGAATACTGGAGTGTCCTGAATCTCTCCAAAGAAAATTTCTACCCTGTTCTCTCACTTTTTATTTTTTTTCCAGCTGCAAAGCAGAGGTAGATGTCCTCCTAGACTGAAGCAGGAGGACAGAAGCATTGAAACTTAACTCTGCAAGGGAATTGTCCTAGGTGTGTGTAAAGAGCAATTCTTTTGCAAGCAGAATGTTCCAGACAGGAACTGACCCACCTGTGCCATTCACAGCTTGTGGCAACTCCTGTTGGAATGAAATGGGCTCCTTTTTTTGTGTGTGTTAATTATGTAGGTGTTTATTATGGCCACAAAACATTAATAGAAAGCCTAATGGAAATCATGCTGGCTAATGAGAAGCTCCTGAATACCTGCTGCTTTCCTCTGGGAATAACAGAAACCACAATTCAACAGGAAATTATTTGTCCCATTCCTGCCCTGTGCTTTTACCTTGTGATTACATCTTGTTGTTAACCTTTCATCTGACTCTCTCTGCAACCTGGGGGAAGGCCAGGACCTCTCCCTTCCCCCTGCCCAGAGGGCATGCAGGGGTCTGCTTGCCTTCCCTGCTTTCTAAAGGGTAATCTGTGAAGGGTTTTATGGGCCTTGAAAAGGTCACAGGGAGCCCTGAGCAGATCGAGTCCTTCCATTGTCCACTTCCCACAAGGGATGCTGTCCAGTCTGGGGCAAGTGCCTGTGGCCTGACAGCCTCCTTGGCTGCTGTTTATTTTGGTGGGGTTTTATTTCCAGCCCATTAGATGCTCCACCAGCTGCTGCATGCTCCTGAAACCAACTCACCCTGGATAGGCAAAGGCAAACTGCAACAGGTACTGGGAGTAGGCAGAACAGGGTGATTCCTAGGGAAGTTGGTCAAACTGGGATTTTTTTTCTTTATGGCATTTTAGCTGGTTTATTATTCTGGTGCTGAGAAAGAAAACAGAGCTGTGTTTGATGAGCAGTGAGGTGAGGCCTTGTTTGGGACCCCAGAAAGCAGCAGAAATTAATAACTAGTGCAGCATTTCCAGGGAAAGGAGCAAATTCCTGTTGAACAAGAGTAGGGGAAGGCAGAAGAATGGTGTGTTGGAGTAGGGGGTATGTGTGTGTACAGGGCAGGGAGGGGTGTCACACTGGGAGGCTACTGGTGAGAAAGTGGGTGTCTGCTGGATTGGGGGTAGGATGTGTTGATTTTTGGGAGAAAGGGTGGATTTGGCTATGACCAAAGTATGCCTTTGTGTTCACCCACATGTGGAGAGCACACACCTCTAACTTCCATAGGGGAGAAAGGTGTCTCAAAGTAAAATAAAAACCAAAATCAAACAAAAATAATTTTTAAAAAGCCCAAACTCAGAAGGAAAAGTCCACTGGAGATACTGGAAAGCTGCATGGCTGAAGCTGTGGATGAAGTAAGAGACTCTCCTCACCAGGCAATACGGGAACTCCCAGTTGGGACCAAGTTTCACGTTTTTTCCCTGGTGGACAGAAATTGAATGCTTCTGTCTTTGCCTGCCAAAAATAATAGTTGAAAAAAAAAGGTGGTCTTACTGCTGCAGGAAGAGCCAAACATTTCCCTCGTGGGCTGTCTGAAAGAACAGTTGTGAAAACACCAGATTTCACTGTAAAGGTGGTATTTCTCAATTGTGAGGAGCTGCAAATGAGGCATGTTGCAGGGTCCATATGGAGTTGCTGGTAGGAACTCAATACCAGGCTCTTGGAAGCATTTCAGAAGAGGCTTTCGGGAAACAGCAGAAAAGCAGTTCAAATGACTGGCTCTCAGTGATACATAACGCTGTAAAAATAGCATCTGAGCATCTCCTGTTACCTGGGCACTGGTACCCAGATCCTGTCGAGTGATTTCTCTGGCATCCATTCTCCCTGCCTTGACTTTAACGGGTTGTGCAGATTATTTTATGATCAATAAATATCCAGGCAGACACTGTGAAATTCCAATCAGAAAAATTTACAGCATTAAGGCAGATATTGTATAGCAGGATATAAATAAATAGAAATTGTCAGTCAAATTTCTGGCAGCTGGAGTCTGGTGTCAGTTGCAGTAAATTAAGTGTTACTTCACAAATCATCTTTATTGTTTTTTACAGTAAGTGTATCTGGGCAAAGATGGCTCTTTGCAGCTTGCAATGGTAAATATCCTCTGGTTCCTGTGATTTCCTGGAATCAAGGGGAAGCAAGTGACAGAAGTGGATTTTGCCATAATCCTGAGATTTGTTCCCAGCCCCAAGACTGGAGCTGAGTTTGGGTGCTGAGCAATCCAAGCAGCAACAAGCCAACAACATGACAGGGAAGAGTCTGGATCCTTTTAAGCCAAAGGGGAATTTCTGCACTCTGGGAGGGCTGGTTGATGTAATGGTGCAGAGATCCACCAAAAAGGGGAGGAGGAGGATGGACTCCTGTTGTCTCTACCGGGATGATGAGAGCTGTGACTGGTGTAGGCTGCACCTGGAGGTAGGTGGGAAGGATGAATTGGATCAGTACAGAGACCAGCATTTACTGCAGTTGGGACAGCATTTTACCTAAAAATAATTACCTTTTGTTAACAACTCTTACTGGTCTGACCAGCAACATGAAATTCCTAAAACATCATATGAAGGTTTCTGCACTGTTGGGATAGCTGAAAACTGCATAAATTTCAAGTGTCTGGTTTCTGTGAGTTAAAGCTGAATGTTCAACACGGAACAAAGAGGAGAGGAGGACCTGCTGGTGGTAGTTTTGTACTTTATTTGAGAAGAGAGAGCTACATAAACTATGTCAGGAGGGTACAGGTCTACACATAGTTTCATCAATCAATAAATGGAGTTGTTAACGTAACACTGAGGATATGATACTTTGAAGAAGACATAGACACATGACCAAGGAGTATTTACAGCTCTAACATACAATATATTTATACTTGAGAGAGATTGGTGTGTATCTGTGCACACAGGTACCACTGTGCACACTGAGTGCACGCACACGCACACGTAAATAGGTATAAAAGGCTTTAAAAAAAACCTTACATAATTCAAGAAATGAGTCTGCCTGGCATTTGCAGCAACTGACTGTTTTCAAGGTGGAAATGGTTCCAGTTTGGGGTGGTCTGGAGTGGAGGTTTCGGTCTGAAATCTCTGTTCTCCATCGGTCATTGGCTGAACCTGAAGCAGGTGTTGGGTGTGTGGAACGCTGGGGTGGGGTGGTGACAGGGGATGTGTGAGGTGGATGAAAGGGAGGGCACTGGAGTTATGGGAAAGAGGGGATGCACAGCCTCTGGGGCTGGGGTAGTAACACGGAGATGAAAAAAATGACCTTTGGTGATGCCATTAAATCATCCTTTATACTAAACATAAATTATCAACACAGTTTTAAAAAAATAATTTTCTGTTTCATTTCAAGGCTGGGGAGAGAGAAAAGGCCAAAGCAGGGCAGGAAGGAAGGGAAGGTCTGGGGAGGGTAAATACCTCAGCACTTTAACAGATCCCTGGACCTCACTGCAAATTCTTAATTTAAAAACTCTTCATGTAAGTGTGACTAACGCTGTATCAGTCATCCCTTTCCAGGGTAGCAGCGCACTCGATGCACATGATGTGGCAGGTAGGGGACAAGCAGGGACCCTACCTTGGCCAAAACTCAGATCAGAGTTCCTCATCCTCTGAGTTGGAGCCAGTGGAGGTGGGGTGGGCAGGTTGGGATCACAACTTCATTGCTCTCACCAGATTCTCCCTTAAGGGATAACCTGGCTTGTTCCCAGCAGAAGAAAATGGTGAATTTTGGCTTGGAGAAGGGGACACTGTGGTTTGGAGAAGGTTGAGAACCATCAATTCACTTGCAAAATGGCAAATAGGACTCATAAGATGCAAAAGAAGCCCCAGACTAAGAAAACGTGGATTGGTGCATAGTGTAAAAAAGTCTGCCAAATAAATAGAAATCAATTCAGCATAGAACACCAGAGGTTTTGTTTTCTGCTCGTGCAGACTTTCTGTGACATTAGCAGAGATTAAAATAAGCTGCTTTAAATAATAGTAACAACACAAATGCCATCAAAATGTCTTTCCTCTGAGCTGCAGCCCCATCCTCCTCTCAGTACCAGCTCACCTGCCAGAGTGAGCTGTGGAGCAGCACCTTCTGTGGGCCAAGGCTGCCTGCACTGCTGAAGGGCAGTTCAGCTGGGAGGAGGAGCAGTTTCCTGGAAATTAAGTCTGCCCTTGCAGATTTCTGAAAGGTGCACGGGGTTTTTTTGAGGCCAGCACAGGAAATCAGAGTGATTTTTCTGCCTAGGCCATCATGCTGCCACACAAACCACTGATGGACAGCACTGCTTCAACACACAAACCTTGCAGAAATTACCAGAGGCAAGTGCACAGTGCACCTATAAATATTCCCAAACACCCTGAAAACACCAAGACAGCCTTCACCCAAGAAGGTTGTGTATCCTCAATTTTTAACTGGGGAAACCTTGCCTCCTTGCCTGACCCAGAAGATTCAGAGGGAGTTGCAACACTCTTGGAAACTTAAATAAATGTTGATTGCTTGCCTGCCCAAAAATACTTCATTTCTCTTGAAATAACTTATGTAAAACAGCACTTCATTAAGACATGGTGGGGGAAGGGTAGGTAATTCAGTATAGTTATTTATTTATTTTTGTTCTGCTTTAAGCCTATCTATGTAAAGCTCTCATGCAAAAAATTGCCTTCCAGTTTAGCTGAAAATTTAATGGACACTTCTGAGAAAAAAATAATAGAAAACTTTAAAAAAAGCCAATTCTCCTTCACACAAGGAATTAACTGGTTGCGGGTGTTGAACGGGAGGATTTAGGGGAACTAAAACAATTTAGACTGTTAGTACTGAAACCAGAGCTGCCAGAGAGCAAAATAAATGCAGTTAAAATTATGATGTTTGTCGAGTTTGAAGCAGACAACGTGAGCCTGGAGGATGCCCAGCAGAACTGAAGGTTTGGAGAAACCTCCAGAACTCCTTCAGATGAGCACCCATCATTCTGTAGGGACTCTTTCCTCACATCTTTAGTTCTTGCCCAGCCAGGGCTGTCTTCTACTTCACCACAGTTCCTATCTGACTTTCACCACCCTCTTGATCAAGACCCTTCACTGGGAATCAAGTACTTGTCCATTTCCTTCCTCTCCCTGTGTCCTAGTAGGCTTCTTTGATCCCTCCTCTTAGCATTCATTTGTTCTCTAAGCCTCTAATTAAATTATCTTTGCCATCCCCTGCAAGCTCATCCTTTCTGACTTCCAGATAGCCCTAAGCATCAGAAGCCTGATCCCTCATTTTCCTTGCTACTTATAAATTTTGAAGTCTTGTGTCTCAGGCACTTCCCAGTCCTCTCTGCCTCTGAGTGTCCATCCACACGTCCCATTGTAGTAACTCCACTCACAGCTGGGGAGTGTGTGGGAGGTGGGATACAGAGGAAACTGCTTCTAGAAAGTAGCATATGTTGAGTGGGGGGAATAGCCCAACTTTCTGGCCTACTTTTCTGGCTCTTCTTCTTCACACTAAATTTTTCAGGCATGTAATGAGCCTGCATGCTCCTGCCCAACAGCTTCTCACCATGATGAATAGGTTCAGGAGACATTCAACTCTAATTTGAGGGTATAGTTTCATTAGTATGATCCAGGAATACCTGTGGGATGAAATCCCAAATATGCAGCCTGAGCAAGATGAACGCTGAGACACTTGCCTATTTTTTCTCTGAGATAAGATTGCTTCTCCATTTGGAGTCTTGCCTGTTGGTGCCTGCATGGCTCTTCACCTTTGTCTGGCTCTTCAAGGCCAGGATGGACAGGGCTTTGTGCAACCTGGTCGGGTGGAAAATGTCCCTGCCCATGGTAGGGGAGTTGAAACTAGGTGATTTTTAGACATCTCTTCCAACCCAAACCATTCTATGCTTCTATGATTCTGACAACCCTCCACAGTAATGTGGCTTTTTTTTTTTTTTTTGTGAAAATAACTTTCAGTTGCCACAGTGTCATTTATATGTACCTTACTTGCAATTTTCAGAGAGATTTGTCTGTTTACCCTTTACCAACAGTAAATGTAATTGATGGCTGAAAACTGGATCACATGATGCTCCAATAAAATAAGGGTTCTGTTTCTAAAGGGCTACCAGTGTAATATTTCTCCATTTGTCAAACTGTCTCAATGGATGAGAAGATAAGAACCTTTCACAATCCAAATTAGAGATGGAGCCTTCACAGGTGGAACACCAGTGCAGGAAAAAGTGAGGCAGAGAGTTTAACTATGAAGGAAAAAATTGGTTCTCTCTTGCATCGGAATGATTGGTTTCTGTTTTAAACCATCCCTCCTCCATCACAGATAATGATTTCACACTTGAAAAAAAACACGGGAGGAACGAAAGAAGGGTGAGCCAGCAGTTCCCTGGTCAGTGAGGGGATGATTCCTTCAAAGAGAGGTTTCTTCATCCTGCAGCGGCGGCCGGAGCGCCGGGCCGGGCCCTGCGGCGGTGCCGCTGTCCGCGGTGCTGATCCGCAGGGACGCGGCTCACGACGTCTGTCCGTCTGCTGAAACCTCCCCCTTACCAAGAGACTGGGGACTGAACTGCTTTAGGCTCTTTGTGAACGCTACTTGCACCAATTAGGGGTTGTAATAAAAAAAAAAAAATTAGAAGAAAGGGCACACCAGGCACTTGCTACTGAAAGGTGCTGGGCTATAAAGATGTATCATCCAGCAGGATCTGGTCTCTCATCCTCTCCCAAATCTGCCTCTTAATTTCAGTTTCCAGGAAGGCCATAAGCTAGGATTTGTTCTGTATTAGCAGGCGAAGGATAAAAAGGAAATTAAAGTGAGAGTAGGTTTGTAGGATATGGAACTGCTGTTGTCCTGGTGGCCAGTGTTCTTGGTTACCAGGGTGAATATTCTGTGTCTTTTCTCATGTACAGCAGCAGATGTTCTTATATTATGAACCAACCACTGTCTTTTCTGATGTAATGTTTGTTGGTTTGTTGTTTTTTTTTTCCTCTTGAGCATTTCTCTTTCTCTCTCCTGCTGTTCTGTTCCTAACACCTGTTCAGTGTATCTACAGCCTTCACTGACTTCAAAGCTGTGGGTCATCAATGCCTTCAACATTTAGCCTGGAGTTGCACAAGAAGGTTCAGTTACACAGGAACAACAATTCAGTCTCTTGCTGATTTCTATTGTTTCAATCTAGGTACATAAGAATGGGGCTGGACTGGAACAGGTCACAGCCGGAATCAATCCAAACCATCTCTCCAGCAATCAGAACAACCTGCTGGGAGCTGAGTAACGGCTGAATTCTTGGTGAGAGAAATTATAGGCATAAAAACAAAATCAAATATACTCTTGTGCTCATTCAACATTTCAAGGCATATTTATAGGTACTGCTGTATGGCATCTTAAATTTCGGAGTTTAAAAGGAAACTGGATCACTGCTGTTGGGGAAAATAATTTTTCTGTTCTGTCACTTTCACTATCTCTGCCTTTGATGAAAAAGGGAGAGAAAGACACTGAATTACACACCCATTCAGCCCCTGCCATCACTTCTTTGGGCTGTTTGGATATCCCTGGGAAGGATCTGTGAAGATAAGGAGATCTGAAGGTCATCTGAAGGTCATTCCTCAGAACTGGGGTAGGAACAAGAGAGCTGAGCAAGAATCTGAATCTCAAGAAAAGCTGGGGATCTCTTCCTGTACGAAGCTGGCAATGGCTCAGTAGGTGAACAGATAACTTTGCAGTCTAGGTTCTAGCTGAGTCCCTTCCTTAGACTGCTCCACTGTATTCTTCTCCCCCTGCACCCAAGTCTTTCTGTCACTGGGAGGAAAAGCTGAAATTTTACCACTGATGAAAATCTCTACACAGAGGAGATATTTCCACCTTATTTCTTCACTTTTACTTTCAAGAAGACAGAATGTGTGAGAATTTCTTAGATTTTAGGAGGGAGAATATCCTTCAAAGAAATTCCCAGGAACATTGAAAAATGAATCCACATTCATTATAGAGAGGTGAGGCAGAGAGCTACAGCTGCCAAGGCCTGTACTTGTAACGGTCTGTGAGAAAAAGCATTGAGCAGCTAAGAGTGTTTGTCTTGGGAACTGTAGTCACTGAACCTTGGGTGGGAACCAAGCTAAATCAGCAAACTTGCTGTTGTTCCAGGATCAGAATGAGCTAAAACTCCTCTATCACATGCCTGAGACTCAATTACTGTGTAATCTCTGTGGCATAGACATCTAGGAACCTCTGTGGATAGCAGATGGCTGCTGAATGGTGAGAGCAGATGACAGATTCTGGGCAGTGCTAAACCAGAAGACCTCAAATCCTGATTACAAAAGTCATTTCTTGAGGTTAAATCAAACCAGGCACCTGAGCAGGAGAGATTCATGCAGCATTGCACAAAGCCAACACATTACCAGACATGGGAGGGCTCTTGTAAATAGTTCCACCTCCTCTCCTCTCCCCAGCACACATTCACACACGCTGTCACATACAGCAAAAATATCAAGGTTGTATGTTTCCTGAAACATGGTTGGCTGGATAAATACACTTACAGAGAACTCTTTGTAAAACAATAGCAGAATGAGTAACAGTGCATCGCTGCCATGAGAAATAAAAAGGAAAGTAACCCAACTGCAATTCAGCCAGAATCATTCCAAACCCCAAAGGTTGGCCTCTTTTTTTTTTCTTTAATGTGTCTGACATTTTATGGCATCAATAATGCAAACAAAGAGGAAATCATATTTGCAGAACACTAATGCACGGATGTCTAAAGCGAAATACAATACTGATTACTTTTTAAATGAAGCCACCAGGTTTTGATGTGCTGTGGTGGTTAAATTGGTCCATCAAATTCCTTCCAAAGCAAATTCCAGTCCAAAGCAAAAGCTTGACCTTTTCTATAACCTTGGGTAGCCTTTTCAGCTGTATTCTGATTGGGGATAATAAATGTTAGTTTGAAGGAATCTTCCTGATGGGTCGAATTACAGAAATGTCACAATTCCTTCTGAAGATGAGGGGAAACTGAAGATATGTCACCTCTTCACAGGCTGCCCAAAAACTTTGGCAAATATAATGGTAAGCCTGCTATGAAGAGCTGTGGGTGAGAGGAGGGATGGGCTCTGAAAGAGATTTCTAGAAGTACTTTCAGGATTTTGCCCTTAGGGCTAGTGTTTGATCTCTTCAGCACCTGATAGCTTTTCTCTTGCCTAGAACCTCCTGCAGACGACTGCAGAGCAATGTCTGAGTAGGAAATAAGTGTATTAATAAGCAGGTGTGGCAAAAACACACAAAGAAACCTTCCCTTCCTTTTCTGTATTTTTTTATATGCTACTGTTTTGGTTTTTTTTTTCCACAAAGTGAATCTCAGAGATGCATCTTAAGAACCACAGACAGGATTGTCTCTGCCAGCACAAAAGAGAAGAAGCTGTTGTGGTCCTGTCTGGGAAAACCCACCGCTCAATCTCCTCTTACAGCAAAAGACAGAAGGACCTGGGGTCAGGCCTATGCTTTCAACTTATCAGCAGGAGCATTCATTTCCAGAGCCAAGGGGCTTCTTTTGCAATGTCCTCTGACTTGCACCAAGTTAACTGTGTGAATTTCTTTAATTCATGCAGTTTTGGTTTGGTAGGCAGTGTTCATTGTGTGCCTGTGTGCTGGTGAGTAGGATTGGATGCCACCATCTCACATCAGCTGGGAGTTTGTCTGCCTTTTAGATCACATCTGATCAGAGCTTTGTGTTTGGGGATTGTATGTCTTGGAGTTAATCAGTGCAAACAGCTAATTGCCACTAGTTAACTAGTGCCTTTTAATTAGGACTGTACTGCTGGCTGGATACATGAAGGGAGCTGTTTGTCACTGGCAAAAATTTCAGCCTTGTGATGTAAGCCTCTTTGGGGAATTAGAAGGAAAAAATATAGGCCAGAGCTATTGTCACGTTAGCACAGCAGAAAATCAGTTTCAGCAGAAGTGGCCTGGATGAGGTTGGAGTCACGCTTTGCTGGGGTCAGAAATGATAGTGGCTGTTCCCTGACCCTTTCTCCTGTGCAGAAGGGTGGGACACTGTGGGCTTCAGCTGGGATTTACAGGAGATACCCCACATGCATTACAATGAGCGTTGCCGTAAAATTCACTGCACAGAGGTTAATCTAGATGTCAACACTGCCTGACAGCAGTGAAATTACTCTGGGGCAGTGCTCCTTCTGAAGTCTTAATATAACAGTCAATTCCATCCTGCCTGCAGGAAATGAAAGTTTTCTGCTTTGTGTGCAGAATCATCCGGCGCCAATTTTCTCACTGTTTGAAGTCCAAACTGTTTGTGGTCTTGGGATTCACCTCACATTAAGACTTTCACTTCATTTAAAAACTCTGCTAGTCAAGTCCTGAGAACTGCAAGGACAGGAGCTGCACAGGGAGAAAAAGAAGAGGGCAGGGAGGGAGAAATCTGATCTCACCTACCACGTTGAAATCAAACAGCTTCACCAGTCCTCTGCGCTCAGTAAAGGGAGGGAATGCAGAAACTCAGTTATCTGAGAATCAAGCAGCAAAGACTGGAGAGGCTGGAAGCCAGCAGAGAGCAAGAGAAAGCATGCAAGAAGACATTTGGACCTCCCAGAGGATGATTTTCTTTAGAGGTATTTCAGCCCTTCCCTGCTGGGACCTTGTCCTAAGCAGCAAGTAGTTCAGCAGTTACACTCCCCTCAGAACAACTGTTCCAGTTTTCAGCAGTGGGATCAGTCACTTGTGCTGGAAGGGAGAGCAGTTCCTGTGGAGGACTCCTGACAGAGTGGGGAAGCATGGTTAGATTTGTGATGCCTCTTTTCCCCTTGCAGAGATGCTAAAATTGTGAGAATAGCAGAAGGGAGGAGGAGAACAAATGGTCATTCTTTTAGTTTGAAAAGGGATGTCAGATTGGGTCAGTGAGAAACCCAAGGCACCAACATGAAACTGACCTACCAGCTTATTTAACTGTTGGGGAAAGCTGGAATATATTTTCCTTCCTTCTCTTCAGTCTCTTGTCTCTTTTCTCAGTTCAGTTTTTCAAAATTGCAAGCAGTAGGACTACAATCATTTGTCTCAGGGAGCGGTTTCATGGCTCAGTGTTGCATTGGAAAGCAAAAAGAGGCACAGGAGAGATGGAATACTCCTCCATTCCTCCCAGAGCAGCAACTGACATCTCTGCCTGTGTCATTTATGACACTGCCAGCCAGAACAGATGTTTTGAAAACACCTACTTTCTCCAGGCTTGAAACTCAATGTCTCTGCTTTCAAGGACAGCAGCAGAAGGAAAAGAATTTTTAGAATTTAGCGGCTATGTAAACATTAAACGGGTACTGATGTAAGAGACGCCTTGGTGCAGGAGTGGAGAAGCTGTCTTAGAGTTAAGCAAGTCTATCCACTCCTGAAAAGCAGTGCTGAGAGGGGAACTTTCTCTTCTTCTATTTTTGATACTCATTTGGAGACACCACCATCATGCCAAGGCTCCATGAGCCCACCATCCATCAGAAAGCCACTGAACGTAAATGGAGAACAAAACTTTGGGGTTACACCAAGACACGACTGTGCCTGTGAGTCTCATAGCAGAGGAGTCCTGTTGATGTCCAGAGCCTTCCAGCTATCAGAGGAGCCACCACAGTGTGGTATCACAGCCAGGATCTCCTTTATTCCCCTTGCTTATTCTCATTATTGCCTTGCAACCAGAGAACACACCTAGAGCTGTTACAAAAACATTGGGTACAAGCCATGGCTGTAGTGCTTCAGCTGATTCCTGGCCAGATCAGGAAAGGGTGTAGATACTCCCTAGGAAGGGAGGAAATTAGAAATATTTTTTAAAATCTTCTTAAGATGATGTGCTGAACAAAATACTGTCTTCACACAGACTGGCACATGAATAAATGCTGATCAAGTGTTCAGAACTACCTCTAGGTGTGGGGGGTTCATGGTGACCATGCCTGCATTCTTCAACCCATATCCTGAGCTAAGGAAACCTATGCATTTGAGCTCTGGGAAATAAGAGCCTTTCACATGGAAGGAAACAGCTCATATAGCATTATACTTCTGTCTGTGCCCCTGAAAAAACATTTCAGACATTCTTTCAGTTGCATTTTCTTATAGGAAAAAAATCACAGAAAAGCACAAAGACTAGTGATTTTTTTTACCACCTGCATAAATGGTCCCTTGATTTTATTGGCTTCTGCCTCATTTTTAAACCAGTATTTTCCCAGCTTCATGGCTAACTTTTCCTGAAGCTGCAGTACATTGCTATTTTCTTTTGTTTTTGCTTGTATCCATTGTGATACTTAAAATTCTACACCACACTCCCCAAATCTGTCTTGATTTCCCAACCCAAGATACTCAGTTGCCTTCTAAAACCAGCTTTTCCCCTTCCTTGGCTTTTTTATTCCTCCACATATTTTCCCACCTTGTTCCACCCACTCCTGGGGACAAGCAAACAGCTCAAAGCTAACAATGTCTCTCAAGCAAGCAGCCTCTTTAAAAGCATTCCAGTTTGAACATTTGTCTGGGCAGCGCAGTTCCCAGAGTTACCTGTCTGCAATTCAACACCCTGCAGACCCAAGGATAGGCAGTTCAGACTTTTTCACCCCCCAAAATCCATGCATTGAGGGACATCTAAAAAGGCCAGATGGGCAAGTTTTGTAGGAGACAGGATGGACTTTCAGTCTGCATCTCTTCCCTTTGCTACATTTCAGCTTTGTCTTGCAACCTGACAGACTGGGGTGGAAGTAAAAATAATATGAGAAAACAAACCAGGTCTCTTATGAGACCCTGAGGCTGGAGCCACATTCACTGCCTGCAGTTTGCAGCCATGGCACAAAATTTCCACATGTACCATGCACCAAAATAGCACCTTCACTTCCAAGAAAGCATCACTTCAGTGACACCCTTGGGTGATTGAGTTGGTGCAAACAATTTTAATTTTTAGGGAGCAGCATGCAGTGGGGACAGGGAAGACCCTATGGCCCCTTCTCAGCTGTGCTCAGACTGGTATTCCTTCCACCTCCTTTTCACAATTCCCTTGAGAAAACTGCAGATGGAAGAGGCTGAGTGGTAGGAAGGTCTGGATGTGCTGGGAATTTGGCCTGGCTTGCCCCAGAGCTGGGTGAGACATGTTGGTGTTCCCAGGCAGCAGGGATAGCTCTCTGCTCTGAGTAGAGGCAGGGCATAGGGAAGTATCTCTCTGAGAAATAAAGAAGCATGAACTCATTTCTCTTTGACTCCAAACACTCAGATGTTGATACTCTGTGAGAGTTTCCCCCAAAATCTGCTTTTCTCCCCCTCACACATAGCCCCATCGCAGAGCCCCTCTTCCTACAGGGAAGGTCACCTGTCCATACTGATGGGAAGCTCTCTTCTGCTCCAGGAAAGGTGCTTCAGGAAATGAGGTCTCAGGGTGTTCATTAGGAATGCAGCACAGCTGCTTTCCCTCTTCCCCTCCAAAACTGTCATGCCAAAAAGGGATGCAGCAGTTTCTATCATGTCTTTGAACACAAAGCAATCTTCTCCTTGCTCCAAACAAACCTCCATCCAACAATGACAAGCCAAGGGGGCCAGAGCAGCAACAGAGCAGATGTCACAGCACAGAACTGCAGCTTATTCAGCTCTTCTGAGCAACAGTTCACAATTAACTCTGACAAAAGGACATTTCTCCAAGGCAGTCACTGCACATGGTGGGGCTAAGAGCAAAGCATCCAGAGCCTGAGCATTGGTCTCAGCCACTTACCATCTTCTGAGGAACCACAAACTCTCCTCACAGGCCACCTAATCCTAAACATGCAGCGTCAAGGCTCGGTGTCACACTGGGCTCCTGAGCTCACCTCGTTGTTGTGACAGTACAAAGAGGTGGTGAAAGGGACAGGGTGGTGGTGCTGGGGAGGAGGGAAGGAGGAAAGAAGTGAGGAAGGGAGGATGTAGCTGCCGTGCAGCTGTGAGGAGGGAATCTCATCAGCTGGGAACCAGTGTCTGTAGGTGACTTCATAGTGTAAAAGCCCATGACATTGGCCAAAAAAGAAATGAGAGCATGGGAGTGAGAGAGGGGTGGACAAAATTGTGGCCTTGTGCAATGTGGCACAGTGCCTGGGAGCCACAAGAGCAAGAAGTCACTTGGGGTAAGAGATAGGCTGCCCCAGGAAAGGGTTTTATTCTGGAGACGCTGGACAATTAATAGCCATTGTTTGTTGTCTCCCTGTGCTGAATGCCCAATCCTTTCAGCCAAAGCAGCCTGCACAAAAAGGGAGTCAGGCTGGGGCCAGCAACCTTTTAACCAGTCTTTTCCCCTTTGAAAGTTGAACCTAAGTAGGCAAGATACCCTCTCCCAAAAGAGCAAGATCCTGCTATGGAGAGGTGGCATGGTACAGTGTTCCTGTGTGTGGACCCCTGGTGCTGGCCCACACCCTTGTCCATGACCACGCCATCGCTGGTGATGCTGAGAGCACCTGATGCCTGTTCAATGGCACTCTGTCCAGGCCCTATCACCACGAGTCTGTCCCACTGGCCCAGGTCTCTCTAACAGGCAAAGTTTTGTCCTTACTCCCAAGTGGCTATTGCCATCCATCACCTCCCACCCCAGGCTCACAGCGCTCATTACACAAGCACAGAATAAACCCACAGCTGCTGCTGCCACCACAATCCTCCTTTAGCAGTGTCCCCTGCCTCTCTCTGAAACCATCAGGCAGGTCATGCCAGTGCCATGAGCGAGATATTGATTGTCAGGAGACATGGGGGATGGGGAGAGGATGCAAAATCTTCCCTTTCAGTGCAAGCCATAACGTAGCTCCCCTTGCATCCTGGACATGACTATTATTCTGGTCATGGGGAGGGAGCCAAGATCCCTTCTCTGTCCCCTCTTCCCCCATCTGCATTGCCTTCCACAAGTGCCACATCCGAGCAGGCTATTTCTGTGCTGGCAGCGATTGCCTTCTCAAAATTGCTTTGACAATGCCTGTGCTGCCTGTTCCCTGCCTCCTGAGAGCAGCTGCCAAGCTGAGGTTCCCCCTCATTCTCCACTATCAATATGAAAAAAAAGGCCCAGAAAGGTTTTGTATTCTCAGCCCAGTCCAGACAGGCAGGATTCAGCATCTGAGTATTTCCCCAGGTTGGGATTATTTTCCGCTCCGGGGAGATCGGCCATAGTGAGGATGCTGCTGTCTCTCCCTCCCTGTCCCCACCACCCCCTGTTGCTGCCTGTCAGGCCTTTCTCCTCATTGGGATGCAAGGCTGGCCGCTGCGGCCATCCGCTGAGCCGTCTGCTCCTGAAGGCACCTTCCCCTCCTTCCCCCCTCCTCCCGGGGCTGCCTGTGGAGCTATTCTTCAGCCTCTGCACTTCACAACAGCTCAGAGGCAGATGCATCAATCCTTTCAGGGGATGGGGACGTGAGGAGAATGGCAAGGGAGCTGCAGGCAGGTGTTGGTAGGTTCCCAGCCATCTCACAAGCCTGGTCCCCCTCCCTGTCCCCCGCTGGCTTGTGCCTGAGGCTTGGACTGAGGCATGGGGCAGGAATGGGGAAGGGGAGAGGATGGGGGGGAAGAGCTGGAATATGCTAACCCCACAGACATTCCCAGCAGGGTTGCAGGCATGTTCCCAGCTATCTGCACCCTGTAGCCTTTACCCAGTGCAGGGAGCGAGGATCCAACCCTGCTCACTAAAAGTTTACACCGGGGGCCAATTTGGCCCTGGTGCAGACAGCTGAGGGCGGGCGAACAACCCCATGGCCACCAAGAGCCATAGGGGCGGGGAGGAGAGGGGCTGTTCCTCCCAAAGGGATGGGCTGGGTGAGCAGCACTCGTGTCCCACACACTGGGATGGGCTGGGGATGATCCGGGACCGGGTCCCCAGGAGTGCCAGGCGCGGCCGCGGCGGTCCCGCTGCTCGCCCAGCGCTGGCCCCGGAGCAGGAGCCCGCAGCCCGCGGCTGCACCGCTGTCTGTGTGTTTTACCCGTAGGTGCCACAATCCTTTGACTGTGTGTTCAAAAGCCTTGAGTCTGTACATTTAAGAATCGGCAAATTAGAAAAATTGTCCTGAAATGTTGGAGGGCAGGAAGGCAGAGAGGGGATGAGGAGGGACTAAGAGGGAGGGGTTGGTAAAAGAGAGTTCATCCAGGGGCACTGCCCTGGCTTTGTGCCCATCACCTGCGGGCTGGCAAGGACGGAGGGAGGCAAGGACGAAAAGGGAGGACTGATTTCACACATTCAGTGCATATCATACAACCAGGGCAAGGCTCTCTTCCAGGATGGCATCACGGCCATAGTCAGTCTAGAGCCCTGCCCAGCAGCCCGAACCATTCTCACAGCAGCGTTACATTTCACTGCTTGATTGCTCGGGGGAAAGATACTTTCTCCTTTCTTTCTGTTTTGTTTTGGTTTTTTTTTTCCTTTCTTTTTTAATTATATATATATTTTAAGTTCTTGTTCTCCCTTTTTTGTTTCTTTTTTTTTTTTTTAATATATAGTCTCACAATTTTCTGTAACAGCAGCTTCTTTCTGTATTGGTGTGGAAGTTATATAGAGAGAGATATCTATAAATATATATAAGCCAAACTGCCTTACAGGTTGTTGTTCTGTGGGATTTTTGTTGTTTTGCTTTTCGTTTTGCTTTTTTTCAGTGTTGTATGTGTAGCAGGCACTTGAGTTTATATGAAGATGTTTGCTTGGGAGCTGAGGGGCAAAGGGTTTGGGAGGGGGAGAAGGAAGGAAGGACGGGAGGAAGGAGCAGGGACTTCAAACAAGTGGCCACTGCTAGCCAAGGATGTCCAGGTAGATTGGTGTGGCCTTGCCCAGAGCATGGAGGATCTTGTAGATCTCCTTGATGTTGAGCCGTTGCTGAGGTTCCCTCTGCCAGCAGCCCAACATGATGTCATAAACCTCCTTGGGGCAGACTCGGGGCCTTTCCAAAACTCGGCCTTGGGTAATGCACTCAATGACCTAAAAGAAAGAAAAGAAAAGAAAAGAAACACTGAACACCAGCTGGGCAGTTCATGGAGGATGTCCTGTTCCTGATACTGCTTGGCTGATGTGGCACCATTCAGTGAATGGGAGCACTGAGAAGCCAAATCTCAGATCTGCACATCCTCAATGCTCATCTGTTTGTTGCTAATGATAATTTTACAAAATACAGATAATATGGTGTATGAAAAGTTTGTCTCCAGCTGCAGTTTTTCAAACTGCAAAAACCTTCCCTGTTTGACACCTACCTACCTCAATGCAAAGAGGAGGTCACAAGTAAACGAAATAGGTTTTAATTTATTATGTCAGTTTTTCCTGCTAAGTGAAGAAGGAAAAAAAGTCTTAAAATCCCCGAAGTACAGTAATATTTTGCACAGCTGAAATTATATTTTTCTTGTCTGAAAACCAAGCGTCCTTTCCTTTGCAAAGCCCAAGAGAGGTTTATAAGGAAGAGTTCAGAGCATCTTTTCCGACATACTTCTCATCTTTCTGCCATAGAAAAGCAACTAAAAGAATGAAATTTCATGTCAAATCACATCTGTGAAGGAGAAAAAATTTTACAGTGCTATCACTCAGTTTTGGGTCAGATCAGTGCTGCTAATGAGAAAAATGTGAGGTCGTGGATAACAGTAGAGTCTCTTCGGAAGGATGCCATTGGAAAGGACTCTCCTAAGGGTCTCTTCATGTATTGTTTACAGGAGGAATGAATGAAAAGGAAAGGGAAATATGAGTTTCCAGAGAGCTGCTATTACTGCCTGGCCTCCTTGGTTGGGGTTGATGAGTCCCAGCATTGCAGCATGCGAGCGGCTTGCCACGCTCTGCAGATAAACACCAGTCCCAGGCAGCGTGTTGAGGGAAGCCACCCAGCAAGAGGTGTTTGGAGTTTATAATTTATGAATAGTAATGGTCCCACCACACAGCTCAAGGGATACTTATCACTGTGCTGTTTGCATACAAATACAGAGGGGAGAGATTAGGACCCGCTGAAAGCAAGGAGAGCAAGACACAGCATGAAGAGAAGCCTGCATTGCCACAGAGCTTCTGGCTGCTCACTGTGGGGAGGAGGTGAGTTATGGTTCCTGTCAAGACATCCTGGACATGCACAGGATCCCTGTGCTGGGCTCTTTCTGTCCAGGGGAAAAGGAAAGGCATAGAGAGAAGTTAATAGACTGGTTGAGTGGTGCCCTGCCTCGTTCCTCTGCTCAGAGATGGTATCTCCCAGCATTGGAAAAACCTGCTAAAAATGCTATGGGAGAATGAGGCCATGCAGGTGGCACAAGAGGGAGTGGGCATCCCAGCCTTGCCAATACCAACACCCAGCAGGGGTGATGCTAGGCCAGCCTGGTGCTTGCTCCTGGTCCAGTCTTGGCAGCCAGGGGCTTGGCACAGTCTCATTGACCTGTCCCTCCATGGGCTCTGCCTCTCCATGGGGCTCTGGCACTGCATCTGGGCTGCCACAGGGACCTGCTCTGATGCCACACCATCCAGGAGCTGATGGAGGTGTCAGTCCTCTGCAGCCACATAGGTTCTGTCTGTTTCACAAACTGTGAAAAATGAGACTGATAGGAGCTGTTTTGGCTCCCTCCCATCAGGACACTGTGGTTAGCGGGCAGAAAGAACTGAACACACCAACATGTAAGGGAAGGATGATATTTTATCCCAGGGATGGTAGCAAACCAATACACCTTCAAGATTAAGCGTGGCTATTTTCAGCCCTACTGCCCTGCAAAGGAAACTGAGGCAGAATGCCTGGGCAAAGTTGAGCTGTCACACTCCAGCGCGCTGACTGCCCGTGTTCAAGCTCCATGTGCTCATTTGTGTGTGTTTGTATTTACCCTCACAGGGAAATGCAAGAGCAGCTCATTAAATAGCGTGACAAATAACTTCTGTCGCTGTCGATTCCATTGTTTGTGCCTCTAAAATGTTTGCGTGTGCTACTTTGGGATATACAGTCAGGCCCCATTGAGCACACGAATGGGCAAGTATTAGAGCTGTAAAGCAACACCTTGGATTTGCCATCTCTGCAACTCACTTAATTAAGGGATCTGTACCCAGAAAGCAGAAAATGCACATTTTTCATTACAAAAGGTGAAATTTCTGAAATCCATTAGATACA
This sequence comes from Toxostoma redivivum, assembly GCA_013397375.1. NCBI lineage: Eukaryota > Metazoa > Chordata > Aves > Passeriformes > Mimidae > Toxostoma > Toxostoma redivivum. The sequence continues at coordinate 454,005 of VXBI01000755.1, read as the reverse complement.
CAGTAGGATAAAAATGTTCAAGGTTCCCACACACTGCTATGTCATTGCATCTTTTTCCTCTTCTATTGTACCTCCTGCTATTCCAAGCAAAAATCTTCCAATGCATTTCTGCTGATGTGCCTCAAACCTCAGCAGTGACACTCTGCTAATCCTAGCCGGCCTTCCCTCAACATTTTTACAGAGCAGCCCTGTCCTGGTGGGCTGCAACTTTTGCTAGCCAAAGAAATAACAAGGGCAAACAAGCTCCATGGGTTCCACCCTCAGTGAACTGGGGCAAACCATATTATAGATATCCCAATGGCAAAAACCCCAAGGAAATGTGCCACGTGATATATCAGGCTTAAAACAATTTCTCTCAAACTGGAGCCTGCAGTGAGAGCTTTAGCTACAAAAGGAGAAACCAGGGAAAATTCAAGGCATGACTTTGATCTCAGCAATAATTTGGGTATCCCCAGTTCTGGCAGCACCCTGAGAGTTTATGAGATATGACAGATAACGTCAGGAACTTAGCAGCAAGGGGCTGAGGATTACCCAGTACATGGCTTTGGCAGAGCTCTTTGATTCCTGCAGACCTCAGTTTTCCCAGCTCTTAAACTGAGATAACGACACTTATCCTATGGCTTCACCATGGGAGTGCCAAGGAGGGGACCATCCATGCACTAATTTCTTTGCAAACAACCTGGAAAGGAGAGATGGCAAAAAATAGAGTTTTCAGCTGAGGAGTCTCAGCACTGTTGTACCTCTGTGTTTGAGAGCTGGAACCAGGGCTGCTTCCCATATGTGAAAATCTCCCAGAGGATCACCCCGAAGCTCCAGACATCACTCTCTGTTGTGAATTTCCTGTACATGATGCTCTCCGGAGGCATCCAGCGGATAGGCAGCATGGTGTGTCCTCCAACCTGGGTGAGGACAAAGGCACAGGGAAAGCTGAGTGGTGGCACTCCTGAGGAAGGGGTCATAGAATCAGATCATTGAGTCAAGCTCCTGGCCCTATGCAGGACACCCCAATAATCACACCATGTGCCTGAGAGCATTGTCCAAATGCTCTTTGAGTTCTGCCAGGTATGGAGCTGTGAGCACTTCCCTGTGGAGCTTGTTCCAGTGCCTGAGCACCCCACATCATGTCAGCCCTGACATGATGTGCACAAACTCGGGGCCTCCCTGTGAGCTACAGCAACAAGGAGCTCTTCCAAAAAGCTGGGCTGGCTCCTGCCTCCCCTACCACTCGTGGGTTTACCCACCAATCCCACCTGGTTAACACAGGGAGTGAAATGTATCAAGATAAATTACATCCTCTCCACCCAAAATGGGCTGGCAAGGCAATCAAATGCAAAATGCCAAGAACATACTCCAGCCCCACAGTCTGGTGAACCTGGACACAGAGCATGAGCAGTCAGTAATGCATTTCAGGGCTTCAATAACCTGAGACACCCAGCAGAGATACAGCATGAAGGCTGTCCCTCTTCAGAAATGTCCTCTAAAGCCAGGCAGGCATCTGTGCGTGTGTCACTTAATTGCATGAAAGGTTTTGCACTCACAAAACTGTGCTACAGGCCTTTTCAGAGAGTGCTTCCCATATGTAAATGACTGCAGGACCATGCTGCAAAAGGTGGTCTGTAGGGAAAAAACAGGCTCTAACAAGTAGGGATATGCTTATGACTCAATGGAGGAGGGAAAGCCAGCCCCTTTGGAGAGTTTGGAATGGGGTGTATAAAACTGGGGTATGCCAAGCCAGGGAAAGGCATTTCCTCAGGTAAGAGTCAGCCCTTCTGTAAGGCACATGAATCCAGCAGGTGCACAGGAGGCTTGCAGGATACGTGCAATCAGTTCCAAAGCAGATGGAGTTACCTTTAGATTCGCTAGAGATTCCTAAACAAGTTTCTCTGAGCAGAACAAGGTTTTTTCCTGTTCTGTCCTTCTGCACAAGAAGCTCCATCTGTGGGGAAACAGCTAATTGCTAGGACCAACCAGTGCTGGAAGCAGCAGGGCTGCAAGTCTCCACACTTGTTTCTGCTGAGGGTAAAGTGTCCGAGGCTTTAAAGGTGATGAGAAAAATGCTTTTGTGGAGCTGCTTGGAAGGCTGCTTGTCTCATTAGGGACACCAAAAAAGCAGTGCTAATAACTTTGCAGCACTGCAGCTGAATCAAACAGGCAGAAATCTCTCTGGTCCTACCAAGGATGAGGGGAGAAGGTATCTGCTGTCTAGAACTCCAGCATATGTGTGGCTATTTCAAGTAATGAGATTGTTGTGCTTGCTGGGATGAAAACATTTCTTTTACAAACAAAAGCTCTCCTCTGAGCTGCCAGTTTTTCCACAGGTTTCTTTGACTGATTAAAGCAGAGCTAGTGTGGGGAAGGGTCAGTGCAGGAACACTGCAGTGCTTGGAAGCAAGAGGGAGGTGTGTTGGAATAGGGTGTGAAAGGGGTAGGATGCTCAGCTGGCTTTCTGCTTGGAGGGGCTCAGATTTCTGTGGGGCTTGGCAGAATTTAGACTCAGGTTTGCAGTGCTGTACTCAAAGAGCTACTTACTCTGAAACAGACCCTTCCTCAAAAAAGAGGAGTTTTAAAAGTCTCAGGGAGATCCTTCTTTCCTAAATGCAGACACTTGATGACAAAAAGCTCATTGCAGCTCCACACCTCCTGTTTAGAGGCGGCTTGGCTGGCGTGGTCTCAGCTTGCTGCTCTGAACTCCCAAGAATGTTCCACCGTAATGGAAATGGAATTGTGCTTTTCTTTGTTTGTTCCTTCGAAACCCTGGTTGCAAATTTAGCTCTTCCCCGCATTCCTAGCTTTTACAAGTTGCTTCCCCTTCTTGCAAAGGGCTCTGAGGAAACGTTATAAGCAGAACAGGACATACATCAAACCTGATTGTTGCAAAAACTGTTTTGTGCTAATGCTTATTTTATTCTCCTTTAAGTAGCACTAACTCTTCAGTGTTCCAGCAATCTCGAAATGATTACTTGTTGAAAAGCTCTCTACATTTGCAATATCCTGAATATTTCAGGACCATTTGCGATTACAGGTAGCACAATGTACTGAGCACAGTTAACTCCCTTTTGAACAGGTCTTAAAGCAGTTCAGAATGTGTGAACCAGGCCCTCAGCTTACACAGACAGGAGCACAGCAGCACTGCTCAAATGGGAGGGTCCTGATTTACACGACTCAAGGATCTGGCCCTGAAAGCAGAGCAGAGAAGCCAGTTGTGCTATCTCAGTTCTAATAAGCTAAAATAAAGTCAAGGTCTTTGCTCTCCTCTGGACACACCCTGGTGACCGTCTGCCAGCAAAACGACATACACAGTCAAGAGTTGTCCCAAGGATGTGACAACACAACCTTGGCTTAGCTCATAGACTGAAGTTCAGAAACAGCCAAAGCATTCCTCCCAGCCATGTGAGACACAGCTTCTAATACAAATTAATCTGATAATAATTAATAATAAAATTAATTTGGGGAAGAAAATTCAAACAAACAATGCCCAGAAATTTGTGGATACCAAAACATGGCCCAGCTATGCTCAGAGATGAGAAGCTGCTCCTTGCAGAGGCATCCTTTGCATGTCAAACAAGGTGCCACATTTTTGAAAGCAAAGATTAAGCCTTGTGCTTACCAGCCATAAGCAGAACAGGCATCAATTAAACTCTACCATAAACCCACTCCAATGTCTAACCTAGCACATAAGGCTGACTATTAAGCTTTAAAGGATTGCCTTTGACTATCCCTTACTGCTTCCCTTGCAAACTGATTAGGATTAAAATTCCCATTTCACAGATGAGAAAACAGATGCAGGAAGGCAGGGAAAGGCCCTGCTCCAAAGCTATGCAGTAAGTGAACACCAAGTCCTCCTGGTCTGCAGTCAGCCATACCCTGTTATTTGATGATGTAGTAAGATGATTTAGAGCTGAGCACAGAGGAGTTGTGCTAGTGATGCCATGGGAAGCAGAGTGTGTCCAGGGTGACAGAAATCCTTTGCATAACATGTAGTGATTGTGAACTGTGTTCTGCCACTGTAGACTGGCACGTGATTCCCACAGCTACATACTTGTTTTACAGGACCAGCTATTGCCAGAAGCATAAAAGCAAAATGATGCTATTAAATCAGGCTGAAAAAAGGGTGCTGTTTTCTTCTTTTGCAAAGGCAGCTTACAAGGCATATCCTTGGCTTTGGCAAGAATAATTACCATGCCTTTAGGGAGAAGGTGAAAGTTTATTTCAGCCTCTGCTTGCTCAGAGCTGGGTCTAGCAGGTTTCAGAAATAAGTGACCATGCAGGACTTGTGTTTGTTAAGAGTATGCTACTTCTGAGTCTTCTCTAAACAGCCATGTCATCTTCCCACACCACCTTCTCCATTTCTCTGGGGAGCTAAGGATGGGAGAGCCCTGCTAACAGATAGGCTCACCTTCCCCAAGGGTAAAATGTCCTGAAAGAGTGACATTACAGCATCTGCCCTGGAGACACTCCATAGTTTGGAAGAGGGCTCTGCTTGCAAGCAAATAAGACAAGTAAATCCTCTTCTGCTCCTCTCTTTAAATCCTATGATGCTGCCAAGCTTGCCCTTTCGCCTTGTTATTTTAATGCTTCACAGACCTGCAGACTGGCCTCTTTATCCCATTGCCATGGCTGTCTAGCTTTGTTTGACATTTTTAGCTAACTTTCTCTCCCTAGATCAACTCTCCATGCCCACACTGACAGAGTTATTCCCACTGCTCTGCTCTTTCCATTCACAATGCTATCCTGGTCATAAATAGAGCAATCAGTGCACATCCTCTGAGCAGCCAAAGTTTTCTTCCTCTTCATTTCAAGATTGCAGTATCACCTACTTGATCCCATCCCTTTCTAGTGGATGCTCCCAAGGGCATGATCTGATCCACAGCCCTGTGTTTTTGATAGTCCAGGGCACCTGGCCCCTGCTCTGAAGCCTCATTACACATCCAAGCCCACGGACTTGCAAGATAGCCAGCCACTCCCTCTGAGCAGCTTATTGCTGGATTAGATATGAACCTCGGGGAGCTGAGGGAGGTTCATGAAAGGCCAGCATTAATGGCCATTAGGGAGAGAGATAATTACTTAATGCTAGTACAGCACTTTGAGGATGTAAAGCTATATAAGTGCTATGTACAAGTAGTATTATAAGGCTTGAGGTTTGTCTGCTACCAAGAAAAGCTGGTGTCTGGGGGAAAAGTTCTCCTTGTCCCAGCTTTTTGAATGACATCCAGATGATTAGGAAAGGAAAAGATGACATGTTATCCCCTGGTGAGTCTGACAGTACAGCAGCAGGTAGTGGAGCAGCAGCTCAGCAAAGACAGTGCAATAAATCCACAGTTTGGGCCACCAGCAGAGATAACCTGGAAATCAAAACCAGAGTAGGGCTGAAAAGCCCTCATGCAAATTTAGGACTGGTGGGAATACAGATACTAGCACGTGAAAAGCAGCTTCTGAGTGGGAAGCCCTGTTTTTGCCCTTCCCAGCTCACATACCAGCACCAGGGCCGTAGCCCAAAGCAGCATTCAAAAGGGAACTACTGAGCCATCTTGTCTATACCCACAGCTGGAAGACACCTCCATGGATCTCAGCTCAGAATGGGATTTGGTCTCCAGCATACTCTTTGCCTGTAGGTTTTTTTTTCTTTTGTGCAGTTTCCTTTGCAATGTTGAAATAAAAAACAAACCAGACAAACAAACCCAAACAAAACAACAAAAATAAGCCTCAGTGCTTTTGTTTTCATTGGTCATTTGACATTTGCTTTCCAAGGTCATTTGACATCTTTCCTCCTACTTCTGGCACACTTGATGGAGGCTCTGCTCCTGCTCCTGCCTTGGGAAGATCACAAGAACCACTGTAGGTGTCTGTATCATGCAGCATTATTTGAACTCGCCATTTTTGTGCAGGAAGCGGAGACATTTGAGTTTGTACAGAATCACGCAGCAGTAGTGGAGACCTTGGCCCCATTCCTCTCCCGGAAATTCCACTCAACACTCAATCCACTCAGCCTAGGGATAGGGCACACACTCTCTGATTGCCACCGCTGTTCATGCTGCTGTAGGTAGGAGTGACCTGGGATCTTCTTCCATTGCAGACCTGGATGCCATCCCAGGTTGGACCACACCAAATCATATGTCCTTTAGAGCTCAGCACTAGGAGCTGGGTGATCCAGCTCTGAGCCTTCCCCCAGCACCCAGCTGTAAGTCCCCATCAGAACATACTGATTCCTGCTGCAGGCAGGATGTGTTGTTAATTCAGCAGCTCTGGACAGCTTTGTATGAATAAGAGCCACAGGTGGCTCTCAGGGTCATCTGAGAGGATGTAAGGGCAGGGAAAAAAAAGCAATGAAAGCAAGAAGGAGGAAAAGCGGCTCTGTTTGGCTAAGTTGAGCTATTGGGGAAAAACAAACAAAACTGCTGTAGATTGTGCCTTTGTGAGTTAATGTTTGTCAGTTCAGGTTGGGGCACAAGGAGATGACTTCTCAGGGTGATGCAAAGAGCAGCACATGCTCCTGGCTGGGGATCCAGAAGGAGACACTCCTTCCTTGCCTTCAGCCTGGATCCAGCTGCACTGAGAGATTTTTCAGATGTGCCAGTATTTTGCCTCTGTGAGTCCTGACAGATTCCTGGGCACCTTTTACAAAGCAGAGGGATTAACTCTGACATTCCAGACAGAGCTGAGCTTTGCTGAACTTTAGCTATCCCCACTTCATAGTTTCAACTGTCACCTTAGTAGGCTCTTAAGTATCCAAGTTTAGATCAGAGCCTGCTGAATTTAACTGTAAATTATGACTGGATGTGATTCCCAAGTGCTTTATCTGTAATTTCTTTTCAGCTTATCCAGGAAGAAAGGTCCTAGCTACATCTGAGACTGCAGCATTGCCAGAATTACCCTGGCCTTCAAAAATCCCCAAGGTGTTCTCCTGATGGAAAGGCATGGTGTTACGGCTGCACCAGCCCACAGGCTGAGCCTCTTCTAAGTGACTCCAAAGCCATCATAGCCCTGTCCTTGCCTTCACCTCTCATACCTTAGCAGTCACTGCTGTCCTAGCCAGTGCTGAACGTGAAATTAAACACTCAGCAAACAACAAAAAGCTTCCATCAAACTTTTCAACTTATTTGACTGTGAACTCACCATGCTCCACTCTCTGGGAACAGCAGATGTGATCCTCTCACAATTCTCCCTGGCTACACCAACCATCTCCTCATTGCAGGCTCTGGGCAGCGCCACAGCAAAAGGCTGGCTGCCTGCCTCCCTGCTCGCCAGCAACCAAAGACATCTCACAGCAGTTTTCTAGGGATTTTTGAGACTTACAGAATGCACAAAGCAACCTGGAGCTGTTTCTTCTACTTGCATGGAGCTGTGCTGGGTGTCACAGTCTTGCCCAAGGAAAGGGACATACATGCTGGTTGCCTGCTGCTAGAGGTGAGAAGATTGGATTTACCCAGAGAGAACACGGGAAAAGGAACCAAATGTCCCTGCCATGAGGTGATGTAAGGAGCCAGATGGACTTGTTCAGGAGCAGGAAATACTGACCAGGCAGAGTTAATGTGAAACTGAGAAAGGGGTGAGAGCTTCCTGCTGTCAGTAGGACTGTTTGGCAAGGGACTGTTTGTTCCCCCTAGATGCACATACTGTGTTTAAACATGAGTCTAAAAATAAAACCTGCCATTGACATTGTTTTTCCTTACTTCATTTAACAATCTAGTTGCTTTATGACCTGTAATTCTGAATCACGTTGACTCAAGCGGTGTAATTTGCAAGCAGGGACATCGGCCTTTCCCCCACCCCTCATCTCTGCTCCACTGAGTGTGTTTTAATCCCACGGTTTTCGGCATTCCTAATGAGCCATTAACAAGCTGCCAATTACTTATGCAAATGAGGGAGGGCAGACATGGAGGGGTGGCTGTAGCTAGAGGTAAATTCTGCTACCTCAAAACGGTCTGAGATAAATCACTACTGCTCTAAGAGCTGCCTGTGCCCAAGAGTCCTCTCAGCCATATTATCTACTGTCTAAAAATGCCAGAGGTAATGCAGAGGATGGTTAAGACAAGGGAAAACAGAGGAGAAATTGCACATATATTTTTAATTATGTTTGCCAATAATCTGCTTGGCGCACGCCTTACTACAACTCACTCTTCACCTTTTCTTCCCAAAATTCAAAGTAGCTTCACTTGCTGCTTGAAAACAACTGCACAATCAACCTGCAGAGGAATGGCCAGTTTCATGTTCAACTGACTAAAAGCTCCAGAAGCCATGATCTCCAACACCAGGATATAAACTGGGAGAAACCCCACTCATGCCTTATTCAGCTCGGGGGTGGTGGGAGCAGAGGAGCTGTAGTTTGTAAAACGTAGTAAAGAGGTCAGTGAGGGCACCACCAACTCCTAGCAGGTCCTAAACCCTTGTCCTAAAGGTTGCTGCCAGAGCCTTCCCAGGTGAAGGAGAGGTGACCAAATTGGGCCACCTACTGAGAGCTTCTTGTGGCCCAGAATGACACAGCCTCACACTAGGAATTCAGAGAGCAAAGTGGTAGTGCTGGGAAGGGATTCTCTGGTCAGCTTCCCAGGAGACCCTGGAGTTCAGCTGTGGGTGGGCACTGGGCAGCTGTGGATCTCTGTGTGCCTCTGAAGTCCTCTGCATCACAGACACAACATGATGGGCACACATTACAGCCAGTGAAAAGTTATCTTTCTCATGGACACTGCCCAGGTAACAGCAGAGGCTGGGAATGTCACTAAATCTATTCAAACTACAGCCTCTAGATGATTTATCAGGCACCTTACAGATTTACCAGTGGTTTCCACAAAGCTGGAGACCCTTCCATCAGAACACACGTTCTTAGGACGGGCCAGCTCACAGACATATAATACCCTAAAGGGGGTCAGGAGTCTGCAAAGACTGCTTGTGCCAACAGAAATTGTCCATTAATGTTCTGCATTATCATTTTTCTGGTAATGCTACAAAAGGTGTTTAATAGCTCATAAGTTAATCAGAGAGAAGTTAAGTTAAACCACCATGATGCAAGAAACATGTCCATCAGGATTTTGTTCTTTTGGCCATGCAGAGAATGAAAATCAACTCAGTTTCTGGCTTTGGGAAGGAGGAAAAATATTTGCCCAATAAATCTTAACCTGGTGGTATAAAAGCCAAGTCTGAAAATGGCCTGAGAAATGTAGCTTAGGAAATAGCAGCAATAAAGAACCTGCATGTGTGATCACTCCACGCTGAAATGTTTTCAGATGGGTATCTCATCATCTCCCTTCCATAGTGTCCTGCCAGTGCCTCCCCTCCCAGTAACCAACAACACTCATCTTTGTCTGCAGCCAAAGCCATTCCTGACTGAGGACTACACAAGATGTAGATAAGGCTCCATTACTTATGGATACTGGATAATCAGTTCAACTGCCTTAGCATTAATCATGATAATATTCAAAATTCATTAGGCTAGATTGTTTGGAAATCTATTTCTTGTAAATGTCAGATTCACTGAGCATCGGCCTGGCAGCATACAGACAGAAAACTGATACAAGCCAGGGCATGCCACCTCTCTATGAAAGCATTCCCTTTTTTTCGTGTTGTAGCAAGACTGTGATGTGGCAGCTCCTGCCTTGTTTGTGCTTTGTGAATCTTGTCAAGAGCAGTAGAACACCACGAGCACACCATGCTGCCAGTGTGTTGATCAATGAACAGCTACAAAAATATCTATAGCTGCATATATAGTATACAGTTAATAATAGATACAACATATACCATGGAGTTTTTAAGGGGGAAGGCTAGACACTCAGATCTGCACCCACAAATCTTAATGATATTGTATCTAAAACCTGGACAAGCAACTCAGAAACTTCTATGTGCAAGCATGGTATGGAAGTACAAAAGTAGAAAGTATTTTAAAAATTAAAAACTGTCCCTTGCTTTCCTGAAAACTAACATCACTTTAGATAAAGCATGGGTCCTTACTGCTTTACCAAGATGAAAATCTTTCAGGAACAAAACAGCTGGATCATTTCTTGTAGCCAGTTTCATATACCAGTTGAGGATTCCTCCAAACAGTGGACTTCCTAATGGTCTATTTGGCCCATTTAGGTGTTTTGGTTATTGTTGCTTTCCTTCAGGTGTGGGTTCTCACCCTCTGGTTGAACAGTGGCTTCTCAGTAGGGAAACAACAGAGAAATACAGACCAACATCAGAAGATATATAGGCTTTCTCTCCTAATGAAGGCAGCACAGGCACAGATGGCATCTCAGATAAACACGCTGAAAGCCATGTTAGAATAAAGAGCTCATCATCGGAGGCTGCAGTGTCACACCTACTAATGATGTGATTAAACCCATCAGTGCTGGTGGGAGAGCTGTGCCAGCTCTGGCACTGCTGAAAGAAACACTGCATTTCACAGCAGGGCAAACCCCAGCCTGCACCCACCACCCTCCATCAGTCACAACTCTGGAGACACACTGGGGACAGTGATGTTCATGGCTAAACTTCCTGAGACCTAAACTAGGGGAAGTTGCCATGGACATCTCCTTCCTGTGCCTGCCTCAAGCATCCCTGTCCAATGATGGTGTGGCAAGCAAAGGAGAGGCTGCAGATGGTGACAACAACCCAAAAGAGACAAGCACAGAAGAGGACAGTGACAGCACCTGTCTGAGCACTGCTGTCATGGGGGAGCAGCAGTGGCACCAGGAAGGGAAGAATAAAACCAGCAATAGCCAAAATGGTAATGTGCTGATGGTGAGGTGCTGATGGTGAGGCTGGGGTTGGGCTGCAGGATTCTGCTGGAAAACAAACTAAATTTTAAATATTTGAAGGAATCAAGCTTTGCCTTCTCTTCTTCTCTGATTTCTGTGCATTTAAGTTCCCTCCATTTTCTATCAAGTTGTCTGGATGCCCTAGGTAGGACAGTGCTGCTGCAGTCCCATGCATTTCAACCACTGTGTTAAAATTCTTCCTCCTTACTTTATTTAACCAGGAGCATAAATAAATAAGCAAACCCACAAACACAGGAACCTGGTTCCCAGATGCCATTAGAACCCTTGAGCACTAAGTGCCCAGCACAGATATCACCAGTTGCCTTCTGCTCCCCTTCCTGCAGCCAGCCAGAACCTCCACCCCAACCAGCCCTGCTGGGGTCATTGCACAAGCCCAGCACCCGGTAGGACACATCTGACATTTTGCCCTAATATAGGACAGCTCCTAGATAGTCAGCTCTCCAAACAGGCCAGTTTTCCTAGAAGAGTCTCTAGCCACCAGCTCTCCATTAGGGTTAGCCACAAGCGGAAGGACGGAAGGAGAAAGTGAGTCTAAAAACCGCTAATGTTCTGCAGTGTCAGAAAGGATGAATGACCCCTGCAGACATATGCTGAGCAGACAGGACAGTCCTCAATTATGTCACTGCTGGAGCATTTACTTCAAGGATAAACGTGACTACAGATGCTGGGCTTAAAGGCTTGGCTTCTTTCTCTCCTCTGGATAAGCCACTCTAGTCCAGGAGCCTTAGAGGTGTGTGTGCACCGTGCCCAGGTAATGACACGCATCTGCCTAGGAAAATGCTTTACAGGGGGAGAGTAGAGCTGAAAAAAAACCCCATTAAATTTCATTCTTCTCCCTTTCCTTTGTGAGAGCAGGCCCTAAAGGATTTGCTAAGGTATTGATGGGCACCAATCCATATATCCCAGTGAACAACCCACAGCCTCCCTCAGGAAATCACAAACAAATCTTGACTACACAATGGAAATTTCCTGCTTGCCACACTGATTTTCCTCACTCTCATCCTCACTGCATTATCCCTGTGCTAACTTCTATATACTCCTCTCAACATTTTCTAACCTTCAAGCTCACAACTTTGTAAATATTTGCAATCAGGTAGCACCCCTCCCCACTCTGGTCATTCTTTAATTATTTACATAAAGTCCTTTCTACCCTCAGTAATCAATGGCTTCACACTGTCTTTGTTTCTACCTCACCTCTTCAGAAGCTGCTGACTGTATGGATGCTCTTAGTGGGGCTGAACTGGGGACATGTGACTGTGTAATAGAAGAGTATTTAAACTAATGATTGCTGTAGAAACACACACTTTCCTCTTTAACTTGGGTTCTTTACATGGAGGACTTCAGAATAGCATTTGTTTCACTGGCTCATTGAAAGCCAGAAATTCTAGGGAGCTGCCACTGAAAAGAGACTGTGCTTGGCTTGACAAGGGCATGGTTTATAAAGACAAAATGCAACGTGGCCTGGGGCGGGCACAATCTCACTTTACAGCACTACTTGGTGTATATTGATCAGAATGGGCTTGGTGCTTTATTAGCCACTCAGGAGATGCAATGAGCTGCCACTGGAATTTGTGCTTCATAATCAAAGGCATTTGTCATTCTTCCAAATGCTCTGCAAGATTTGAGTGCACATGAGAAATGGAGGAGAGCAATCTGGAGAAAGAGGCATTGTCCTGATCCACTGCAGCATCCTCCACAGCTCCATGGACACCATCCCATGGGATGGACAGGGTCTCTGGCTCAGCAAAGTCTTCACCACTGGCAAAGATGACCTTGGTAACACTTGAAGAGCAAAAGCCTTTTGCCTTTCAGCTGCCTGGCACACAGAACTCCCTCACAGCCCTTCTTTGTTTTGGCTTTCCTGCATTTCCTAGACAAACTGCTCTGGTTTTTTTTTGCTCCCTTTGTCTGACAAGTACAGGTGGCCTTGCTACCCTCTCATTGCACCTCCCCCAGCTTGAATTTTAAACTATTTAACAGCTTTAAATGCACCTAATGAGGCTTCAGCCTGCACTTTGCTGCCATCCCTCTGCTTCTCTGGCACCAGGAAGAAGAGTGGTTTGGAAGCCTAACACAGACTTCCCTGCGTTGGAGGTCTAATTACACAGTAACTGGTGACCTTGTAAGTACAGGGTAATCTGCTGTGTAATACCAGGGTAAATGATCCCAGTACTCCTGTCTTTTCCACTGCAGCCCTTCCACAGAGATGGAAATACAGCCAGTTAAATGGTAATTAATCTTTGAACCATTTGACACTCAACCACAGTGGTGAGGAATAACCAGCAGAAGCCTACTGGCTGTGCAGGACAAGGGACCAGGAGCCAGTGCTCTGGGAGTGTCCAGGGACACCTGACCAGAGGGACTGCCTTGTCACCTGGCTTCTCTGGGAGCCAGCTGCCAGATGCAGTGGGAATGAGCTGCTTTCTTAGAGCTGGATGCAGCTGTCTCCTGCCTGTTAGGCAGCAGTTATTTGGAGAGACACATCCAGAATCATCTGCAGGTGGAAGGGGGCACCAGGGGCATGTGGATGCCCAAGGGGAACAGGCACCTGTGCTGTCAGTGGGAGCAGGATGGAGCCAGAGGTCCTGAGCAGCTCAGCCATGCTGGGGATGAGCTGTCTGGAGCACTTCCTTACCCTGACTGCAAGGGAGGTGGGTGGGAACAGCACCAACACTTTCCTCTGAAACCATCCCAACCAGCCAGGCACAGACCCAGGCATTCCCCTGCAAAACTCCAGGAAAATCAGCCAAGAGATCCATTTTCTCCCTCCCCACTGTGAGATGCATTTAATTCTCTCCCACGCTAACAGCCTGCTGCCCTGGGGCTGGGGGCTGTCTGTCTGACCCCTGCTACCTTCACAGCAACAAAATATATTTGCATTCATTTCAGACCCACTGACATCATTCCCTCTGAAGACCTGCAGTTTTTTATGGTAAGCACAGTAATGATTTTCAGATTATAGACTAATAAAATATTTTAATTTGTTCAGCACATTAAGGTGGGCACTATATGATTATTATGACATTTAAATAGTGCTTTAAAAAAAGGAGGGTGAGAGGGTCTGCTTGCATTTCTTTTCCAAGCATGAGCACTGAAATAGAAACTTAAAATCCCACACGTGGGTACCAAGATCAGCTCTGATATCTCCCCTCCGTGCCTGTTTCACTTGAATACCTGCCAAGTTAAATAAGCAAACATGAGATTGCAGTGTCCTAGTTCCAAACCTGGTTTTGGCAAAGGAGCCCTCCTCCTTAGTCACCCTGGCCATGCTGTGCAGCAGTGGCCTGAGCTAAGCACCACCTCCAAGTGCCATCAGATCACAGCTGGGCTGGGTCATCACACCTGATGGGTAACACTGAGTTTTTACACTAGAGCCTGTACTCACCAATTTCTCACCTCTGTCCATTCATTGTGTATTAAGAGGAACTAACTGGACAAATCATGGGTTTAGAGCATCCCAGCATTTTCATGGCATGCAGCATACACTGCAGGCTGCTGCACCAGCCACCTCCTCTGCCTGGGTAGCACTTGCATGGTTTGGAGTCAATCAGACTGCACTGGACAAAGCAGGAGCATTTTGGAGGGGGAAAGTTGCCCTTGGAGCACCATGAGTTGGTGTGGCTGATAGCTCTGGAATTCCTTTCCTAATCTGCAAAACAGGACAATGAAACTCCACCCTTGGAAGGGTTCAAGACCAGGCTGGATGAGGCTTTGAGCAACCTGGTCCAGTGAAAGGTGTCCCTGCCCATGGCAGGGGAGGAGGACTAAATGTCTTTAATGTCCCTTTCAATCCAAAAAATTCCATGATTCTGTGAACTCACTGACTTCTCAAAAATGCTGTGCAGGTAATGGCTTGTAAGGTGAAGCTATAAATGGCAGGGAAAAGCCTGTCAGCAGAAGGAAAAAAATAGCCAAATGTTTAGCTCAGCGTTAGTTATACCTGGCAAGAGAGACAGAGGGTTACACAATGAATATGATGGTGAAGAATAGCAAAAAGGTTCCTTTGTTCTGTGAGTACTTTTGCCTTGTTCCTCACCTGGATCACTCAGGCTTAAAGGCAGGTGATTACGTGGATCTGTTCTACAAGGAAGAGGCAGGAGTGAGCTCAGGCCTCCCCATTATCATTACCTGACCTTGCACATTCTACTTTGCAACCTCAGCATTTTTTGTGGTGAGGATTTCTGGGTGGTTATTTTAATAAAACTGTGTTAAATTTCTTGCTTCTACGCCAGGTACCTGCTGTTTAACAAATGGGCCATGACTAAGCATAGACTGGAAATCAGGGGCAGCTACGATTTAAAGCAATGAGATTCTGGGACTGCCTTCTTCCCCTTAGGAGCACATTTAATAGTGGTGCTTGATTATGAAAAGGATCAATCTGATGTGATTGATGCAACAGGGGATTGGATTTGATGACCCAGGGAACCCCTTCCAGATCTCTTTACTCCTAATGAAGTAATTTTTCAAAAGAGTTTTTAAGGTGAGGTGGGGATGCAGTGTTCTGCTGATGGCAAACATTGGTGAAGTGTGTAGGTACTTGATGATGGTTAGTGGTTAAATCCACAGATTTAACTAATTCTCATCAACAAGAGGGTGGAGCAGTTCTCTTTCCTGGTTCTACCAATCTTGAGCAAACTGTAAGGATCCTACCTGCTTCCTTGTTTGCATTTTCCAGCCACTGAGGATTCCCAAAATTCATTCTCTATGAACCGATACATCAAATGTCTCAGCTCACAGACTCCCTACATATTCCTAAGGTACTTACCTGTTTCCCAACACTGTAATGACTGTGTCCCCTGCAATCTTATTTTCATGTGACTCTCCTTGGTGAGCACAAACAGGGATCACTCTTTAACAATGGCAAATTTAGGCACAGGAGAACTAATGGAATTTCCTATGGTGGCAGAGGACATCAGTAGCAGGGAAGTGACCTGCAGCACTGTCCTGGTGTGGGATCTCACTGCTGGACTCTTCTCCCTGCACCTGGCTCTGCTCTCCCTTTCAAAACAGGCATAGCAGAGCACAAAGCACTTTTCACCCCAAGCATTCACTGATGTGGGGTTCCCATCCTTTGTCAATCCCTGGGGACTGAGCTTGGGGTTTTTGAAGGTACAGGGCAAGGTATTTTCAGAAGTGATGCCCAGGGAAAGTGATAATGTTCTTTTTTTCCTCCTGAGTAGTTTTAATTCTTTAATTCCTACTTGCTAATAAGATAAAATGCTGTGATTTCTGCAGGATCAAATGGTGCAGGATAAGCTAAACAACTTTATTAATTAACAAGCTTTTAGAGCTGGGAAAAAATAATAAAAAAGCAACAGGGTGGTAGGTAATAGCTATGAATACTGCTCCAGCATTACCTGCCATGACGCTGTAGCCAAGGGGAGGCTGTCATGTTAGTGCTGGGCATGGCATTCTGATAGCAAATAAAAATGATAAATGAGAGGGTAAGGCTTTCTCCCTCCAAAATGTGGTAATTCACAGATGTGCTACATTTCTCCAGGGCCTGATCCTGCAAGTAATACCAGATGTAGCATTTCTGTGCTCCTCTGGCTTCCCCAGGGATTGCTTGGAGCAGTGAGTGCTAGGCCCAGTGGCAAGTGGCTGCAAGATCAAATTCATAGTGTGCCAAGCATTTTGAATGAAAAGAGCTATAAAGAAGTCACATATTATTATGTCACATTGCAAAGGTCAACCCCAGTATCTGTTCTGTCATAAGGACATGATTCAAAGGCAACAAAATAGTGTCAGGGCACAGGGGAAAATAATTTTTTTTAAACTGCCTTCAGGGCCAAGGATACAAAATTACATCAGTGTTAGAACTAAATTCCCATCCACACCCCACAATTCAATTTTGGCTCAGAAAGGCGTAAGTGTAACAAAATCACCTTTCAGTGGCAAATCTTATCTGCTGACATATCCCCTGCAAAATCAGCAATATCTAAACTCACGCTCCCATTTGGTTCTGGCATCAGTCAGGAAGTGCCAGAGCCTTGCTCTGTCACAGACCCCAGGAAGGATTTGCAAGATGCACTCAGCTGCTGTAGGCATTCTCTGGAGCAGGAGGAGTGGTCCTGACACTTGGTGGGGGACAGCTCATCCTGCATCACCTGGCCAGGAGCAAACAGCTCCCCTGACAGTGCCACAGAGAGGCTGGGGTAACTGCACCCAGGGGATTTATCCCAGTCATGCCTACTTTACAAATGTTTATGCCCATCTCTGAGACTGCTGAGACAGGGAAGCTATTGGGAAATAAAGTGTGGAAGCCATCACTTTCCTGCCTTAAACTATGAGGGGTCAAAACTGCCCTGTGCAGTGTTTTAGGGTGGATTAGCTCCTATCCACTTCCAAAAGGGACTCAAGCAAAGACTCCCTAACTTTCTGGATCAACAGAGCATTTCCTTGTGTGCCAGCAGAAAAATCCCACAGGACAGCCAGGTTGGATGTTGCTGCTGCAGCTCAGCCTCAGCAGCCCTGCAGCTTCCTGGAGGAGGCTTGTGACAGCTGGGGACACTGAGCTGAGGATCTTGCAGCCAGCACCATGGGATGCTGGCTTTGCTCTGTAGGAGGGAGAGCAGGGTGAGCTGAGATGTCACCAACCCTCACCTGGCTCCCATCAGACACACCCTTGGCAGAACCAAACTCATTTGCTCTGTCAGAGCTCCAAACTCACAGCGACTCCTCACTGCCTCTCCTCTGGCCCACGGATGGGAGCAGCAGTGGGAAGTGTTGGGTGACATCCACTCAATCACTGCAGACACCCAGTCAGACACCAGAGTGTGTCCAGACCAGCAGACAAAAGGCATCAGGGCTGGCATGTGACAATCCAATCACTCAAATGGCCTGGCCCATGCCAGTTTGGCTGTCCAAGCAGCTCCTGAGAGGACAACACAGGTCAGGGACAGTCCCAGTGAGCAGTGAAATGCCACTCTGCTTGGAGCCATGGGGTAGTTTAGCTGCACAGAGACAAACCATGCTGTACTTGCTGCCATCAGAGGCCAAGGACAGCCCACACTGTCCACTAGTGCAGCCTGGACACCCACAGAGGAAGGTGGCACTGAGAACTTCTGCATTCACCCCATATTGTCTCACCATCCAGAGAAGCCCCAGAGTGGCTATAGCAGAAACGTGTGCAGTTCCCATCACAGACCGCTGCCAAACGCACAAGACCCGACCTATTCCCAAAGCCACTCGACCCCAGGAGTCATTGCATGCCCAAGCAGCACCAGTCCCCCAGCTCCAGCTGCCCCAGGGTTCAGGATGCACTCACTGTTGCAGCTGCCGACGGTGCCAGTCTCTGTCGCTGCCACGCTGCGCTGAGCTGGCCCTTCAGACGCGGCCCTTCCTGACAGTGAATGGGTGAAAACAAGGGAAGGAGACAAACAAAAGAGAAGGGAAGGGTGAGAGAGGGAGGGAGGGATGGGGGGGATGAAGCAAGGGGACAAGAAGGGAAAGGGTGTGTCTTTAACGGAACCAAAAGGCTTTTGCTGGCTGCAACATCCCAACACTCCACAACCTTTGCTGTGAAGGCATGGCACAGGTGAGACCCTCTGGACCCTGTGACCACCACCTTGCACCCCACACGATCACCTGCACCAGTGCTGAGAGAGGGCGAGCTGGGCAAGAGTCAATGGGGACTCCGCCTCCTGAAACTTCTCCTTGGAGTGTGAGGCCACATAGAATGGTCACACAGAATGCCATCCCTTGAGGGACCCAGAATTCTGCTCCAGACAAGAGAAATTTTAGGATGCTTGAGCACTTCCTGTGTATCTGGTACTTTAGCATCCTGCTTCTTGCCCATTGCCAGCCCTCCTGGGCACAGTGCAGGGACTTATCTACCTCTGCCTGCAGAATAAGGCCCAGGCCTGATGTCTTCATTGAACAAGCTCAGGCCAGCCAGAGTTAAGGGTATTGTTGGCCAAATGTCCCAGTGAAGCACCTCATACATCACCCTACACTGGCCCAAAAGTCTCTATCCCATCAGTACTGTCGCAGGTTGGGGAAGAAAACACCTGATCCCATAGCTTCAAATCACCCACAAACCTGCCAGCACTCAGAAAACTGAGGTTTAGAAAGGGACAGGGGAAGCAAAACTCGGGGGCAGGAAATACAGCACTACATTTTCCTCTGCATCAAAGTAGGAAAGATTTGGGGAATGGGAGAGAGGAAAAGGGGTAGGGATCTCAGTGAGCACGTTAAAGTGAATGACAGGCATAAAGTCTGCTAACTTTCCAGTGAGATGTTTGTGTTCCCACTGGGACAAAATCCTAAGATGGAAAGGCAGTTGGTAAACACAGTGGTTTTGGGGTACACTTCTGGCTGTGCTACTGAGCAATTCAGGCTGAGAGCTGTCTAGGGAATACCCAAAATATGGCCTCAGGATGTGTCCAGCTGGTCATTGCCCTGGGCACCTGTCCACCCTGCACCAGCAGTGGAAAGCGAGCTGCTGAATGTAGCTGGCAGCTCATTCTGCTTGGGGAATTGCCCATTGGATGACTGACTCACCTTCCTTCCCAAAAATTTGAGGTAGGAATATGGGGAGGGAAAGGTTTAGAAAATTGTTTCATGCTGGTTGTTTAAATTGCCTCTGCGTTACAGTTGGGGGAAAACAAAAGAGAAGTCTATGCATAAAACTGCATCCTAAAGCCAGCTGTGGCAGAGGCATGGATGTTGGAAAGAAGCAGAGCAAATGAAGTCATCCAGCAGTGGGGGGAAAAACATCAATATTATATAGTGCAGAACAAAGCAAATTCTACCTCAAACACAAAGCTGAAAGGGAAACATCTCCCTCTGTCAGATCTATTACCATGCATTTATTCCAATAACAAATAACTAACCCGGAGAGTAACCCAAACCTGATTTATTTCTCCATCTAAGTAAATATGTAGAGGCAGCCGAATTTGAGTGTAAAAACCACTGATCTCATATGTTTTTTTATATGTGTTGGAAAAAATAGGAGTGAAGTTTCTGCCTTGCTGCCAGGGGATGCTGGCAAAGCATTTGAGCTATAGATATTGTATCTTGTCACTAATGACTGCAGGGAACTAAAAGGGATTTGGATTTTTTTAATGCTTCACATTAATTGATAATTTGGTCTCAGAATCCACAGTGGAACAGAGGATTTGCTATATTGGATCTGTCTAGTGGCCCATAAAATCTGGCGTCTTGCCTCAGTGATGCTCAGAAAAATTATCATCCAGTGTCTTTGCTTATAAGGTTTTTGGCCTTTCTTGTAAGGACCATACAGCAGAAGGGGGCAGAAGGTCTCTCTGGCCTACATAGCAAACATCTCCAAAACCTTGAAATGTGGATTTGGCAGGGTTCTCTATATATTTGTATTTTTTTTTTTTTATTTTAAAGCAAGAAAGAAACTCTTTAACTAAAACCATTCTCAACAGATACACTGCTGCTTTAACTCTTGGTCTCCACAGGCCAAATAGAGAGGAGGTGAACTTGTGTTTTCAGAAGGCAAACAGGAGCATGGCTGAGGCCAGAGTGGGAAGATGCCTTTGCTGAGCAGAACACTATTGATTAGGCAGTATAAAGATTTCCCTCACTAATTCCTTTAGCAATCTTATCATGTGTCGCCCACATAATTGGATGGGGAAGAGAGAGGTGGAATCACTTAAGCGTTCAAAGCTCAACACGCTCTGAGAAAAGATTCCCATTCCATGTGTGTGTGCAATTTTGTGCATCGCTGCCCCTTGATTGTACATTGAACACACTCCCTTTGACAGCCGAGCCCTAAACAGTGTGGGTATTAAAGCTGCTTGCAAATAGGGGCTTTCTCCATCCAGCTGGGGGGAGAAGGAGCTCGCTGGGGCTGCGACAGAGGCAGGACTGTGAAACTGGGGGGAATCAGGAGGGGAAAGCCTGGAGAAACTCTGACACTGCAGGAATCAGCAGGGAAAAAAAGAAAAGCAGTGATTTCCTTCCATGCAAGCATCTTAATTCGGGAGGTTGATGAAGATACTTGCATTCTAATTTTTTTAGGGAGGCCTTCAGTTTGTCATGAAGCAAAGCATAATTTATCCATGATCTCACTAAACTGACTTATAACTTCTGTGCCTCCAGTTTCTTTGCTGATCACATCGAGGTTTGCATGTGCTCCCCAGCTTTCCTGATCAATGTGTCACCACACAAAAGATCTCTTAGCTGCACCCATGGTAAAGGAGAGCTGAGATCATGGTTCTGCAGGTGAAGGCAGGAGGAGGGCAGTGACCAGCTGGGCTGCAGTGAGGAAATGGGTTTAACAACCCAGACACGATGAGAGGGGAGGATTTTACATTTGCACATTCCTGAGAGGGGAGGGTTTTACATTTGCACATTCCAGTCTCGATGGACTGGAAGTGGCAGTGCTCCTCCTAAAACATGAAGTTCACAACCCACACTCTTTCTGGTCTACTTGTGCTGGAATAATGAAGCTGGAATAATATGCTGGCATAAGGTTCTCTACGCTCTTCTGCAGTTTAAATCAGTTTAAATTTAAATGCAGTTTAAATTTTAACCCACCTTGGTAAAACCCAGAACCATCAGTGCCTCTGACCTTCTGTGTACAAAATCCTTCCTTGTTTCTGGTGACACCACAGTGAAACATGTTTTGAATGGATCTCCACCATGGGAGAGTCTATCTTGCTCAAAATGAGGCATTGAGCTCTTTTCCCTGTCTGTCACAGCTTTCAGGCTAATGGGATGCTCCAAGTGGGGACAGCAGGAGGAAGAGAGCACACTGCATGCAGGCAGCCTCTAGCAGGTCTTGGGAACCACACTTGGACAAAACAAATTAAAACAAGGGAAAGAAAAACAGTTTCACAGTCAGGGGAGGGGAAAAACTACTCCAGGATGGATGAGGATCACAAGTAGCTTCTCTTGCCTCTTTAGAGCTGTTGGCTACAGCCAGGGAACACTGAAAATAGAAAAGAGTCCTGTCCTCCATAGTGAAGTTTAATACAAAGGGAATTGCTTTGAAGGAAAGGGTTCCTGAACTTCCTTGCAGGAAATTTGCTATTTCATGTTCTCACAGCAGAGGTGACAGGCTTGGGTAGTTTGGCTGCATTGAGAAACAACCCCAGCTTTCTGAACTGAACTGACTCTAACTTCTGGGGATGCTGTCACTATCGCAGGGATTGCTCCAGCATTTGACTGGTTACTCCCAGGACTCTCTCCAGATGCCAGGAAAGCAGAGATCAGCCTGGACAGCTTTTAAGAGCAGCCAAAGTCCAGTCAGAATGAATAAGGACTGGAAGAATCATCTCTGTTGAATCAAAACTTATCACATACATCCTCAGGTGTTTTAGGCCAGGAAATACTGAACAACAAACAATTCTTCCCTGTTTGGCTACATCTTTAACCTCTGCAAATGGAAGGTTAAAAACCATCAGGAAGCTAAAATGAAAGGCTTTGAACTCCCAGTCCTCTGGATCTCAGCCTGATGCTTGGAAGAAATCAAAAGCCTCAATTCAAATGCCTGGGAATGGGGCTGAGCTTTGATTGAAAGATGCTAAGTTTGATAAGGTCTCAGTAGGTATGTGAGGGTTTGGGGGAAACACGGGGATTTAGCTGGAGGTCAGGGTTTAGGTGAATATTGAGACTGTATTAAACAAAAATTGTGAGCCAAATGACTTGCAATGACAGCAGCAACATACCCCGAGCAGGAGAAGAGGTTAGCATGGAGGTCAAGTACCAGAACAGGGAGTTTTTATTTCCCAAAAACAAACCGCTCTTTTGTGCCTGTGCTTCAAAGAAGATGTCACCAGATTGTGTGAGCTCTTCACCTGCCACATCCCTCTCATTACTGGAATGAAATAAATGGCAACAGCATGAAAACAGCAACTCAAGCAGGAGAACAACAGGTAGACATTGAGAAAAAGGGGAGGGAGAAAACAGGGTGCGGATGCTGGTCTTGTCAGGGTGGACAATTAGGGCAATTACCGTTTCTGAGGAAATGCCAGGAATACAGCACAACCTAATTTCCCCAATTAATTCTTCTGCACTTGAGCTGCTTTGTGTGAAGGGCTCTTAAGGTTTCAAACAGGAGGAAAAAAAAAGACTCAACATTTGTTTTTCCCTCAGTGTAGAAATGGGGAAGTGTTGAGGGAAAATGTCTGGCTAAAACACAAGATGATGCTGTTACATCTTCCTTTCAGGAGATAAGGAGCTGTGCCACAAATTCAATTTGCAGAGGTTTTTATAGGAGCCACAGAGATATCAAAGACCAGCACGTTCAATATCACAGTGACTTTTCCTGCACGCAGAGCACACCAGGACAGGCACAGAGACACTTCACCCACACACTCACATTGAGCCATTGCCTCCCCTCCTTCCAACCCTGCTGCAGATTAGGAGAAATCTGGTTCCTCTGCCCCCAAAACTCCAGTCAGGGCGGTTGGGAGG
Source organism: Toxostoma redivivum (assembly GCA_013397375.1). NCBI lineage: Eukaryota > Metazoa > Chordata > Aves > Passeriformes > Mimidae > Toxostoma > Toxostoma redivivum. Next base: position 430,864 of record VXBI01000755.1, on the reverse strand, counting down.
CACCATGGCATGAGCCACACCTAGAGGCATACAGATGTCATCCAGGGGGAATGATGGCAATAAGAACAAGGAAAGAAATAAAAAATCAGGGGTTGGGGTGATGGAATACAGGACATAAACAGATGTTGAGAAGGGCATGTAATACTTTCAAACACAGGCTCTTGCACATAGGAAGACTGTGGTTCTGCTTGACTGGCACATCTGTACAAGTCACATTTCCAGGTCACTATGAGACTTTTTTGTCCCTATTCTCATAGGTCTGACAAAGCAAGATAAATTTCCAGAATCCCAGCTAAGAAGGAGAAAATTAAAACACTTTTCACTTCTAAGTCGTCTTCCTAATAGAACATACATTTATAGATGTGAAATCTTCCCAAAAGATTCCTTTCCCTGAGCAGAAAGGATAGAGAGAGAGCAGCACATCATATTTTCCACCTCAGAGAAGGGCTAGAAGAGGAAAAGGCAGTGCACAGATGCATCTGCACAGCACTGAGGTGCTGGGAATGGTGCTGATGTCGGAAGCTGAATGTGACACACACATTGTACCTTCGACAAGAGATCCCCCCCAACAGCCAGCGTGGCCAGGGACTGAGCTTGCTCTCCCCCACCCATCAGCATTACCTGAGCCTGAGGACACTGTCTGGGTGCACAGCCTGGCTCATTCTCTGTCCAGAGCTGACTTACAGCCAGTGTACACTGGGTCTACCATAAAACCTGAGAGTGGCACCTTATTTTCCCTCCCAAAGTGAGGCAGTACCACATCCCAGCTAGAAATTCAGAAGGAGTTTTCCTCCCCTGTGCTTTCCCAGTGCCTGTTGGCATTTCCCTTAGCAGGTGATGGTTCAGAGCCTCAGCACACTCACCACAGGGCTCCATCCTGGTGCTGACAGGGCTGGGCAGCAGTTCCCCTGTGCTAGGATCCACCCCTCACACTGCACAAACACTGCATGAGCTGCACAGCAAAACCACAAAGAAAGCACCAGGGGGCTGGCAGGGGGCGTTGTGCAGCTGATGGATCCACATGAGCTCTAAGGGGCTCAGTCAAGTCCGCACAAAAAGGGAGCTGGGAGAGTCCAGCTGAGCCTCTGCAGAGAGGTCAGAGCTGGTGGGAACAGAGCACCAGTGATGGTGGGATTATTCTGAAGCCCTCAATTGAGAAGACTGTGGGTCAGACTAAATCCAGTTTCAATGCAAGGCTTGTCTGTTAGTCTTATCTACCATGAGCCTCCAAAGGAGCAGGACCCAGGCAGCTGCTAAATTTCAGTGATCTATTGCACACATGGAAACTTCACTGGAAAAATAATTGTCTGTATCCATGAGAAAGAAGCCAGTCTTGAATGGTAGAGGAAAAGAGCAAGAGTAAGAAATGGTCTAGATGGGAGATGGTCATCAGAAAGCAACGTTAAATGGGTACTCAAAATTATCAAGAATATGGGGGTTTTGCTGGCCATTTTAAAGAAAGAGAAGAAATAAAATGTTTACACAGTAAACCTTCATATTCAGAGGAGGAGGGATACCAGACTTTTTAAGGAACACTGACCTAAGGCCAAAGTCATAGCAGAAATGTTTTGGTTCTGATGGTCTAAGGGTGTGAGAGCCAAGGTTCATGGGAAGAGATATGAATCTTTTATTAAACCAACTGATACAACAGAAAATAGCAATAAAAAAGAAGAACTCAGAGAGGGTTTGTGCACCTAAAATTAATTCTTTCTCCCCCTTCCAACAATATCGTGTGTTCTATTAAATGATATTACTTCATTCCTGCAAACCTTGTTTCTCCCAAATCCAAACAATGCTCCAGAATGGCGAGGACACAAAAGCAGGGAGCATTTTTGTCATTATGTTTATCTCTGAAATGGAAAAAAAAAAAAAAAAAAATTCCATAGCCCTTTTCATTCAAGTCCTGCATATGTCTATTTTTTTTTTTTTTTTGAAAAGCAGGTGTGCTCTGCATGATGAAATGACCAGGGGAACACAGGACTGACCTCTGTGAGAGGATGAAGCTAAATCCCTACAAGGTTTCAAGCTCAGCCCAGGATTTGGAGCAGGATGCCAGAAGAATAGGATAGAGGGATATCTTCATGAGGTTTCATGTTGACATAAATCTTTCCTCTATTTGGCATGTGGCTTCAGTGCTGATGTCCCACCCATGTCAGGACATCACCTTGGGAGTTACTAAGGAGTCTTGACTACAGTTTAAGACTGTGCTCTCATCTAAAGATGAAGAAATACTGCCCTTTTCTTGGACAGCTGCCATGTGATTTTGTTTTGGAACTGAATTACACATTTTGGGGGAAAAATGGAAAATTATCTTGGTATTACTGGAGCTTGGGTGGGTCCAGAAGCACAGAAGGGCTCTTGGAGCAACCAAACCTCAGTTTGCAGGGTGAAAGAGCAGCTGGGAATTCTGGTTTCAGCCCTGGTGATGCCCCCAGCTCTGACACTCCCCCACAGCCACCATGACATCCTCCAGGACAGCACTAGGCAGGCACCCTGTGCCTCACTTGCTGCAGTCTCCATGCCACCCTCAGCTTGGCTGAGGCACAGTGTCCCTGACCTGCAGCATCCCACCACCTGCTGTCACAGTCCTGAGTCATACCTAAAAAAAATCGCCTACTCACACAGTTTTTTTAGAGAAAACAACAAGGAAAATGAAATCCGCCCAAACCTTTCCTCTCCAGTGTGGATATATTCCGTCCTGCCTTCCCACAGAGACCCACACCAAAGATTGCACAGCACGTTACACAACACAGCACAGAAATGCTTCTTCAGCAGCCACGTCTTCCCTCTTCACACAGAAGCTGGGCTACTTCTCCCTGTCTCCCCAGATCCTCCACTTTCCACTCAGATGCTGTTCCACCTCTCCCCACCACTTCCACCTCCACAACCATTTTCTGTCCATCCTGTCTTCTTGAAAGGAGGTTAAAAGGCAACAGCTGATGGGATCCCTCTGTGATGCAGGAGGAAAAGGATGCATCCAGGCAGAGCATGGAGAGCTTGCAGAGAGAGGGAACAAGCTTCTCTGCTGTTTTTGTTTTCTGTATCCAAATGTGTAACAGAAAATTATGTAGTTCACCTTTGTTAAAGCAGTTTTGCATCCCACAAATGCAGGAGCCAGATGGTGTACTTTCTTTGTCTTAAAAGATTAAAAATGGGAAAGAAAGGAAATTGCTAGGAATTAATCCTCAGCCTAGAACACAGTAATATATCCACATACCCAGTTACCCAGGCTTGCAGGGCCTGGGCAGGAGCAAACATAGGGACCCAGCAGACTGAAGAGAGTCTGCTTGCAGAGAGCTCCTTGTGTCAGCTTGGGGGAGAGGTTTCTCCCTGTGTTTCCAGAAGATGACAAAAGCTTCTCCCAGGGCTCTAGCTTGGGCACACCAAGCAATATTTTCTAGAGGCAGCTGAAGCAGAACTTTGCTCCAGGTCCCACTGCTGGCAATGGCAGGCTGTCTAAAGGAGAAAGCTGCAATGCACAAACACTTGGAAACAGACTCGGGAACTTCACCAGCCAGATCATAGATGTGACCAGCGCCAGCACTGAAGACATTGAAAGTTCAACTCTTCAGCCAGATCTCCAGCTTTCATAGCTGAGACCAAGGAACAGTTTGGTTCTCCCATTTGAGCTTCTTTGCTCATATTCTGGGAGGAGTATGGTTGGATTGTGGCTGGAGGAGGGATGAAGGACATCTGGCCCCTGGAATTCTGCTCTTTGCTGTGGCCTTGGGCAAGTGATTTAAACCATCTGCCCCTCATGCCACCAGTGTAAATACGGGCAATCAGAACCTTATTTTGCTAGAAACCTTCTTTGGACTTTAACAGAGATAAAGCCTCCATGAATGAACTTCATGATCAAAAGTTTTAAACATAATTTTATTATTATTAATGTTAATAATAATAAAATTATTGTTATTATTGTTGTTATTATTATTGTTTAAAATAAGTGAAAACTAAGAAAGGAAAATCAACTAAAAACAAAAAGCTGTGATGGTCTGAAACTCAGCTCTTGCTCTGGTAAGTAGGTGATAACTGCTCACTACTTTAGTCATACTGGCAATTTGTTTATGCAGAGAAAAGTCCACTAAAGAGCCTTAGGACACTGTATGAGAAGCACGGAGCAGTCCTCAGCAAAGCACTTGGCACAGACAGGATGAGGGCTACAGGACACCACCACAGAGAAGACAAAAAAATCCCACGACAATAAACTGGCCTGTGGAGATCATCTCAGCCCTCCCAGCTGTGGCAACAGCCAGCAATTGTTCCCCTTCACAGAGAGCTCTTGGGGCTGCAGGAGCACGAGCTCGGCTGGGATTGTCTCCAGCAGTGTGACACTGCCTGTGGTTGGGGCAGGATTAACAGGGCTGAAGGGAAGAAGGCAGGCAAGAACCTGGGTAACCACATGTGCTGCTTCTCATCCTCCTCTGAGTTCTTCTCTTTCCTACTCATTCCTTCCTGCAGTTTCAGCAGTTATGGGACCACATCACCTTTCTTTCCTCATCACTGCCCAGTAACTGCACTGAGACCTTTTCCCAGCATGGGCTTTTCTGCTGCACAGTGAAGACTGGTTCCCTCATTTAAACCCATTGGCAATCCAGTGTTCTGGCCTGGGAGAGGTGATATGTCTCAGCACCAATCTGATCACGTTTCCCTCCTCCCCAGCACAGTAACTGCACTTGACAGCTATCACATAATGAAAACTTCCTGAATCAGATCAAGACAACAGGCCACCCCTTCCTGGGTAACTGGGAGAAGTCATCCTCAAAGCCAAATATACATATTGTAAGCAGAAATAAATCAGTCCCAGTGCAAGCATCAGGCTAGCAACCATGGCTCCCCTGGCCCGAGAAGCTCTTCCCTGCTGGTGGATGGTCCAGAGACAAACTCCTACTCCAGTGTGCTCCACACACTTCTCACATCACATTTCTCATGTTGCTGGGAAGGGAAACACGCTGCTCCCCCAGGGATGCTGCCATCAGGCAGGCAGGACAGTGCAGACAGGTACAGAGGGAGTGTGCAAGACAAGAGAACAGTGTGAGCACAAATCACAGGAAAAAAGGCTAGAAAGGCATTCCTGGCTCATTGAGTGTCTCCCCAGAGACGAGTACAGGATTAGCCTCTACACTAAACCCAGGCATTTTTATCTAGTTGCTTCCTGAACTTCTTTAATGACAGGCTCTCAGCAACCTACCCCTGGCAAATTATTCCATTGTTTAAATGATGACCCTGCTGGGAGAAAAAAATGTTCTGAGGTCAAACCTAAATTGGCTATTATTCTTCCATATTTTATGCACTTATCAGTCAGTCTTTCAGTTGCCTTCTCTCTAGGTCCCTGTATTAAGTTTCTTTAATCTAAAACCAGAGGTCACAGCCTGTAGTATTTATCATCTCTACTTATCATCATTACCTTTAATTTGTCAATGTCTTCAAAAAACAAGGAATAAAAACAGGCAGTAAGGATGGAATGATTTCAGAGCCATCCAAAAGCATGTGACTGTGTGCTGGAGTATCACAGAGTCTGTGTGTAGGCATCTGCATGGGTGTCTAACTACAAGCCAGGACTGAACAGGATTAAGGACAGTGGTTTAGGGATGCTTGATCAACTTTGTGCACGTTTCAATGAGGTAATAAGCAAGCAAGTGAGCCCAAGGGCTCTAAAAACTCATTTAATGTAACATTTCCTATCTCCCTTTGCTCTGAGCATTTAGAGTGCCACTGAACCTCCTTACCCTGTAGTAATCAGTGCTGTAGACATCTCTTGACATCCCAAAGTCTCCAATCTTCACCAGCAGGTTGGCTCCGACCAAGCAGTTCCTGGTGGCCAGGTCTCTGTGGACAAAGTGCTGGGAGGCAAGGTACACCATTCCAGAGGCGATCTGGCTAGCAATGTGGAGCATCTGGGATAGCCCTAGCTCCCCTTTGGCTTGTCGAGGCTGCCCATCCACGAGGATCATAGCATCTGGGCCGTGTGCCCTATAGGGAGGGAAGAGCAAAAAGCACAGAGTTGGGTCTCAGAAGTGACCAGGAGACAGGAATCCCACACAGTCACTGTTCTTGCTGGATGGGGACCAGCCCCCAGCTCTGCACTGTGAGGATGGACACAGAGCTCCAGTGGAAAGGAAGAAAGGCTTAAGGAAAAACAGGAGGTTGAGGGACATTTGCTGGGAGAGTGGGTGCCATATATGCTTATCCTGTTCTGTCTACTGCACACAACCTCTTATGGCCACAGATGGAGACAGATTGCAAGGACAGAGGGACCACTGGCTTCAGGCAGCCTGGACACTCTTCTCTGGCAAGACCTTTGCAAAGCTAATGAGCTCCCAGATATTTACATTTGCTCCAGTTAATTTTCTCTACCCAAAGGCAGAGATATCATCCCCTTTTCTTCCAAAGTTGCCACATTTCTGCTACCTAATCTCTTTATCAATCCCAAACAGCCTCCTCTCTTTTCCACACATCCCCAACAAGCCACCCCCTGATCAATACCAATGCAACCAGAGATCACAGAAAATGTTTCAGAGGAACATAAGCAGCTTCATCCCTGTAAAATCCCTTTATGTCTTGAGCTGTCCCAGAGGTAACACAGGTATTGTGAATGTGGCAGCAGGAGCACAGGTGCAAAGTTTAGCCCTGGATGTCAGCAGGTGCAGAGAACACCCTGGGCAACAAAAGGAAATATTTTGCTGAACCAAGTGCATGCAGAACTTTAGGTCAGTCTTATTCCTGTCCTGTCCCTTTTTTGTCCCCTTCTTCACTGTGTGCCAAGCTTTTATGTCTTGCTCTCTCTGTGATGCTTCTTCCCCTGGCAGACCTCACCCTGTGGTAACTTGTGTGAAGGTGGAATAAAAAAAGCCCCCATATTTAGGGAAATGCAAGAGATGTTGCTATGACCTTTCTCCTCGTGACGGCACAGCAAATCCTCTGAGACTTTCATACTGCTCTCTTTGAGATGATGCTTGGAGTGTCCTACATAATACATGTCTTTCTCTCCCTTCTTCTCTCCTTTTCTCTATCCCAAATGGTTAAAATCCAGAAGAAAGAAGAATCATCACATTTATGAGATGGACACAGGATATCAGGATAGGAAGGACATTAGCACATTTAGTTATGTCAAGAAGGCTATAGAGAATATGAGAAGGGTATGCCCATCTTTCCTTGGAGAAAGGAGTTTAAACAGAGAGGCCATAAAACTGGGTGGATTCCCTGTTAAAGAACAATTGGAGTTTTTCTCCATTATGAATTGATGGAGGCTTTAGGGGAAAAAAGTCACCATTCTGGCTTCCTCTTCTGAAATTCTTCTGCTGTCCCACAACAGTCTGACTGTGGTGCTGCTTCACAGGAAAGTGAACACCAGAATTCTGCAAGTTTTCTAACAAAAACTTGCCTGAGCTAACAGCAAATGGCAGCCACTCACTACAGACTGCAGAATGGGTCTGTATTGGCACCCATTATATTGGCAATGCGCTGCTATCCTTACTTCAAAACTATTGCTGACCCAGAAAGGAAACAAAAGCTGGAAAACCAGTAACTGAAGGAAAAGGGGGAAGTGATGGACACCCTTAGTAAGCAGAGAGGGATGTGGTCACTGCAGACCCCGAGGCAGTGGGGTGTTGTGCCAGGAACACCCAGCCTTGCCCCCCACCCAACCTGCAGGCAGACTCCCATGCATACCATTCCCAGGGATGCTCCCTGGAAGCCCATGCCTGTATTTCTCCATGCCAAGACCTTTGCTATCAGTATTTTCTGAGGCAGGACACCACCATTGCAGCCTGCCCTGGTGCAAACAGCAGGGTCTGTTGTGGCACCACCAGTGTGGTGGCCCTGGGAGGCACAGGGAGCCATCCTAGCCCATGCCACCACTAACCCAGCTGCTACGTGCTGATCCTGGTGCTTCCCTTTGCCACACCAGCTAATGTTTCAGGCCACTAAAACACTCTGTTCCCTAGGAAGCACACAAAGGTCTAACAACACTGAGGGGAATTTATTTATTGTGCTTTTCTCTAGGAAACTGGGTCTAAAGTGAGCCTCTTTCATTTTACTGCTTTTCCAATTTCTGCAGTTAAACTAGGAAAAGTCCATCTGAGTGTCTTGCAGACTCCCTGTGTTCCTGCCCTCCCGTGTCTGGGAGTCACTGTTTCCTGCTGTGAGCTGGGTGAATTATTCCATGATAAAAACTGTTGCTTGCTGAGGGATTCCAAGCAGCTCTGCATCATCAACCCTTCCTGACCCCCTTGCAGCCCCCATTCCCCACCAACAGAAACCTTACCCAACAAAGCCCAAACTCTATTTTCATATGACATCTTAGGCATTTTGAGTGCCTCTTGAGTGCAGGGTCTAAGCTCTCTTGTCCCCAAAGCCATCTTCCTTTGGGACACAAAAGGTATTTTCACTGCCTACCACATTCCAGCATGCAGGGAAAGGAGCACATAGCTGCATTTTCCAGGGCTGCACAGGAAGGAGAAGCTGGCAGCTAAACACAACTGGAAGATGAGAAGCTGCAATCCCAGGGACCACACACCTGGAAAAGTTTCTTTTCCTTCATAAAGGCCAAAGATAATACAACGAGCTTTCTTTTCCAGTGAGACTGGAGATTAATTTCATCTGGCATGAGAGTTTCTCAGACGTGCCGCAAGAAAGGGTTGGGACATGGGAGTGAAAAGTCCATGGCTCCAGCATGATACCAGCCTTAGGAACACATTGCTGAGTGAAGCAATTCCATCAGGCATTGGCAGTAGGCACAAGACATTTTTCTGAGACACTGAGAGAGCCTGTTCTGTGCTACACTCTTTGAGAGGTCAGCTGGAGCAGTGAGAGAGGTTGTTCCTCAGCTGTAATATCTGACTCCTCTAAGGGAATAAGATTGCTGGCTCTGCCAGGAAAAAGGATAGGTCAATTTTGAGTTCTTCTTTGTGAAGCACTTGAAGAACAGCATCTCTCACCCTCTTTTTCAGACTGCCTGCCTTTGGTCACAAGGCTGAGGCATTGTCCTTAACACTGCATCACCAATCTGGGCTAAAACACCCTTTCAGCACAGCTCATGGTTTCATGCTGGTGGCAGAGTTCAATCTGCTGCTGCTGGGAGTTTGCTGAGTCCTCCAGGTGCCACAAAAGAGGGTCCCAGGTAACCAAGGCTGCTCCCCCTTGAATATGTGTCTGAGGAGCTCTGTAAATCCAACAGCCTTCACTTTTCCTACTTTGACAAAGATGTCTTGGATGTATCCAGAGCTTGAGACAGGGACTGAACTACAAAATCATATTCAATCTACCCACAACTATACCAAAATGAGGACGAAAATCAATGCAGGAATGTTCCCAGCTCACCCACTGCCCTGTGAATGCCCCAAAGAAGATGGAGACAGGTTGGCACTACTTAGCAGAGGAAAGAAGAAATCTTTAGAATCCTTCCTTATATTCTTGTGTGGGTGATTACTTAGAAGTGAAAACTTCAGGGAAAAACTTGTGTTTCCTGGTCAGAAACTGTGTTGGTAGAAAAATACTCAGTGAGTGTATCCCGACCCCAGATCTAGACTTGCCACGCACAAGATTCTTGCTCCTCCTGCAATCATATTCACACTTAGCAGTCAAAACAGGAAAATATCAAGGGTCCAATTTTCTAAACATTGGAAAATAAAACTACTAATTATTTCAAAAGGTAAGTACCACTCCACTTGCACGCAGGTTTTAGAGTGGAATTTCTGTTTTGTGGCAGAAGAGCACCATAAACATCCTCCCACAGCTGCTCCCTGGCCCTTGCTGCTGGTGGATACAGCGCACACAAATTATGTGCCTCAGGCTAATGAAATGGTTGAATGATGATGGGGGGCAATGGGGGCTCTGGCAATTTGCATCTCTCTAGAGACAGAGAAGGTAATTACAGCACTTCTTCAGGCCTTGCCTGACTTTATGAGTAGCCTGCTGCCACAGGTTAGGGACCAGGGGTCAGGGATGGACTCCACAGGCACTGCCTGAGCTCCTCCAACATTTCTCAGGTCTTTTCTGAATGCAGAAATGAGAACCAGTGACCAGTAAATGCCCAGGACACAAATCAGATCAAGGACACCAACAAATTTCTCAAAGGAATGTTTTGGTTCTTGTGCTGTTGAAGCAGGAGCTCAGTGTCTGAGGGAGTGATGGCAAGTGGCCTTCCTGCTTCAGCAGGACATGGCTTTGCTGGGCATGCAGGACTCGGAGCTGCTGACAGTTGTGGCTTCATGCCCTTGCATCCCCACAGGGCAGAGAAGGATCACAGCCACACTTCCTGCAGCTTCAAACTTGCTGAGGTGGGAGAGGAAAGCCCTGGTTTCCAGAGCTCCTGAGATTACCTAAGAGAAAATGTTGGGATAGGGCTACTAAAGCCCTAAATCTGATGAGTACCATCATCTCCAAGCTGCCCTTGGAACAACCATCTCTCACTCCTCAGCCCACTGAATATGACACCATTGGTGCACCACTGAGCTAGAACAAGTCTCACTGAGGCTGTGGGGCAGCCCCCCAGCACCTCCCATGCCCTCACTCACACATACCTGAGGAATTTGTTGAGGTCCCCGTGCTTCATGTACTCGAAGACCATGATGAGAGGGTCGCCGTCCCCACACACGCCATAGAACTTGACGATGTGCTCGTGCTGCAGGTTGGTGAGCAGCTCTGCCTCCCGCTGGAAATCCTTGCGGGCTGCCAGCGTGGGGTCTTTCAGAGCCTGGAAAAAGGGATGCAGAATGGGGGAAAAGCCAGGACAAAGGGGTCACAGCATCTGAAAGCAGCTGATGAGGAAGGGAGGGAAGAGGAACCACTGGCCCAGTTGTGCTGGGAGGGCTGGTGGCACCAGGTTAGTGTGTCATTCCTGTGGTTACTGTCCCAGTGGATTCCCCAACTCATTTCCTAGGCAGCAGCAAACATGCCTCAGAGGGTAATAGCTTCCAATTATTCCCAGCTTGGGAAGAATTTATACTGGTGACCTAGGGGTGAATGGCTTCATATCTCATTATTATTAAATTCCTGAGCCAGGCAGTCCTTGCTATCTGTCTTTTATTTTGAAATAGCTGACTACACTGCCTTTATTCAGAAGATGGATTTGCCTGGCTGTGCAGTTATTGTGTGGATTTTTCAAACTGCCTCTGAAGAAGGACACTGTCAAGTCTTTTCTCATAATTTTTAAAATCATGTTTTTATTCCCTGCTGTTTATAACAGCTCGCCTGGTAGACTGCTGAAATCAGTATCCTTATTGAGAATATCTCATCTCCCACAATCTGAGAATGCCACTTTCCATTGCAAGGCAGTTTGCAGGCTTCAGGTGGTGTGGACCAGCCCAACATTGCAGAGTTGCCATGAAGATGTTGCTGTGGCTGTAGCTGATGGTAAGGCAGGGTTCTCCAAGGTTGGGTTCTGGCTTGTCTGTGGATTATTGTGCAGTTGCATTGGAGAGCTAGTTTGAAAGCAGCTTGTTGTCATCTCAGGGTATCAAGGAAGAACTTGATAAAAAAGTTTAAGTCCAGACCATTTGGCAAGATGAAATGGCCACAAAAATCAGCACAGTCTTTGCAAACATTTAAGAAAATGAAAAGGCTGGTTTTGAGTTGCTGGTTCTGCATCATATTCTCTGCATCCCCCACATGCCAGGACTGTTTAGGACCAATTCCGGCTTTAACTGTGCAGCCCAACAGGAGATAGAAAGGACTTAAGTCCTGAAAAGGACTCAAGGAAACTTTTCCCACTTATCCTGTGTTGGTCTGATGTGCACCAGTTCCCCTTTAGTGGTGGGGGACACTGGGCAGCTCTCCCCTTACCTACACACAAACACACCTGCCCCCTTTCCCTGTGCCTTGAATCTCCCCATGCAGACAGCAGAGGTGGCCTTAGCAGCTGCAGGCTGCAATTTATGTGCAAAAAGGGATGCTAAATATCAGAAAGCTGTGCATGGAGGATGGGGCCCAGCACTCTGTTACTGCACCTGGGCTGGCCCATGGTGCTGCTGCTCTAGAGACTCCTCCAGAGAAGGTGCTTTTCCTCTTGGAGCAGACCTGCTGCGAGGCTTTTCCCCAAGCCTTAGGACATTGCTTCATCTGATTCTGCCCCTAAACTGCTATTCACATGGCATAAATCTATTTTAATTCTTTGCCCTTTGGGATAGCTTGGCTAGAGATATTTAGATGAATGTTAGTTACATGGTGCAGATGGCAAAGCATCCATCCTTATCTCAGGCACCCAATTACTTTTAGTCATTTAATACCTCCATAATGTTGATGCAACCCTATTTTTCCTGCAGGAAAATAGTCCTTTCCCCCATCAGTCTTTTCTCCCCCTTTTTCCTGTGGTTGCACATAGTATTTCAAGCTGCAGTGAGTTTACGTTTCATCTGCTTCACACACAATCATTTTTATAAGGTGTTAAGATGGTAAGTTCATTGATATCACACACCAAAAATAAGTTATTAACCCCCTACCCATTACTAAGCCAAGCATTTAGAAACGAGGGAGCTGGAAGGGATAGAACAGGGAAAGAAGACCAGGACCAAAGAAAGAAAAGGGATGTCTCAGTAAAATCAGTGGAATGCCTCTCCCAGGAAGGTTTGAGGTGGATTTTTTTTTTGAGCTTCCATCACACAATTCCTTCATAACTTCTGGCAAGTCCCTGAGCATCTGCAGGTTGCAGCTGTCATTCTGAAGTGCCAGTTGTTCCAGTATTACCTGTAAAATCCCCTCTTATGCAGCATCAGGGCCAGGTCTCCATGAGTATCATGTTTATTGCTGCAGCAGGTCTCACTCTGAATCAAGTACCTGCTGTCCATGGGGCTGGAAAGAGAGGTCAGTAACTCCATCCTTCACCTAAAGCAGATCTCTTCAGCTCAGTTTCCCAGCTTCTGCATCTGCCCTCTGCAAAAGGGGATAATATAACCCCAGTAACTTGCTGGGAGGCTGTGAAAACAGGTAGACTCAGATCTATAGAGGTTCCAGCACTGGAGTGATTCTCACAATGGAGCAGCCACAGAGAAATGAAAAATAAGGTATTCAGAGGACATGCCCTGAACACAGTCCCTCCAGCATTTCTCGTACTTGACTTTGTCACCTTAACACTCTGCTGGATATAGTGTTTGTGCATTTCTTAGGATGCTTTTAGAAGCAAGCTGAATAAATCAGGAAGCTTGTCCATGCCTTCACATCAAAACTCAGTTTATCTGCAGGGCTGCAACCTTTAGATCTGCTAAAAACCTGAGTCCATTTAAGTGAGTAACACAGTCCCTTCCTTTGGGCCTGGGAGAGGGTCCCTGAGAGCAGAGCAGAGGCAGGCTCTGGGCTCAGCTGCCCTTCACCAGCATGTCCTGCTGCTGCCCTGAGCTGCAGTGACTGGGGAGGTAGTTCTCAGCGTCCCTTGGGGACATGAGATCTTCAGGAATTGCAATCAAATCTCAACTTAGTACGTAAAGCCTTTATTCCTGTCTTTTTCTTTATTCCCTCCCCCCCACCCAGATTTATTATGTGGCCCAAATTAGAGGGATTTTTTTCCCTGCCACTCCCAGAGCTGGCAAGAAGCCAGATTCCAGGGCTCTGCTCCAGAGCTGGAGCTGTGTGATCTTGCAGGATGAAAGGCACTGTGGAGATGTAAGCTCATAGTAGCAATTAACAGAAACAAGCTCGGATGCTGTTTCTGCCTACATGCAAATGAAACTCTGAAGAGACTCAGGAGCCAGGCTTGCTGAGGGATGGCTGACACTGATAGGCAGGTACCAACCCTATAATCAAACAATTAATCATGTGAGTGTCTTCATGTCCTCGGCTTTAACCAGTCTCAGAGGTGAAAGGTACAATCTTGCACTTCACTGCTGGAGCAAAAGGGGACATCTGAGCTAGAAAAAAAAAAAAGGCTTGAGCTGCCAATGTTTAGAACAAGTCACAAGTAACTGGAAGCCTCCAGCACTTCGGAGAGAGAGTGCTGGAACCTTTTTCCCTGTAGAGCATCAGTTCAAATGCAGACCTTGTTCCAAGGAGTTAGGAAGCATTGGTTAAATCCAAGGGATTAAACTGTGTCTCTGCCAACTGGTGCCACTTGAGAGGAGAGCACAGTTCTGCACTGAGTGTTCTCCTCTGCCCAGAGACACACTGATGGGGCACAGCTCCCATGAGGAGTATCACAAGGATGCAAGCAGCACAGCACAAGACAAGCTGAACTCATGTTGGTTTAAAATACCCAAAACAGGAGCAACCTGTGGCTAGGCAAGCAGGAGCAGAGCGGAGCCAAGCCGAGTTTCTTTGCCCATCTTGCAGCAAATGGATCCCAGAAAATTGGCTCATCATGCTTAGCTTTCATTGCTCATTTTTGCTGAGGCCTTTTTATGTTTCAGCTTCTGCATGTTAGACAAAAAGATAAAATCCAGAAGGAGCAGGGCCACAGTGCCTGCTGGAGGGAGGTGGATGGATCCACACTGTGCTGCTGCAGCTGCATGGGAGCAGCCTCTCCTCCCTGTCTGTCTCCTGGCCGTGTCAGCAGGAAGAGAGGCTTTGGCACTGCTGAGAACACACAACCTTGAAGCCAAACTTTGTGTGACTAAGTGGATTTACCACAATCTCCGGCATCAGATAAATCTCCACCCCTGGCCCCCAGCCCTCCCCTGCTTCCCCTTCCCACACAGGCTCATGCAGTCTCGCTTCACTGGCCAGCCCCTGCCACTCTCTGCCACTTGCCCTTGGGATTTACCTTCACTGCCACCAGCATTTTGTCGTTGGTGGGGCTGAGGTTGTAACACTCGGCCAAGAACACCTTCCCAAAGGCACCTTCTCCCAGCTCCCTCTTCAAAACGATGTCTCTCCTCTTAATATGCTGGACATCTGTTGGAGGGAGGGGAGGAAGAGGGTTGAGTGAAGAATGAATCAGGGTTAATTCAGTGAATGGAAAACAACTAATTCAATTTTCTTGCAAGCTGCAAGGGAGAACTGAAATTGCTTCGCAAAAATATCTGCAGGGATCTTTCTACCCACCAACAGAACGCAGCCATCTCTATGATGGAGTTAGTCTCATGCAAAACATCTTGAGTAAAGTACTTGAGCTTTATCAGTTCTCATGACAAGCTCGTGGCAAGCTTGTCCTCAGGGAGAGGAACCTTCGGGGCAAATTCTGCTACAAAGACATGAATCTCTTTCGAATGATCCTGGAAATAATCCATCTCCTGTGAGGTATAGCAAAGGTCACATCCTTCCAATGAAAGGCCAGGTGAGATTAGAAGGTCCTGTTGAGTTTTGCATTTCAACTGGGATTAGTTTAAGCTCAAACACGACAGATTTTTGAGGTTGAAGCTTGGCAAGTCTAAGCATTCCTGGGAGGAAGAGGACCAGTGACCCCCAAGGTTCTTAGGGCATTATCAGGAGCTGCCTGGAAATGCTGAGTACTGCCCCACAGCAGGACCCTGACCCTGCAGCCTTCCCCTACAGAACTGTTCCCTCAGAAAGGTCATCCCAGGATGCCAGCACTGGCACAACATATGAACTGAAGCCATTAGTTTCAATGATCCTTTCCACTGACATTTAGGACAGTGAGGACTGACAGAGAATAGAACCAAGGATTCAGGAAGAATCACAAGAGCAATAGGTTTTAATATACCAGAGGCATAGAGGCCAATGAAAATTAGTTTGCTCAGCTAACAGGTCATTCCTAAAGATTAAATCTGCCCAGACACCAGGCACCTACAGGGGCAGGTAAGTGACTATGGGATATCCACTGACTCATGTGTCATCATCTCCCAGGTTGCTGGAAGAACTTGCTCTCTTCTGAGGACAGCACTAAGGCTCAGCAAACTTCTAGGCACCTTTCTGGCATCATAGCACCCCTAGAACTCCTCAGCAATAAAAGAAGGGTTTTTTTAATGCTTGGAACAAATTGTGGAAGCAGTTAGAGATGCAGAGCAACCACAGCATTTTCTGGAGGCACAGCACCCAAAATTTCATCTCTATGAACTGTCCTTCAGCGGAGCTTTCCATCACCCTTGAGATCTGTGGCAGCACAGACCACTCCCAGCTTCAGCCTGATGGTCATGGCAGGCCAGTAGAGAGCTGTGCACTTTTCTCCACAGCTCAGTGAGCAAAAGCTGATGTATGAGAGGACTCCTCAAGCAGAGGCATTATGTGGGACAGTGCTCTCTTTCCACTATGGTGGGATGTTCATAACGCTGAATCTGCTCATAAATTGGACCACTTTTGAGCCTTTTCCACCTCTTCCTTGTGCCACAGGAGCTGTAAAGGTATGTGTCCCTTAGATTAGGTGCACTTCCTCGGGGCACTGCGGATGAAGGAGGTGGAAGTGACTGACTCTGGGTTTCAGACCAGCTGCAGGGACACATCACAGTCTGCCACCAGCTCCTGCCACCCAGGCACCCCAGCAGGCACCTGTAAAAACCTGAGGGGTCATGTGCCCAACAGCAACGTAGGTGCCACTTAATGCACCAAAAATCCAATGGAAGACAAGCATTCTAATGGCCTTAATGCAATTAAGCTTTTTAATTAGGAGCTCAGAGGCAGGTTTATGGAGCTGCCATCCCTGCGCCCTTGGCTTGCTTGGGAAGACGGATGCTGCGAGATTGCACAAGCAATGGGCCTTGTAATGAAAGACACCTCCCTGGGAATTCCCATTGACCTTTCTTAATTGTTCAATAGGCTGAAAACTGTTTCTTACCGATATTAATAATATTAGTAGCATTAAGGCACAGGTTGGTAGGCACATCCAAAATTACTTTAGTTTTAAACCCTCTGTGGTAGCCAGGGAGAACAAATCGTATGTGGACTTTGCCTTCTCCACCTAGTTTAGCTGAGTGTTTAAGGAGAAATCTGAGATAAAACGTGTTGAAATGTAAAGTGATGCACTTGGGTGAAGAAACTCCTCATATAAGAAAAGCTCAAATGGCACAAATTTATTTAATAGAGTAGAGGAAAAGGGGTTTATCCTCTTTGTCTTGGAAAACATAGCACTCATCACTACATTACCTTGGTCTTACTGTATTAACAAACCACATATTTACATTCTTGGTGTCTCAAATGACAGCAATCAAGAAAGCTGTGAGGAATGATCTTGTAGTAAGAGGAGCCCAAGCATATTTTTAAAAACTCAGAAATGTAGCAATTGCAATCGGATTGTCCCATTTGGTGTGAGATGAAGTTAAAAAGGAAACAGTCTCAAAAAAGCCAGCAATACTATTTAAGAATTTTTACACTTCAGATGAGTAACACCATGAGAACTGAGGCAAACCTCCCTTTCTAAACTCTCTTGGGTCTTGCCCAAAACTTTCAGCTCCCAATTTTTCCTCCCACCATGTTAATAAATTATTAGACATTTCTGAGAGCTGGCATCCAAACTATGTAATTATGTCTACATTATTAAAATAATATCCCATCTGTCTTTGAGACCAGATTTTACAGCTACTTGTTAAGAGTCACCTGAGAAGTTTCAGAGAAAATTTATATGAAGAATTAAATGTGGTGTTGTGGCAGACAGAATTGAATTGAGGGAGAATCAATCCTTTTGCAGTAGTGGACTTGTGTAGCACTGTTGGATTTAAAGTTAACTTGGATGGTTATAAAAATAAAAGAGTCATGAAGTTAAGTAGTTTGACAGCAACCAGACAATCTTAATGTCAAATCAGAAAAGTACATTTGCTGATCACAATTTCTCTCAACCTCAAATAGCCATAAATTTTGCTTCATAGTATTTTAGGTACAAATGGAATAAGAAGTGAGTTATAATAAATGGCTTTTTCACATGCCAGAGGCCTGAAATAGTGAAGTTTAGATCAAATTCTTCCCTTCATGGCAAGATTATCTCTATGGTTAATTCTAACCCACTATAAAATACAGGCTTTAACCATAAAGCAGTGACAAACCCCTGTGGCACGGTGTGGCTGGAGGTGTTGTTGTGCTCACCTTGCACCTCCGTGCTCATCCATCCTGGCTGTAACTCATGAGGAAGGCCAAACAGCCATGAAAGATGCTGTGCTGCAAGGGCACCTCAGAGGTTCATCTGCATAAATCTGTTTACCTCCTCCTGGAAGAAGCCAGCCCCGTCTGATAAACAGCTGGTGTTTATTTGTTTTAGGCAGGCAGTGCTGTGGTAATCTGTCTCAGCTGTGTTGCAGTCAGCCCTGTAGACAAGGTGCATGCAAACTGCCTCTCCCTAAGCACCACTCTTTTTATTTTTTCCTCCCCATGTACCATTAACTTATAAAAACAAGACAACAAGACAATTCATAAGAAGATCCTGTGTAGAAGCCACAGCAAGACCTGAAAGAAATAAGCAGAATTGACAGCATGATGTGAACTCATTCAAAGCCACGCTGTACCTACAGGAAGGATGTAAGTGCCTGACACTGAAGTAATTCCACTTTACAATGAAACATCTTCCAGTCCTTGTTGGGGATCATGATGTTTCTTCATGACACAGAAGAAAAGTTGGGCAGTTTCCCCACCCTCCTTCTTGTCCATCAAGATTTAACACACAGAGAATGTGCTTCAAATTTTTGCCTTCACTGCTGCTCTGAATCACCAGTTAACCACATCAGAAAGCACCTGACCTGCAGCTGGTTGGAAATGGCCCATGACTTTAGTTCAGTGATGGCAGCATGTGGGTAAATTAGAGCATTATCAACAGTAAGTCTGGGACCCACTTTTACACATGGCCTCCAAAGCAGAAAGTTTCCTTTTCTCTGGATGAGCCAAGGCAGAAGGGTGGCAGCTTTGGATCTGCAAAGGGATCTTTACCTAACCACCTCTGAACCTTTTGCAGGACAGCTGACTTGATCCATGCCTAAAGTGAATTTAATCAGAAAAGTGTCTGTCTAAAACCAGAAATGTCTTCTTCCCCATCACTTGCTCTCATGTGTCCTTAGTCATGTCTGTTCCCCTCCTGAAGACAAATACCTTCTAGTTTGCTAAACTTGTGAACTCAACACAGCCAGGGGATACCAGGGAAGAATAAGAGGGAACAGGATTAATTTTGCTTTTTTCTCATACATCAATCTACCATGTCCCAGTGGGTCACTTCTGCACTGGCCCTTGTGATAGAACCTGGAAAAATCAGAACTTTTCCACTTACATCACTGGTTCAATGAATCTTCTCCCATCTTTTACTCTCATATTGCAGAGTCTCTCTATCTTATGGCAAGGTCAGGGGAAAAAGACCCTGACTCAACCTCCAAATTCCAGGTAGGGCATATGGATCTGGTAATAGACTGCATGCAATGAAAAAACCTTGTTCTGAATAACCACCACTTTTCAATCACATGAGCGGATATCGGGAAGTTGTATGAGTATATTTCATGAATCTAATTTTCCAATTACTGTCTCATTTCTAAATCGGTCCTGGGCATCAGATGAAGAAGAGATGGGTTCAGTGACACTGAAAATTCTGCATTTCAAATTCCTGTCACAACCAGCATCTTTAAAACCATGGTTTGCTAATACTCTTGAAACCTGGATGCACATGATTGTGTTTGGACACAGATGACTACAGTGGGAGGAAAAGGGACAAATCAGTCTCCAAACATAGAAAACCATGAGCAGTGCCAGAACTTAAATTAGAGCAAACTGCAAAACTACTAATGCTGGATAATTTACAACAGGTCAATTTCAATTGTTAAATTAATTAATTTCAATTAATTCCTCACATCTTCTTTCAAACTCCCAAACAGCAAGCAGTCTGTCTTGTATTTCCAGTGGGTTTCCTGACCCTGGACTATTAATTCACAAACAACCTGTAGCTTGCTGGTGGAATAGAGTAAAATTATAGACATTTCCTCTTTTGCTGCCTTCTTTATTGGAAAATTCCTCTTCTAGCCTAGAAAAGACCAAT
The DNA here is from genome assembly GCA_013397375.1 of Toxostoma redivivum. NCBI lineage: Eukaryota > Metazoa > Chordata > Aves > Passeriformes > Mimidae > Toxostoma > Toxostoma redivivum. The sequence goes on along the minus strand of VXBI01000755.1, from coordinate 411,042 downwards.
ATCAATTTTCTATAAATTTTTCTTCTCCCCATACATGTGACCCTGTTTTCCCTAACAGTAGGTCTTTTCCTGCACCTCTTCATCACCCTCCCTTTTCTTTTCTACATCATGGCATTTCTTCTCTCTTTTTTCTCTTCACTATTTTTTTTGCCCCTCTTGCTGTTCAAGCCCTGTTTTAAAACTGACTTATTTTAGATCAGTTTCTAGGGTATCCTGATTTGGGTCTGATCCTGGGCTCTTTGTAGATATGGTCATGATTTTCATAAGCTTCTAAAGCCTCATTTGCATCAACAGCACTTTATAAATGATAACAACAATGACATTTTTCAGCAGTGGCTGAGTCATTTGCTGTAACAACTAATTTATGCCAAAAAATTGTCTCTTCTCTTTCTACATAAGTTGTCCACAAAAAGGTAGCAAAGTTCTCACTTATCAATGTGATTCATTCATTTCTTCCTCGACACTGCTGGAATAACTCTTGTGCATAAATGCTGCACAGCTCTGCTGCTCTGCCACAATTAAAAGCAAATAAACAAAGCTTACAATTTACACTGGAAATCTTGTCACCATGACATGTAAGTACCAAGCAGAGAGCCCTTTCTGTCAGGCAGTCAATCTCAGCCTGGATGGGAACCAAACATCTTGATGAGTTACACAATGTACCTGATCAGAGCAGAGCGTGCATTGGGCAGGACCTGATCAAAAAGCTCTGCCACTGGAGGACTGGCAAGGCACAGATTTGTCTCAGAGAGAGAAGATAACACATAGGCAGGCTGCACAGAGCCCAAGTCTCCCTCCTGACCCAGTGCAAATCCATCAAAGTCAATGGAGGATATTGATTTCAATCATGGACTGCTGTGAAGTACACAAAAACAAAGGGAGAATCAGTCCCACATAATTTTAAAAAATGGAGACATAAACAGGCTGTTTCTTATCTCTGCCTGGACTCCAAGTAGGTAGCCCTCTACTTCTGGTGGCTTCTCTCCCAGCTCTGACATGAGCCACCTCTGGGAAGGAGCCCAGGTACACGTTCCGACAACTCGGCACGGTGCCCAGACACTGGTTCTTGGCCAAGTTCCTCTGGAAGGCACCTTTCAAGGACTTAGACTCAAAGAAGGCGTGATTATAAGCACCAAGCAGTTCTGACACAAATCATAGAGATTTATGTAAAGCGAATCTGAATCTCTGGGATCTTGGTGGAGCAACCACAGCCTTCAGCTCAGCTAATGATCGTACTCCTTCATAAAGACCTTAGGAGAAAGCTGTTTTATGTTTCTGCAGATCTTTTCGTTATCTTACCATCCACTTCATTCCTTGGGAGCAGCACAAGGCATGAGTGCAGATCCCAGGTGGAAAGGAGGCTTTATTGCTCAGCTGACCCAGCACACCCAGAGCTAATGCACTACATGCTGCTAAATGGACCTTGGTAAAAAATAACAGGCCTTGATGCATTTAGCTGGACAATCTTGGCTAAAAGAATTATCCAGTTATACCAATCTACACCAGGAGCTAAAGTTCAGTGCAATCGAGCTCAGGAAAACAGGAGAGGAGCAACCTCTGCATGCCAGATCTCTGATGCTTTGGAAATACCTGACATTCCCCCATTTCCAAGCATACCTCTGACAATCAGGACATCACCAGCTCCTCTGGCTTTTGCTGCTGCAATAGCAGAGGGAGAGGAAGCCCTGACCCAAAGCACTGCCTTTCAGCTTCCAGCTGACTCCAGCCAGCCCAGATTTGAGGGAGAGATGCTGCAGAACAGCCCTCAGGCTCCACAGAGGGGTGTGATTTGCAGCTAATCCAGTGACTGGATTAACACCCTCTGAGCTGCAGCACCAGCTCCAAAAGCAGCACACAGAGACCACCAATAACAACAGTGCACATGTACAGTGCTCTTGGAGCTGAAGGGAAACAGAAAGGGAGTTTGTGTGTGTGTGTGTGATGTAATGTGTGTAAAAGAGCTGATAGAAAGGCAAAGCACAAGCACCCCTTAAACCAGCAACTCATCAGAAGCAACTCTAGAGCCCACCAGGCTCCCTCACCAAAACACCCTGACAACCACCTGGAAGCAGATGACATTACCTGATGTGACATACCTGCAAAGTTTAAATCCAAACCAAAGCAAATTCTCATTTACTTAATGGGAAAAAGAAATCCAAAAAACAGTAAAATTAGAATGCACTTGGCACCATTCCACAATCACTTTTTAAGCAAAAACTTCTCTCACCTTAAACTACATGACATTCCTATAAAAACAAAGCACAACTCCAAGCCCTTCTCATCCATTTCAGTCCCATAAATCTGAGCACAAACCACTTAGCAATTATTTGATGAAGAGAGAAATACAAAGTGTCCCACACCTACTGGGTGCTGAGCAGTCTCAGCCGGGAAGCACAGCGCTGCATAGTCCTGCAGAACCAACTGCTATCCTGGGCAGATTTAAAAAAAGGAGATAAAGCAAGAGGAAAGATCCTGAGCATCACCCCCAGCCTGACAATGACCACAGCAGCAAATGAAAGAACCCTTCAGCACATCCATGCCTTGCACAGCAGTGGGCTCTTGCTTTTGAGTCAGAATCCACCTCCTTGTCCTCCTGCACATTTATGACTTTCTGGAATTACTCAAGCAAGAGTTCATATCAACAGGACCTTCCCTTGATCCAACAAGGTAAATCTCTTCACCTGAGCTGCTGTCAAAGGTTAAAATGTCCTTTAGCATGAGGACCTTGAAGACTTTACCAAAAGAAACGCAGTGCTCCCAAGGCTCCCAAGGCTGCCAGGGCTGGGGTTAGGCAGCAGGCAGCTGTAAATGGGTTCCCAGTTGTGCCCCAGCCCAGTCTCTGCCTCTGCTTAATCTGCTTGTGCTCAAGACACATGTCAAGATCCTCTCAGGTTAAGACAGTCACTCTGGTCCCCCTTGCTACTGTCACCTGTACAAAGCCTGGGGACAGGTTCACCCTGTGCTTGCCAATGTCTCTGCATGCACAAACTCCTCCTCAGCTGGCTCCCCGGGGAACAAAAAACACTGCTGATGGGAGCAAAACCTTACTAACATTCCAGGCAAAAGACTTAGAAACCATCTAATGATTCCCAACATCATCTGCACCTTCTCAATTTCTGGCTGACACTGGGCTGGAAGGATAAACTGCCTTTCAGCTTCAGCAGCTTCTGTCTCCTGAGACACCCAGCACCAGCTTCTCATCCTGAGGGCACTCAGGCTCTGCCTTCTGTATACAGGGTTTGCAGACAGCTGACATCTTCTGAGGATGAAGACTAAGAATATCAAGACATGGGCAGAGGAGGAAAGGAGTGAGCTGCAGAGGTCTTTGCATTGGGTGAGATGCCCAAGAGCCCCATGACAACGTATCACAAAAGGGATCTTACACAAAGATCGTCCTCACCAATTCACCAATATGCTCCAGCAGCTCTTGGAAATAGGGACTGGAATTCTTGGCAGGGTGGAAGGAAAAGGGAAAGAGAGAGGAGAAGGGAGTCTTTCTTGTGAGCGTGTTTTCTTTCCACCAGCCAGGCCCTTAGGTCCCCTGCTGCCAAAGCACTCAGAATAAAACATTAATTCAATACCACACATTTAATTACACATTATTTGAAAGTGAATTTATTTAACAGAGGAAAATAGTCTTCAGAGAGCATCTGCCTCCTTCAGACTCATGTGTCTGCAGGGAGGGGGGCCTGGAGAGGAGATAGGAGGCATAATGGTTTGTTTTACATCAGCAGCTATTGCTGTTCAGTTCATCCCTTCAAAAGAGGAGATTTTAAGGAGATAGAGTTGTGTTTTGCAGCAACTTACCAGCTGATTTGATTTTCCAGCTAGTTTTCACTTGATTGGAAAGTGCTGCTGCAGACAGATACCACTTGTCTTTCTGTTTTACTGTTTTTCCAAGAGAAAGGAAGGATTACTGGTGGTGGGTTGGAGGGGGACTGGCTGTCCCTCGAGCGACCATGTGATAGTCAGATTTCAGGCTTAAGGCTTTAACAACACAGTAATCAGACACTTAACAGCATCCTATTGCCTTGATGGATAATCACAAGAAAGCAGGAAGTGACTGGGTCTCAGCAGCAGCCTGGCAGCTTGGAGAATGTCTCCCAGCAGGAACACAGAAGTTTACTTTCCACCCCTGAGTCACAGGGGCTCAGGGCTATGGACTGCCCCTGCCTGGGAGCTGACTGCACGGCCCTGCCTGATACAGCAGGGCTGGAAGCCCAGCAGAACCAGAACCTGCTCTCAGCAGCGCCAAGCATTTCCCCAGCCAGTGCTGCACTGCAGAGATGGCAGCAGACTCCAGAACCTCACATTTCCCCAGCCCCACTACACACATGGCAACAAACTCCAGAACCTCACATTTCCCCAGTTTTCACTACACACATGGCAGCAAACTCCAGAACCTCACATTTCCCCAGTTTTCACTGCACACATGGCAGCAGACTCCTGGTGCCGGCAGCAGCCCCTCCATGGCTGAGTTGCTGCAGGTCCAGAAATTAGTTCCTTGGTCCTTTGAAGGAAGGAGTTTGCTCACAGTGAACTCAGCCCTTGGCCTTTGTTGTCCTCTGGCACCCCCACAGTGTCCCAGGAGGCAGATGCCACTCAGAGCTGGCTTAACTGGTGCCACATGAGCCTTTCTTCCAGCCCCCATCCCTGCACTGGCTCTTCCTCACGTTCCTTGATTTGGGAGAAGCACTGAAAATCTCCCTCATCTTTGCAACAGCCTTGATTAGACTGCATTTCCCCTTGCCCCAAGCAGACTCAAAAGTGTGCCAGGCACACTCTGCTCCCTCCAAATGTACCAGCAGAGCTCAGCCCAGCCAGTACTGGCCCCCAGAGCAGGATGTGTCTCTGACAGACATCCCATGGTCAATCATTTCCCTTTTAGGCCTCTGCAGCCAGATCTTGCTGGTCTCGTTGCCATGCCAGCCATCAACCTCTGTGCCATGCTGCAGCGTGCTTGCACACCCATGCAAATATTGCAGCACAGGGTTCATATCACAGTGTAAAGCTTTTCCTTGTAATTTTGAGTATTTAGGGGGTTTTAATACAACTGTTTCAGTGTTGTTCAGCTGCTGCCCTGATTCACAGTTTGAAGCATTTAGCCTACATTACAACTGCTAAAAGATTCCAGATATATTGAATATGTTCTGGGAAATATGAGGCTATCAGAAAAGTGGCACTAAAGAAGGAGGTATGGTTTGGAAGTGGTTCAGACTAAAACTGTGATCCCCATTGCAAAGTCCAGAACAAGAACTGAACCTGAAGTTGGGTGCAAAATAAAGAAGTATTTTTAGACAAAGTGCGGTTTCCTCCAGATGTGGAAGTGCATAAAGACTTTCAGAAAAATCTGTCGTGACAGAATTCCTGGACCGTGTCAAAGCAGCAAATTTGGTGAAAGAGGCTTGTGTTCTGCATTTTTCAGCTAGAGCTCCAGGCTCCAGGCTCTGATTGTTGCCATCCTCACCACCATCACCAAGAAAAAAAGGAAAAGGACAATTTTGAAAGAAATGTGGCATAATCTCTTTTTTTCTTTCTGTTTTTTTAGCATCTGTAAACTCCAGGTATTTCTTGCCCCATGCCCAGTCATTTTCCCACCAACGACTTTGCTTGGTGGTCGTTAAATGAGTGGCTAATGCAGGCAAACCCATGGAACAAGAAAATTCCAGAAGTGAGGCCATACAGAGGAAGAACATGAGGTGTTGAAAGACAGATCTCAGGCTCAAGTAATGATTTCATTAAAAAGTCTCTCTAGTTTGCCCAATTTCCACCTCTCTCCTTCTTTCCCACTCCCTCTGACTCCCTTTCTTGCAGAACCAACACAGGAGGTGTTCTTATGTCAGTGGCTTGATGAGGTGTTCCCTCAGATTCACGTTTTCCTTACACCCCAAATGGACCTTGCTCTGTCTTTGTTTCTGCCTGAGGTTTCCTTGGATTTCTCCCTGCTTGTTCTGTCTGCACATCCTTTTTTTCATCTCACCAACTCCTCTTGCAGAAGGAAACCCCTGAAGGAGGAGTAATGTGAGACAGCTCTGCCTGCTGGGCTCTAAAATTACTGTGGTTTGGGTGATTTAGGCTATTGTTAAGAGGCAGCAAATTATGCAGAGAGGGATAAAGAGGAGGAGTATCATACAAAGGAATTACTAATCTGATGGGAAGAACAGCTGGTCCTCATCTAACCCTCCAGGTCTGTGCATGATTGTGCTCCTTTGGCCTGTGCCTGATTCACAAGTAGGAATGAATTTTGTGCTGGTGCTCCTGTGAGGCTACACACCAAGAGAAATCTACTTTTCCTCCAAAGTTCCCCTTGCTGTAGGAGGAATTAAAAAAAAAAAAAAAGGGAGGTAACAGCAGAGCAGCTCTAGATGGGAGAAAGGAGCCCACCAGCACCCTGGGTCCATCCTGCAGAAGATCTCTAAAGGCAGCAACTCAGCCATGCAGTGACTCCAATGCTGTTCCATGGTGAGATCCAACTCATTTCCCAGGCACTGGCTGTGCAGAGGCAATGTCCAGCCAGCACCACCTTCCTCCGCTTGGCAGAAACAAATCTCTTTAGCAGTGAGATGTGAGCCAGAAATCAGTTTCCTTGGGTTAGGCTTTGAAAATCCCTCATCACCAGGAGGTCAGCACTGTTTAAGGAACCACATGCTCTTGTTAGAGCATCCTTCCCTGGTGGCACTGCTTCACTGTGTCCCTGCTGCCTCCTGCCCTTATTGTGGCTATAAAGGAGAATCCGTCTTGGGTTATTGTCGCTGACACTCCCAGCACGGGGAGAACACAAGGTGATAAAACAAAATATATATTTGTCCATTTTTCTGTCTGTCATCCTTCAGCAATGTCTCACACCATTATGAGCCAGATAGTTGGGGTGAATTTTCACAAAATCCAGCACAAATTTCAATGAGTGCAAGAGGAAAAAAAAGAATCCTACAGTTTTCTCCCGTGGCCAAACATCAGTGTCTGCACTAGAGGAAATATACCCAGTTAATTCTTCTTAAAGGCCCTGGTGAGACTCAAGAAAACATTCTGCAGTGCTGGTAGCCTCAGAAGACATGATTAATTGCAGATGGTGAAAAGGTGCATGTTCAGCTTTAACTGAACTCTGAAGACTGGATGTTTGTTAAGTTGGTATTCAAGGCACAGAGGGAGGGCAACCCATGAGGATCTTCATCTACAAAACCAAGATATTATACATATGTACTTTTTATATATATAATATATGGCTTAACAGCTTAAATTTAAATGTATATTGTGAAGTTTTACAGCAAGAACATACTGCTAGCAGAAAGGACCAAAATCGGCAAGATTACTGGGGAAGGTGGGAAAGAGTAATACTGTTTTTCAATTATCTGAGGATGCAGAGGCATAAAAAGAACCTCCAAAGCTGGCAACAGCAATTTGTAGATGAATATATGTGGGTGATGCTGCAGAGCACTGAGCGGGGTATAATGGTGGAAAGCTCTTCAATACTTTTATCTGTTTCTCCTCACTAGCCTAGGACAGGTCTCATTTCACCCAAAAATACCTTGAACAAGACTATATATGTTGCTCTCCTGAACTGCCTTAATTGAGGGGCCAGCATCAGATATTGGGATGGTAACATGGCAAAATGAGAGGCCATTAATCCAATCCATCAATCTCCCTACAAATGCAATCTGAGCTTGGAAAGTGACCCCAAATTCAGCTTGTATTGAAAAGGTCACCTTGAAGTCTTTTCTTTATCAATCAGAGTTTAAAGCAAGTCTCTTAACCTTTTCCCAGGGCAGAGATTTTTTAAGTAGGTAGTGGGAAAACCTACCCAGATCAATATCTGAGTGCATATGAGCACCCAAAGTTCAAAACTTCACTCAGACTTCTTGCATTTACACAGCCAGGCTGCAATTCTCTTTCAAACAGAGCTCACATCAAGCCATTTGAGGTCTTCAAACTAGAAACTGGAATTGTAGTGAGAGAAGGAAAAAAAAAAATTCCTATGCTGTCCAGTTTGCTTCATTTATCCTTTCTTAATAGATAGTGCTGTTTCCCTGTGGCATAAATTGCAGTGTTCCTCTCTCCACTTCTCTTCTCTCTCTAGGGATTCCGCTCTCAAATACATCCCAAATCAGGAGAGGCTCTGGGTGTTTTTGGGACCTTCAGCATAGTCAGTGCTCAGTCCATGATGCTACAGCAGGAAGGAGTCTGGTTCCTGCCTTCAGCATTTTCTTCCAGATCATTAGCAGACATCAAGAAAAACACAGGTGATTAACAGTGACTTCCAAAACACATCACTTTCTACCTCTTTCCAATTGGAAACACTTTTAGCAACAACTCTTTTCTATCTCTTGCTCTTAGAGCAGATTTCTACACAAGCTCTTTGTTTTGTCAATGCATTTGTCAATGCTTCTACCCCTAGTCATTAATTTCAGATGCTGGTCCTTGTCACATACTTGTGGAACATCTCAGTGTACTGTATCCACTGAATTTTCCTCAGATATGGTGGCAGTGAGCTCCTCAGGAAATGCCAACAGATTAGCTGAGTGTGACCTCCCTTCCTTCAAGCCATGTTACTTTGGCCTTCAGAGAGAGTTGCTTTCCAGGTGCTCTCCCACAACATCCTTTAATGTTTAAGAAGATTCCCAAGAATTTCCCAGAGCAAACACCAAACTCACTGGTCTGTCTCTTGTCCCCATGATCTCCATCACTTTCAAACTCTCAGTCATCTGCCCAATTTTAAACAGGCAAATTAAAATGTCAGCAAAGAGCTTGGCAAGTTGTGTGCATACCCTCAGGATGTGCTCTCCATCTGTAGAGGACGCTCACCTGGTCCCATGCCCTTGAACAGCTGGTCACTGATATGAACTCTTCATCCTCCATAAAGTTCGATACAATGTTGGCAGATGGAAAATATTTAATAGTCCTTCTCTTATCACTGATTCAGGCTGGATTTTGTTCTGTCATCAGGGTAAGTTCTCCATGTATCACTCTCAAGATAAACACTTTCTCCTCCATATCCTCTGTACCCACTAACTGTTCACCTCAAAACTCCAAACCCCTCCTTGATGTGAGACCAGTTTTGTTGTCTCTGAGGCGCTTTTGTGCAAAAGGGCTTTCCTGTCTGGAATACACCTTCAGCATCTGTATGGCTGCTGCTTTCCATTCTTTTGTTTTCTCCTGCATTCTTCTTCCTCCCCTCTCCTTTCATTGTGATACTTCAGCAGTGACCCATTATGGTCTCAGTCTCTTGCTTAGCCAGCCTGGTCTATGTCAGTGCCATCATCCTGCCTTTTATTATCTTTATTTTTACTAGAGTGAATTTTTAGGGCAGCCTTCCCAACTGTGTCTGAAAGACCTGCATTAAAGCCCAGCCAGTTTTCTTCCACTCACTTCACATTCCCTGTAAGTCAGCTCTCTGAAAGGCCACTGGTTTTGTGTGGCTGCCCTTTCTGCAGACCCTCCTCAGCACTTCAGCTCCACAGGGAATATAATCACTTCAATTTCAAGCGTATTTATTACAGTTGCTCAATTTCCTTTAATCTGTCATTTCTCCTTCTCCTCCCCCCATGATTGCTTTCTTTTCATTAAGCTGTGAGTGCACTGAGGAGGCTTTTACCTCTGACCCTCGCTGCCTGCTCCAGCCCATCCCTGCACTGGCTCACGCCGGGCGCCTTGTGCACTGATTATTGCTCATTATCGTGTGGCTTAATGAATGTGCTGGGCCCTTTGCAAACAAACGCATGTGTCACAGACAGCAGCTCCCCCACTGCTGACCCCTCGGGACTAATTGAGGCAGGGAAGACAACACTTTCAGGCACAAATTGCCTGTATCATCAGCACTGAGAAGGAAAGAGACCGAGAAACTCTCCAAGGCCTGTCTGAGAGAAGGAAACCGTAACAACGGAGTGCCCATGTCTGCCTGAGGCTTGTAAAACAACATATTTCTGGGCAGGGAGAACAATGTTTTTATGTAGGGGATGTATGTCCCTCCAGTGACAAGGCTGAGTGCAAAACCACAAGCGTCCCTTCAGAGCTGGAGCTGTAAGAGCCAGAGAAACCCCAGCTGACATGAAAACCATCAACATGCCTCCCTGTACGTAAAGCTGTGTGAGCATGCACACCTTCCAAGGTTTAATTGGTGTATTAATGTATTAAAGCACTGACACAAACAAACAGGGACTGCCTTCATAAGCTACAAAATCCTTGAGTACATTGTAATTAGCTGGGCTTGTTAAACCACTTAATAAGCAATAGATAGCATGTGTCTGATGCCCCTGCATCTTGGCTCAGAGGGAAAGACAGGCAATTGCTTAAATATGAAATGCGTTCAGTTCTGAAGTGACTCCTAAGAACTGCTCCCCTGACACAGGGAACATCTGCTCAGGGCAGACACAGCTGAGACCAACACCAGGGTCACTCAATACAGTCCCCACTCCTCCCCTCCTGTCCTGTTCCCACCAGGAAGCTCCCAGGTTGTGTAAAGGAAAGGTGGGAAGGGCTGGCACAGGGAACCAGCAAGTCATCACCAGGACTCATGCTGTGATCACCCTTTTCCCACTTCCTGAAGAGTCCCAGGAAAGGGGAAAAGCAGGGACACAGCCAAACCAGGCAAGACAACTGTAGAGTTACCCAACATCCCTGAATGCAACTGGGCAGTCAGTGCTTTAATTTATCCCAGATCCCAGCTTACTCCCACAGTGCTAGCACCCGTCCATGTGCCCCTGTGCAGTCCAGCTGGCTGTCCAGCTCCAAATTTAACTTTCCCCAGCACATCACCACGCACAACTGCAGCTTTCTGAGAGCGGGCAGAGAAACTCCCTCAAACACCGCCTCCACCCAAGTCCACCACGGGGATTTGCAGCTCTGCAGCTATTCCTAGATCTCAACTGGATTCTTCTTTTCATCTTTGTTCTGCCTCCTATTCTAGTGCTGAACCCCAGGCCTGCTGCCTTGGAGCTTCCTCCAAATGCTGCATTCATCCATTTTTAAAGGTGACCTTCCAACTTTAAAGGAAGTTAGCAAGCCTCACTGTCTTCATTTGCCCTCTTCTTCTTTTCAACCTGCTCTTTATTATGAATTAAAAAGGGGCCTGAAAGGTTTTCTCTATTAAAAAATAAAAACTTTAGAAAGAGCATATGTTTCCAAATAATTTCTCTCCCAGTTTTTACAGCAGATGTCTTGCATGTCATGGCGTTTGCTTGCTGCAAACTATCAGCTGCCAGCCCTGATGCTCTGGTTGGGCCATTTACCTGACCTTGTGGGGTGCCTGCCACCCTACCCCACTACTGGTCACTCTCTCCCTATTCTGTCACTGCTGTTTGGCAAAGCAGTGCCCTGAAAGGTTCTGGGTGAAAAATAACTTTGAGTGAGCAGAGTTAAAAGTGGGTTTATTTTTAACTTGGACAATACCAGATACCCAGGCTAGACTGTGGCCTCATAAGCTCTGGTGCTAGCACAAATGAAGGGCGGCAAATAAATGAAGCTCTCTTTATTTCACCTTACTGCCAAAAGTGCATTTTACAATCCCTGGGGCCGTATAGCGATGGAAAGGGAGAGTGTCTCCAGCCCTAAGCAGTAAGATTACTCTTGCCAATGAATTGGTGACAGTAATTAAAAAGGAAATAGCAAAGCAAGATGAGAGTTTCCTTCTGCTGTGGTACAACATTTTGCCATTTAATCAGGACAAGCAGAACATGAATTTTTACTGTAATACAACTGACGTAGGAAAGAAAACCATGATCTTAAAAAGTGAAAGCTCGACTTCTAGCCCTTCAATTAGATTACAGAATCAAACAAACAACAACAGCAAAGCACAAAGAAAATAAACCAAACAACCAGTCCCTCTTCCTCCCTTTCCACTCTTTTGGTTGTGAGTTCTGCTGCTATCCAGACAGGTTGTGTTGGCTATTTCTTTTTGCCAAGAGGTCAGGACACCACAAATCACCGCCATACAGCCACACTCTGGATTTAATCATCACCATTTGCTTCCATCCAAGATACTAGAGACATTTTCTGAGCTAAGGACATCTGCCTGCCAGGCATGAGGCTCACATCCACAAACTCATTTCAGGCTGACCACCAAGCGACACAAGCAAGCAGGAGCTCTTATTCACACCTGGCTTGTGCCACACTGAGCCTGGAAGCACTTGGCTCAGTCAGAAAATGACCAGCCTCTCTTCCCAAACCATTCAATAATCCCTACCTGACACTGTTTGCCAGACTATGTGTTAATCCTTAAACCTTGCTTGATCCCAGAGCATCCCTAGGACTCTTTCATTCTCTTTCCAAGCCACATGTCCATGCTTTTTCTGACAGCCCCACTATGCTCTCGCATGCTCACTAGGACATATAATTTAGCTCTTCAAAAGCCAGCCATCAAGCTGTACAACAAGGGAAGCAGATGATTATACTCTTCTTACAATTATCTACTGAAAGTAGGTGAGTAGTTCAGATTTTTAGGAGAAAAGGAGGGCTTCCCAAAGCAAAGGCAAGATTTCAAGGAGGTACTGCCAGGTCAAGTTTGAGTACAATACATAATGGAAGGTTCCTTGCTTCACCTCACAGCCTCAGCCTTTCCTTGGCTCTGATGTTCAGTTTTATCTTTGGGCTATGAATGATTCATGGAGCCTTAAAATATATATAATCTGTATCTCCTAGAACAAAGAGCCTTTTTTTCAGAGGGTTTTAAGGGAGCAGGGAGCAGCAAGTGTGCTGCCTGCACTTGGGCTTGGATGTCCCTTGGGAAAGGATCCTTGTGGCTCCCTGCTTCTTCTCAAACCCAAGCAGCTGTTCTGAGCTTGCAGCTGAGCTCTGTGAGAGACTCCAACTCAGACTCTACAACACAGGGATGTGCTGCTGAGGGTCTCCAGAGCTGCTGTCTGGAATCACACCCAGCTCAGGGACAGGCTATTCTCATCCATGGACTGGCAGTCCCAGTGCATGGACACCATCAGTATGGGGTACTTCAGTCATTTTTACAGACCTGCAGATGGGGAAGCTGCAGCAAAAACTTACCTCCATGCCACAGCCTAATCCCCCCAAGGCTCACCACCCTGACCTCCAGTCCTCTGCCTTGGGCTGTGGATCACATTTAATGAATGTGTTTCTTCCATTGGAAATCCAACACCACTTTTCCATCATGAATATTTGATTCCTACTACACATACAAACACAAACACACACACCCCCCTGCATCATCATCAGTGAGCATCTACTTACTTCTCCAGACAAGGACACAACTTTGGACACAACTTTGGACGTTATGCCAAAGACATTTCCTTTCCAGCTGAAGAGATGCCCATCCTCTGGTTTCTTGCTCAGGAACCTGAGCATAGGGCTGGGTGAGATCTGGCAAAAGCTCCAACCAGTGGGGACCTGTTCTTACCCAGAAGGGAGCACAGGGAAATGAGAAGTGGAGAGGTTTCAGAATGGGAGGACTGGAGTCCTCAGTGGCTCGTGTCCAGCAAGCCGTGGGATGCCTCCCTCCCTGTGCTGGCACACCAGCAGCCCAGCTGGATGGCACACTGAGCACCACAGTGCTATGAACTAAGGGCACAGACATGCCCCAAAGGGTTGAACCAGCCCTTCAAGGCGTAATTCAAATAGATTCCTGTGCAGCCCTTTGATTTCAGTGGCCCTTTTGGATCAAATATCCAGGTTTCAGTCTGTGCTGTATCTACAACTCATGATCACCACATTTCCTTGCTCTTTGAGTATTAGAGATCTTCCTTAGAAGGGACATTGTCAATCCTTACCTATTTAAGTACATGACAATATCTTTTATGCTCAAGAGTCTTTGTTTTCTAAGGATGACTTTATCTTTTTGGTGAGAGGTATTCACCTTCCCTTATGAGACTGCTATTGATATCATTCTGCCCTTTTATTTTTTTTTTTTTAGGTTCATGACAGCACCACTGAATCCAGAGAAGGAAATTTGGCAAAACATGAGATGCTTCACACATTACTGCCGTGCAGAGAAGCTTAAGGACCTACAGAGAATGTTACCCACCTCCCAAGAGTCCACTGTGAGGTTAACAGGATTAAACTGAGCTCAGTCTGGTCACAAGATGATACTTCCATCCAAGATATACTGTCAGAGATTTTGTTACCTTCTTGTGAAGCCATAGGTCTAAGATCTTCTGTTGGGATTGAGTGACAAGCGTGTCATATGGCTACAAAAAAGGTGTTCTCTCTGTGTTGGATGCGCTGCTGGCCCTGGGCAGGAGATTTAAGGAACGCCACAGCCCTTTTTTGCCGATTGCTAATGAAAATGAGAGGCTGGTGCTATTATCAAGTAGCCACCCTTGCAGTTCTGTGCTCTCAAGTTTTCCAAAGGAGTCAGCAGCTATGCCAAACACCTCCCACTGCTCTGCCATACCTGCTGGCATTCCAGCTGCATCCTCCTTCACCACACCTAACCCAGGTGGTCAAACAGGCGCAGCCATGGGCATTAACCCCGGTCTCCAGCAGCACTTGGCTCTTCTGGTTTTCCACTCCCACAGTGCCAGACCTGCAGCATTTCCAGCCAGAAGAACCCCTGCTTTCTACTGAGCAGGGACTGACTGTTTCCCACTGATACTGTCTAATGTAGTCAGTTATCATTGATGCATTTAGAGCAGATCCATCAAAATAATTCCTGCTAGAGGTCTAAATCCAGCTCATTACACACAATAGCTCCCTAGAAGGAGAAAAATGACACTTACCTGTCTTTAAGTGAGGCCCTTCTCAGTCGCCTGCAATGCCTGTGCATGGTGAGATGTGGCTTTGGGGGACTCGTACCTCTGGAGTTGTTCCAGCAGTGCTAAGCATGTGACTGGAGCTTAAACACTTAAACTTCCAAACCCTCTGGGACCACCCAGCAAACACACGTGTCCAGGAAGCACAAAGCAAACCTGCAGCCACCTTCAGAAGCCTTCACAGGGCTGGACCAGGCACTATCAAGGAAGAAGTGACCATGCACAACTGCTCCTATCATCCCCACGTATTGCCTGACACTGATACAGCAAACCCAAAACGCTCTGTTGATCCAGAATATCTCCAAAATTGCCAGGCAACAAGGCCTCACGAGGAAACCTGAGCAGAGGTATGATTCTTCAGCCTGGCGAGCCAAACTCACACTGGTGATGTTTGAAATGTGCATTAGCATGATGTCACTGTACATGCCTGACAGTGGCTCCAGGGACTGAATCCTGGCAGGATCAGGTCTTGGATACATCAGCTTGCAAGACCAGGAGCTCCTTCTCTCTTGCATCAGATGTTGCAATATACTCCACTACCTCACCAGCCTCGTCCAAGGACTGCAAGCATCCCTCCCTCCCTCACCCAATTATCCTAATAAACAGCCTGGACACATCTCTGACTCACTTAAGATAATGATGACCTGGCCAAAATCAGTTTATTCAGACATCCTGGCAGTTTACTGAGCTAATGCAGCTCCAGTCTGGCTCTCCCTGACTCCTCATGAATGAGCCTGACCTCCAGCAGTGGCTGCTCTGCCATCAGTGGATGAAAGCCCACACATAGGTCAGACACAGGCTGCTCCCAGGATTCAGACTGGAGCCAGGAATGCTACTTGCTCTGAAAACAAGCTCTTAACTGTTCCAAAGGCTCAGGGAATGACAGTTTTTCTTGCCTGAAGAAAGACCTGTTGGGATGGTACTAATCCCAACATATGAAAAAGAAACATAGGCTTAGAGACAACTCCAAATAACAGATTGAAGGATGTCTCTGCATGCTACACTCCTGACTACCTGACTGAAGCATTCACTCACCCAACTCAAGAACAAAACCAACACCCATCACACAACATGAATATTTGAAGTAAAATCTTGGGAAAAAAAGGGCAAATACTCTGGAATAATAAACAAATGCTTACAGAAAGTCAACTTCTCTGCAGGAAGCAGGCACAGATCACAAATGAGTCACTAACAGCAGAGTAAATCATTTAACCAGCACTTAGAACAAATCCCTCCACTTTGTCTAGAACAACCAAAATGTATTCCTGCTGATTAGTCAGCAGTTACACTCACAAGTTCGAAATAATATCAAAATTCAAATGTAGCTGTCTTGCAGTTGCACTCTGCTTTACTGCTGGAGAAACTATCATCTTCTCTTTGCGAAGGAATCTTCCTGCAGTTATTTACTGGTGTGTGGGTTGGGATTTATTCTAGCTTTGTGGCATCAGACCACATGCTGGCACCACCAAGAAGCCTGCCTGTCTTAAGGAAAGTAGTGGGGACAACACTGGGAAAACCACAAAAGATAAAGGCAAAGCAAAATACACCACCACAGCAAAAGATATATCATTGCTTCAGCAGGTAAAGCACCTTTTCCAGCTGTGAGTGGGCAGGTCTCCTATTAAACTACACCCACACCTCCAAAGCAGCTGTATGCACTTCCCTGCGGTTTGTTAAATTTTCTTCCCACTGGTCAGGCTCTGCAGGCACTGGTAAATGCATGGTTAATATGGACTCTTTGACTCACTGCACAAGCAGCACCAGAAGCACTTCCAAATGTTAAGGAAAGAAATGAAATCACTCAGCATTGATTTCTTGTGCACTCTCTTGCTGCTGCTCCTCCAAACCCATGGTTTTTAGCTTTACTACTGTGTCTAGGCCTCTTTATCCTCTGCTAATGCCAGGCTTAACCCTGAGGATCTGCAGCTTGTTCTGGGTACAAATCAGAGCCGAGCAGTGACGCACTGCTGCAGTTTGCTGAATCAGCAGAAGCAGCTTCCTCTGATTCTCCAGAGCTCCCAGGAATTCCCCGGACAGCAGGACACACATAGAGGGAAAGGACAAAGACCTGATGGTAGAAAGAAACACCAAACCACCTCCTTCTAAACAAGCTCAAGCCTCTTGGGAGAGAAGGCATGACTCCTCAAATGCACATCTAAATAAATAAAAGAGCAGCAAAGAACATCAGGACTCAGTGCAATGTGGATAAGCAGCTGAAGAAACTCAATATACTCCAATCATGACCTACAGCATCCCACACACCAGACACTGTCCTGCAGCAAGTCTGAGCCCAAGGTCCCACACGATGATTCCACCCTGGAGAGAGCTACAGTGCCAGAAACACACTGTGCCCATCGTGCTCCCTCCAAGCAGGAACTAAAAGAAACATGACTCCATCTTCTTAGAGTCAAAGTGCAATGAGCCAAAACTTTCTTTCTCTGCTTATTCACACACAGGCTCCACACTCTACAGTACCTGAGGAGGCAGGGTTGTGATGCTCAGAAAGAGCTGATCATTCCTGCTAGAGCTCTGCTGCCTTCATCCTACCAAGCCAGCATCCCAAACTCCTTCAGTAATAACTCTTTATTTGAAGAATCATTTGAAGCCAGAGTGGGGAGAGAACAGTAAAGCATTAGCAACTCATGGTCCAGCTGTCACAAAGAGCATGGAGCATTCACATGGGTACATCAGGCAACAGAGACAACCAGGAAGGAAGAACAAGAAGAAACAAGTGCCTAACCCCTCTGCAGTGCCGGTCAGAGCCCATAGTTAAACCAGCTCCTTTTGAACTGACAGCATCAAAAATATTGTGGGAACTCATATGTAAGGAGTCAGTTGTCCTGAAACACAAAGCAAAGTGAACCAAAGCTGACCACAGCAGCGGCCTGAGTAATTGGCTAATCAACCACTGTTTGCAATGTTTCTGGGCTGTGAAATCTGATAACAGACCCTGCAGTAGTGGAGAAGAAAAGACAGAGCTTCCAAACCCCATGTTTGTTTCCCACACCTCAGAAAGAAAATGGAAACAGGGATGGAATCCAATGCAGCTCAGCTGCTCATCCCTTGTGTAAGGTTATGTTAGGAGACAAACATTTGTCTTGGGCACTGCAGACATTCCTGGAAAGGTTAAGGTTTCAGCCATCACCTAATCCTGTGAACCACAGCACCCCATCACTCCTAGAGACACACTCATTAGAAGGGAAGGTCATGCAGAAATTCACTCACAGCATCATTTTGAGACATTTGCTTGAAAGTCATGCCAGGAAGTTATAGGAACAGAAGGATGCTGGAAAACATGTTATTAATTTGCTCATGAAAACTCTCACCAGGTTTTCTAAGAGGGTTCCAGCACCATCCACCAATGTGTGCTCAAACACACCCCCGTCCTCATGCCCACTGTCACCTGAAGGTTGGCACAGCAGCTTTTAGTTACATCAGTGACATCTCCTGTTAACAATTCTAAGACACAGCTACTAAGACACACCCTCATGCCAAGTCCCACACACTGCAGAATAGTTTCTCTCTCCTCCTGGAGCATTCCAACCAACCAGACATGAATTTCTAATGAGGAACCCAAGTACAGTGCTCACCTGTACCCCACTGCCTCTACAGCAAACACACCCTTGAGAGCTTAACATGAGGCTAATTGTTCCTCAGGAGGGGACAACAATCCAACACCCAACAGCCAATTTTTCTGGTTTTTGTCAATTTGCACAGCCAAGCAATGAGATCTGAAGCAACAGCATATCCTGAAACAAAAGCACTGCAGCCAGAACAATCTTTTACTGTCAAGCTCCCTGAGAGATAAGCTTCTAATAAAACTTTTTCCACTAACTATAGAAACTTGTCTGGCAAATCCTGACACAATCTCCTGCAGTACCAGCTTGTTCCTCAGAATATGACCATTTTATGCTACAAAAACCAACTGGTTGTCAACTGAGACCATTAGCAGCTAAGCTCTCAGGCAAGAAAACATCTTTATGCCTGGTGAGAATGACAGAAACAAGAGCTACACCTGAGCAATGTTCCCATCACAACTGTAAATACCACCCTCCGCACCCGCCAAAGAAGAAAACAAACCAAACTCCCCACACATGGACCATCTCATGAAGAAGTAGACTATAGGACATGTCATTCTGAACATTTATTTATTTTGTCTTCAAAGAAGAGACCTGGTGCAGCTGTTTCGTTAGAAAATAAAGTGTTTATTAAGAAACTAGACATTGAACACCCCTATAGTCTCTGTGAAAAGGGACCGTCCCATTTCCCATTAGCACAGGATGATAGTTATGGCAAGATAAGAATGCTCAAAGATGGAGGAATCTCATTGACAGAAAATGAGGTAATGATTTACAATAATTAAAAATAAAATAAAATTTAAAAAAGAAACATCCTTAGACTTGCTACTTAAAGCCACCAATCGCAAACAGCCACGACTGGCTTTCATTTTCAGCAGTGAGGAACCAGAGACTTTAACTGGTGTTAAACAAATTGAGACATCGATCACAGTGGGGAGAACTGCTTTTAATTATGTTGTACGGTCCGGAGGATTTCTTCTAAGCAGAGATGGACCTGAGCTGCAAAATTCAACCCTTCCTCTGCTAGGGTGTTTGGATATAGGCTTCTGGTCCAGGCCCACAGATGCATCTCTACGACTGATACACACAGTTGAGAGCAGAGTCCCCTGAACAGTGCTAGGGAGAGGAGACAGTTTGGATGGACAAGACATCCCCAGATCAGGTGGGCGACTTCCAGGAGATGGGGAAGTTCAGTTCAGACAAGCACCCAGTGATTCACACGCTCAGCGAAGCTCCTCCTCACTCTGTGAATCTGCAGAATTGAGGTGTCCATGGCACACGGCCGCAGGTCCTCTCTGGCAGTGCACCTCTGGCATTTCCAGCTCCGATGCGGGCAGGAAACGTTGTTGGGAGATTTGGTCATGGTTTCTGAAGCCATCCAACCTGAGCCAGGTCTCCTCACGCTAACCAGATGCCCCCTAAGGCATGTCCATTAACTTAAAGCAATCTGCCACCATCTCTCCAGTACTCTTCTATTGCACTTTACCTTTTTATGCAAACAAACCAGGAGAAGAAGCAAGAGAATGGAATATTCCCAGCGATATCCCTATGGGACAGCTGATAATAAAACCTCCTGGCAATCTCCAGGGTGGTTCACGCAGGTCACCTGTAAAGGCAGGATTAAACAGAACATCCATTCTGAGGCTTCTGCCCAGTTCTGGTGGAGAGGGACGGTAACTCTTTCCAGTGGCAGTGACCCTTGAGGGCTGGTGATTTAGAGACACCCCTGATGTGATAAGGTCATCTCGGGCCACCAAGAAGGCAAGCAAAGCTGAGTGGCTGGTGAGCAAGCTCCTGGTCCAATATTCCTCTCAAAAGGATCTGGCCACACCTGAAGCTTTTGGAATATTTTGTGTCCCCTAGAGAAAATCTGCGTTGCTTATACATTATCACTGATATGTGTGAGCAAATCTGTATTTCCCATTCACATGACATCCAAAGAGTCCAAGGAAAGCCATGCAAGTTGCCACGAGGGCAGATGGCTTCTCTTGAGGACAGGATGAAAGGGTTTACTTTTCCATCTGAGAGGCTTTGGATGAAGTAAGACAAAAGTGGGATAGGAGAGGGGGAGAGAATACAAATATTGGCCAGAACAGGATCAATACTCCTGGTTTTGCCAGAGAAGAAGCAACAGAATTCTTTTTTTTTTCTCTCCTTCACTCAGCCAGCCTTGAGCTGATGGTTCTGGGTATGCAGCTGGGTTGCAACCAATCTCTAGTGGGGTGGGAATACAGGGGAGAGCTAAAGGGGGCTGAAGAAGGCCCAGCAAAGGGACCTACGTGCGTCTGATATGCTTTTCCACTTTGCTTACTGCTCTAGTCCTGGCAAGGACACAGACCCTCCTGTGCTATGGATTCTCCATCCATGCGGGAAGTTCCAGGCAACTCCTCAGATAAAGCTCATCATTTAAGCAGCAGGGAGAGACCAGAGTACGACAACGATATAGTCAGATCCAAAGAGCCGCTCTAACACACACAGACAGACAGACAAACAAAAGAAGCCTCCTAGAATATGTGCACTTCAAAGATAACCACACTCTTCCTGTCAGAGAAGTAAGATAATTTTTGTTTTTTCCTTCCATCCTCATTCCTTCCAACATTATTTTCTGTTCAAGAACTGGGAGCGGGACTGCCTTTGTTCTTACCAAAAGTCTTCATTCTGCTTTAGTTTCTTCCTGGCTCCCCGCCTCGGCTCGCTCTGGGAGACCTCCCATGGCGGTGCCACGCAAGAGGTGATGGCAGCATTCACTGGGTGTTGCGAAGACACAAGCTTACAAGGAAAACTCCAAGCAGGGAGGACATGACTAAAGATGTCAATTTGGTTGGCTTGGTTGGTTTTTTTGTTTTGTTTTGTGTTTTATTTTAAAGCAAAAGTACAATTATTTACTGTGTTATTAGGATGACTCCTTTCAATTGGGTTTTAATTCTCTTTATTTGCTCTCATTGCTGCTGTTGTGCCTTGCAGGAATATTTAACGAACACAGCGACCATTGGAGGAAAAGAACAACCCTGTTATCTGGTGACAGAAAACCACAGTTTCAGTTGGCTTTAACGTGTGTACAGGCAGGGCTGTAGAGTCCTATTAGGAGGAGACCTCAATCCATACAGACCACGCTTACTGCTTCCCACCATTTTGAGGGCACAGCCTATAAACTTGACATCAGAACAGGGACTTTTAAGGAGTTTTTAAAAGCCATGACGTCCTTTGCTGAAATAAACACTGACATCCTCAACATAAATGCCTTGGTTAAGAGGTTTGGAATGTCCAGGGAGGCTTATTGGATTCAACATAATTTCTCTGAAACCTAAAGGGGGAAAAAAAACAGAAAAAAGAAAAAAGCAAAATAAAGTAAACGAAAAAACAAAAAAGAGCAAAACTAGAAAAAAAGAGAGAGATATCGACACACATGTGATTATATAAAAAAGAACCAAATGAATAACTAGCAAATGGCTGCCATTAAATTAAAGCCAAAATGTCCTCTCCAGGCAGGGCTACCTCACTCTGTCTTTCCATAAAGAACAGGCAATCATTTCATGTGGAGTGTGCAGGCACAAGTGCTCTGAGGACAAGGGGCATGCAAGAGGTCTGGACAGACAACTGGGGACAGCTCTTTTCCAGAGATTCCCACTAAGTCCAAATTCCTACCTAGTCCATCTTTTCCCTAGGCAGATAGTGAAGAATAGGGAGACTCCTTCCTGTGCCTGCTTTTCTCTCATGATTTATTTAATCTGGCATAATATTCTTGAAACCAAAAAGTACCATTACAAGGCTGGGGAGACCTGACTCATAACCCCACAGACCTTTCTTCATCCCAGCTGTCCCATCTACACCAAACCCTTCATGATGGGGGCATCTTCTCCTCATCTCCTCCTTTTAGATTACTAAAAGTGATCTGAAGGTTTAGGATTTGCCAGAAACACCGGCCAGATGAGAAAGAAAAATAAGGGGAGCAGCGATGATAGACAAGCTCCTTCCTTCAGTCCAACAAACTTACAGGGCAAATATCATGTTTTAAAGGGCTGTATCAAACATCTCTTCAGAATGTACCTGCCTTGGGATGTCCCAGCCAGGGAAATTCACTTGTTTGCCACTACCAAGACGTGCATGGCAGGATTTTGGGGACTGCTCTCATCCTTATGGGTCTAAAGGGTTTTTCCAAGAAATTACTGGGATGTCTTGTCTACATAATTGCTCTAAGATTTGGAAAATAATCCTGCACCTCATATAGTCTCAGGATCCTGAGCAAATCAGCTAAGTTAACTGAAGTCTGGCATCACTAGAGCAGCATGGAGCAGCTTAGATGCCATTAAGAATTGATCTCAATAGGAAGAGTACTTTCAAACAGGCTAGGAAATTTTCTCACACCAAAACTACACCAGCTAGAAGATGTTTCTCTTCCTATTTCTTCTTTCTATTTTGTCTTTTATATCTATTTATATTTCTCCATTGCACTATCTTACTCCATCTGCACATCAAACACATGTTTGATGGACCTGAAGATGCAGACAAAAGCTGTATGTTTGGTTTGGAACTGTTTAAACTTGGTTGGGGGAAACTATCTGTTATTCTCAGAGGCCCTTAAGGGCTGATCCACATGGGAGAGTAAGCCAGGCTAAGCTCTGGTTCATGTGTCATAAACAAGATTCATAGGCAAATTCCAAGCGTTGAAATATCATTAGTAAACAAAATGAGAGTGAGAAAGAGCCCAGCTCGACTCTCACGGTTTAAAGTGATCGGAGTCACTGGGACACAAATAAACACAGCATCCCTGAACGTCACTATTTATCGTGTTTTGTTTTTTGTAATATAAATATATTTTATGGCCACCAAAGGATAGCTGGGAAAGTCTATCCTCAACAATACCAAGTATCTCCAAGGAGAACTCCTGTCTGCTTTATTTTCTTTGCATTTCTTAGCTCTGCTAAATTAAGGCAATTTCACTTCTGCCGGGCCACATCCAACAGACCTAAAAACCCTCTGGGGACACACAGCCTCAGCAAGGGGACATGTGAAAGATCAGCAAGACTTAAGGCTGGGAACTCCAAGGGCTTTGCTCTCTGTTGTCAGTGCTGTGCTGTGCATCTCCAGTGACAGCAGGGTCTTTGCAGAGCAGGGCTGCAGTGGGGGTTACCCCACCACTGCCATGCAGGGGATGCCGAGGGATGATGAGGAGTGTGGCAGGAGGACAGCCCACGTTCCTGGAGCTGAAGGGCTGAACACACACATCCTGCTGGCTTGGGAGAGCAAGGCAGCACCGGTCCTTTTGGCATCCTCTCCTTCTGATTTATTAAAGTCCCCAAAGAATCTGAAAAGAAACATGCTTCTCTCCTGACTGGTTTTCTCTCTCTTCCTCACTGCTGTTTCCCCTATTGTACTGCTACCTTTAACCCCATTCTCTTGTATGGAGCAGAAACCAACAAGGCTCTTGCTAGGTTTATGTCTTCGCTGACAGATGTGAGATGGATGATGCTCACAGAGATGTCCAGGGTTAAAATGGGTGAATCTCAACAGGTTCAGAGTTTGGATGCTGCTATGACAAATGTTATCTACCATCACAGCTATTAGCTTCTGAAAAACTGGCTTGGAAATGTCTTTAAAAATGTGGGAGTTCTGCTTTACTTTTTTTTTTTCTTTCTTTCTTTCTTGTCAAAAGGAAAACAAAAAGGAGAAATAGAAGTGTTCAGCTTCCTAGAAAGAATTGGGGAAATTCTAAAAACAATAACTTTTATGGAGTTTCACGTTTGTTAGTGCCAGCTGGAAAATGGGAGGAAAAATACTATCTTTGACATTGGTTGTAGATTTGTAGGGAAACTCCAACATGCAAGCCTGAAAATAGTAAGGAGGTAAAAATCCCCACCCTGTAGATTGAAATCAAAAACATCTCCAAAGACCTACAAAACGGAAAGGTCTGACATACTAAACTTTGTGCTTCTCCCAGTTCTAGTGATATAATTTTTTAAATTAAAACATAATACTGTCTCTACTAATAGCCATCGTATGGTAGTGGAATAAATGTATGGAGAGTGTTGGAGAACAGGGAAGGAGGAATGAGCTCAGATTTGCTGTGCAGCTCTAACAGCTTGAGATGGGAAGGAGCAGATGGGACATTTCTCTAAGCAGGCTGGATGGATGTGGCAATGAAAGGACAAGAAAATTGAAGGCAACCAAACCATGCAATCAGTTTTTGTCCTCAACCCTGGCCATCCACTTAGTCCTCCAGAGCTGTCTTGTGTTTCCCAACATCCTGGCTAGTGGGTTTTGGCCACTCTGCCCCATGCCCGTACCAATCCAGCCTATGGACAGTACCCTGCCAGGAACACACTTCCTCCACTGAGAGAGAAAAACTAAGGAGAAAAAAACAGATATTTTCACCTTGCCTTCCCATGTACCTTCTGGTAAAACTGCCACTATTCAAATAGAGCATGCTTCTAAGGCTTTGGAGACCTGAGGCTGCTCCACATCACCTGAGAGGAGCAGCAGGGATTGTGACACAGGTAGGCGAGGGAATGACGCAGAAAATGATGCACTGCTCCTCACAGCATCCCTATCTGCCACAGCAGGAGGGATGCAGACCAGTTTTGAAACCCAGGTATGTAAACTGCTTCTGAAACAGCAATATAAATTGCTGTGGGAACGGATGAGAAAAGCAACAGGATGCTACGTTTGCTAACACCTGGCAAAAATGGGTTAAATAAAAATAGCAAATTAAGGGCAACAAGCTGGCCAAACATAACTATGCTATCCATGCAGCTCACATTAGGCAACAGAGCTTTGAGCTCTCTTCTGAGTTACAGCAGAATTTAGGATATAAAAGAAAAGCAGTGGGAGACTCCAACAACAGTGTACATTTTATCTTTCTCTATGCACAGATATGAAGTCTGAATAGCATCAAAGAAAGCATGAAACCATCAGGCCTGGCCCACATCCTGAGTGAAGGAAATAGCCATCCCTTTAGTCAAAGTCAGCACTGCAATGTCTATATCTGAGGGGTAAGCAACACAACAACCCAGGTTTCCTGTCATGGATGGGTTCATCTGCTGGGCTAGGAAACAAAACCCTCTTTTTTTCCTTCTTCTCACAGCATGTAACAGGGTGAGATGCAACCCAGCCTAAGGCCTCACTTGCCACAACAAAGCAGGTCACAGAAGCTCAGCAGAAACACACTGTGGGGCTCTCCCTGATGCTGTCAGCTGCAGATAACCACATCATCTCCTTTACTGTCCAAGTCAAAGAGCCCAGATCTCCTCTCACTTACACCAGCCCAACAGTGTTGACCACAATGGAGAACCTTGAGAAAATTCAGTCCACAGACAAATTTCACACTGATACACAGACCTCCAGCAGATCTTCAAGGAGATTACACCACTTCTTAGATTAGAAAGGCTCTGAGACAATCCTTCATTTCCATGTAAACAGGGTCCTTATTCCCCTCTATGGCAGCTCACCTTGTATCTGTTTTCATTTTCCATGGTTAAACCTCTGGCATAAGAGTTTCCCACTTTAATCAATGAGATTTGACGCCACAGGAAACCTCTTGGGAATGTGCTAGATGGAGCTCTAGCTGCAGCTTGTGCCATCCTCTTGTGCTTGTCCACAACCCAAAATCACAAACAGAAGATTACAGCACTGCGACTGTTTTGGAGGGCAGGGAAAGGAAGAGATGGGCTGAGAGCAAGAGAAAAGCGGGAGCAAATGGATCCAGAAGATCTCATTTCCACATGAATTTCTCTAATGTTTGGCTAGAGCAGAGAAAGGGGTAGGAGAATTCTGCAGGCACCCAACAGCCAAACATCTTTTCCTTGAGGAAAGGGCAGCATTCACAGATTTCCATGGGGTGAACTCTTGAAGACTTTGTAAGATTCACTAAACCTTTGGTCAGAGGAATTCCAGTATCCGTTGTGTTTCCACTGTTGCCACCACTAATGTAGGCCATGTCCATATTAGCCAGGATCACAAGTTTGTTTTCTCTGGAACTCTTTCATGGATGGAGTAGTTCCAAGATACTAAATGATGTATCCTGATAGCTCAGGAGGCAGAGCTCCAAGATTCCCACCAATCCCCTTTAGGAAAAGCCCCAAAGTAGGAAAGCACTTAACAGGGTGTAAAATGAAAAATAAGAAGGAAAAAAAAAATCACCTATTTAAGACCAAGGACAACAGAAAATAAAAGGCTATTTTCAGGTCTGAGATGGCCTGTGATTTGAACTAAAGCTACCCTCTTGTCCAGAGCACAGCCAGTGCTTTTTCTCCAGCCTGCACGGAGGTGCAGCTATTTAAAGCCACTCAGAGGCCCACTGCATGATGGAAAGCAGCCAGATCATCGGTTTTGTTTTTGTTAGATTGAAGCCAGAGTATGTGAAATGACTTGTAAGAGGACCAGGGAAGGGGGAAAGGCTGGGCACCCAGCAGCCTCGCCCACGACACACAGAGCTTAGTCCCTGCCTCATTTAAGTGGTAGTGGGTCACAGAGAAAGTCCCTGAGCAAGGAGAATGGCTCTTTTGTCCCCTGAAACACCCACAGCCATGCAAAGACACGTGGCAAAACTCTCAGGGGTTACAGGTCAGCCATGAGAACAAGCTGCAGGAAAGTGTTTGCAAAGTTGGTGGTAGCTGACATCGTGGGCATTGTCCAGCTGTTACTTTGCCTCTGCCTCTCCTTGGGCTTGCACTGACACATCCAGGAGCCTTCTCCTCTACCATTCTCACTTCTGGGAGGTAAAAACCTGTCTCCTTGCCTCCACAAGTCCCCCCTTCTCACCACTGTGCACTCTTGCTGCCTCTGCACTCCACAAAGCCCAAGGGACCTGGCACGAAAGATCCCGTCCTAGCAAGTAATACATCATTTTCATCACTTTGGTTTTCAAATATATTCTTATGTCAATTTTTTTTTTTCAAGTCAGCCCTCGGAGTGCTGCCAATTTAAGCACAGTGCTACAAGAGCTTCTTATTTCCACTTTGCCTGACAGGTATCCGTGTCCCTGTGACACTGCCTCTGTTCCCCATCTGCTTCAGATAGCAATAATTACCCTAAGCATTTTACAGAGTTATTGAAACCACTGAATAATGTGCCCAGAAATGAATATCCACTGGGAAAGAATCTTGTTGGGCTCGTGTTCCTTAATTGGTGATTAATTCCAATTATGGTACAGCTGATCCACCAGTACCACAGATCACCACATCAAAGAGCCAACCAGTAAAGGAAGCCCCTGAGTTAGAACAGCAACAGCTCTGTTTCAAAGTTCTTTCCAGCTGGAAAGTGCTTCATAAACATTAATTTGTTATGCCTTGCTCATTCCCTGGGGAGGAAGGAGCTGTTACATTTATTACACAGGCAGGAAAACGGTGGCACAAAGCAGGACCACGTTTTCTCCAAGATCTCCAAGAGAAACAATGACAGTCCTGAGCATCCAACAGGGAACAGCCCCAGCTCCAAGGCTCCCATCCTCTGCTGGGCTCTGGAAGGGGACAGAAGTGCTTGGTAAAGCCAGAGGGCTGGGATAGGACAGCAGACACCAAGAAGAGACACAGATGGTGGACAGCATCGCACACAAGTGCTGCAGCCAGCAGCTGGGACCTTCCCAGCCCAGGCAGTGCCAGGGATGCTCTCCTGCTCTTCAGAGGATGGGAGGAGCTGATCAAGGCCCAGAATAAATCCTTGCTTGTTCAAGTCTCTTTATTCTGCCATCTGCTCCAGCAACACCTTATATCATCTAGAAAGGCCAGAGCTGCCCTCCAGGAAGCCCAGGAGCTGTACAAGCCCAAAAGTCTGAAGTGTCAGGAAGAACATCCTGTGGGAAAACATGATTTTGTGGAGTTTACAAACCAAGGATGGAAACTGAGGAGTGCAGGAGATCCCAGTAGGCAAGGAGGCACCGAGCACTACAGAGGAGCTGTAACTGGGAACAGGAAGAGCTGAGGGCTAAAATGCAGTGAGAGCAGCAGGGAGTTTCGAGGAACAAGGTTTTGTTGATTTTTTTTTAGGCTGTTTGGATGCTGTGTTGTCCAGAATTATTGTTCTTCATCTGTGCCTCTCCAGTGCTCCTATTCTGCTGATTGCTTTGGAAACAAAGCTGCCACCACAGCTCTTCAGCTCTTGATAATTGCCTCAGTAGATGGCTCTCAAAATAAGTTGTCTTCTGCACCAAAATATGTCAAAGCGTGTTATTACACTTCCCAAGGGAGAGCTCCCAGCACCAGATTTTGTTTCAAGACCATGTCTTAGTATCTTTAAGTATTTCAAAAGCTCTAAAACACATACCCCAGGGCACAGGGAAGGCTGTGCTCTCCCAGGGGAAGACAGAAAAACATGGATTTATGCTGATACTGCGGAGCTCCTGTGGGACTATGTGGATAGTGCCAACCAAATGAGTGCCAGGTATTTGTGGTGGCCTTCATTCTGCAGGAGAAGGGGCTTTGCTCCCACCAAACACACATGAAACATGGTAGGTGTTTGCAAGAGAATGTATGAAATGCCTGGAAAGCTCCTTGCAGCCAGAAAAGCACCGATGAGGTGAGTGAGGAGCCCTGTGAGGGGCTGCTGCTGTGCAAGGAAACCCTTACTCCACCCTAGAGCAGAGGTTTGCAGAGTGGGGAAGGGCTGGCACTGCACAGCAGGGCAGCAATGCAAGATCTAAACCCAAAATGTGTGTCTGCTGTTGACTAGGGGTCATCATTCAAAGGAGGGAGGAAGGACCAGGAGTCCTTTCTGAGAAGCTTTTTCCAGCAAGTGGTCGAGCTGTGAATTTTTCCTCTAGCAATCAGCTCTGAGCTTAACAAACTACACGTCTGCCAGACCCTTCTCTGCCCCAGTTTCATTCTGGTCTGCAAATAAGTCTCCCTCTCTCCCTTCTCCCTCTCACATCAACTCACCTAAATGCACAAGGCGTTTAAAGCACTTGAGCCCAATTTTATTTCACACCACGTCACTCTGTGTAAGCCTTTGTGTGTGTGCCCCACTTGAGCCATTGGCATCTGCTGATCAAACATCAGCTGAGATGAGGAGCAGTGAAGGGGCAGAGCTTACAGGCCTCCAGATGGAGAGGCACTGCAACATGGAAAGTCTTGGGAACACAGCTATCCAAAACCTGCTTTCCCTCCACTGGAGGCTTTTATGCTTGAGAAAGAGGAAAACAGCTTTACTTAAAAATAAGGAAAATAAGTCTTTCCTCTTCTCCATCATCTATCAACAAAAGTCCTGCTTTCCACCAGAGCTAGGTGGAAAAGCATCTCCCCCTCTATTTAAGCTGTTCCTTGAAGCAAAAACTCCCCACACCACTGCTAAAACATGCAAGAACATACACATCTAACAGCACCTCCATATTTGCACATGCAACTAAATGTGAGAGATCACAGTCCACAGCCCAGAACTCATCCTCACTGTCAAAACCAGCCTGTGCACGGAGGAAACTAAGCTGAGGGATGCCAAAAGTGCCAGCAGAAAGCAGGGAGAGCGTGCACACAACCTGCTGAGTGTGGGACACGTGGGATGGCTGGGGGGGAAGCGTGAGAGGGATGCAGAGGGTGATGCCACAGCACGGAGCACGTGGCAGGGAGCAGAGGAGTGAGGGAGAGGGGCCAGAGCTCAGCTCACACGTGTGGGGCTGAGCGCACAGCGCTGCTCAACATTTACTCTCACATTACGGATTTAATGGCTTTTAACAGGAGACTTTGTAAGCGATCAGGAATTGGAACAAAAGGAGCTGGGGGAATAATTATCCTAACCAGGGGAGCTAAAGAACATGGCAAAATCTGTGCTGAGCAATCATGCTAATTAAAGGCACCCAGAAGAATCAGGATAGAAACGCCAAATGCTTTTCACTCTGCTGCCCTAATCCACTAACAGCCTCGGCACTTTGACTCCCACCAGCTGTGGGAAGGACGGCTCTGGGTGAGTTGGTTTGCAGCAATAAATGACAGAGATAAACAAGTGACACAGGGGGGGGTTGGTCCCCTCTGCACTGGAGCTTGAAGCAATGTTTGGCCTGCCAAACCGAACAGTGGCTGCTTTGCACCAGCAGCCTGGGAGAGAACCAAATGCTGCCACAGCCTCCAGCTGAGCAGGAAAGATCCCAACACGCTTCCCAGAGCGCAGAACAGCTGCTGGCACACAGCAGCATGAGGCTGAACACAGCCCAGAGCCACGAGCCTGGTCCTTTTGGGCTGCTCAGCCCTGCTGTGTGAGTTTCTCGCAGAGAGCTGTGTCACACAGCTCAGCACACTGCTCTGTCCTGGGACGTGTTCCCAGTGCCACACCAGAGCTCTGGCAGCACTGAGTATGCTGCTCCCTCGTTTGCATCGCTTCAGTCATCACAGGGTTGGGTCTCCTCAGATTTGGACAGGAGGCACCATGCCGATCTTCTAATGCTTAAAATTCCAGCTGGGGTTCTTGCTGTGCTAGCATCAGAAAAGCAACAGCTAACACAGCAACATGGGCACATGTGGAGACTTGACAAGTGTCCGTGTTGTAGAGGAACAAAATGAACACTTGCTTCAGCAGACCATAAGCTTTACAGACCCAAATAAAAATTCCTGTGCACTCAGCTCATATAAAACCCAATCATACTACTCAAGGAGCTGCTGAGCCTTGGCTTGATGGGGATTTCAGGGAAATATCTTCTTCAGATATACCTGATGTCCAACAGGACATCACATGCCAAGGTAGATGGGTGCAGAAACACAATTAACAGAACAAGACACAGAGTGGTGAAATCACCCACTGAGTGCAGAGAAGCCTCTCTTTGTCCTTCCCAACCTCCAAGAGAAGGTTCTCCTCACAAAACTGCTTGGATGAGATGTTAGACTCTTCTCCCCAGCAGTGCAGACCTGACTTTTATTGCAGTCACCTGCATTGGCACAGAATGAGAGCTGTGCTGAGGTGGGGAGGCAGAAAAACCAATGCTAACAATTGCCATCAAGTAACAGCTTTCTTTTAAAAAACAGTAGGATTTTTGTTAACAGGTCCATTAAAATGGAGCAAATACCTCTGTAATGGACACCCACAGGATCACAGGCTGAACTATTTGTGTGCAGCATCTTTTGATTGATTCACCCTAAAGATCATCAACTAAATGAGAGAGGATGTAATACTTCTGCAGGAAACATTCCACAGCGGATACATTGATTGCAACACTCAGCCAGCTGCAGTGTGCCAGCCCCCTCTTAAAGAGACTTCATATTTGATTCTCTGATTAAATATTTTGAAATGGAGAAAAAAAATCAGGCCTAGATTTGTGCTTCCTTCATGGAATCTGGTATTCTTCCAAGGAGGATATCACATGAATGACCAATGTCCAGTCTCTTCCCTTTCTTGCTGTGGTCAAGACTTATGATTCTATTCCTTTGGCCCTTGCCCAGCCACAGAGACCACTGACACTCCACTGCCTGGCCTCTTCCCACTAAATCCTTGGATCAAGACAAGAGAGCCTGTTTGATGGTACACCTGGAGACCTGTTGATTTATTTGTTCAACCCTTAAGTGCATTTTGCCTGCCAGTGCCTCTCTGACTCCTCCTCTCTCACCGCAACAGATCCCTTTTCAAACAAAGGCCTACTCAAAGCCCAACAGGACAAGAAAAAACAGGGCTGAGAATGAGGAATACCCTGAGATGAATACAGAGTCAGAGAGTCCAGGACTCATGAGGAAATTAGCAATGAAACCATCAGCTGAATAATTTGCCCCAGCAGCAATCCCAGCCAGCAGGGATGGCCCTGGAGCCAGAGCTGAGAGCTTGTGCACTCTGCAGTTTGCAAAAGCAGGTTCTTTTTCCACAGACCAAATCCCAGGCTGACACCTCCTTTATGAGCTGCTGAAAAACACCATTTTCTGGACGAGCTCTGCAAAAACACAGTGACACTTCCAGTTTATGAGCAAGCCCTGCCACCGCTCAGCGAGCCACAGCCTTGGAGCTGTCAAAGCCGTGCTGAATGAGAGCAGTGGGGCCAGGAGACTGCTGGCAGCTCTGCTGAAGGGATGTGCTTATTTCACATGCAAATGAGCCACACAAATTGAGACCAGACCCTCCTTCTCCCCTCTGAGCCACTCGTAAATTACAGAGGCGGAAGGCAGGTGAAGGGTCTTTGAGGCAGGTGAAACACAGCGGTACAAAGGACCGAGCATCTAATTGGACACAAGAGGAGAAAGCTGACACCCATAGCCCACAGGGAGACACAGCTAACCCTCCCCTCCTGAGACAAGCTCCATCAAGAGTGTCCAGCCTGTTGGATTAATGACTCCTTGAGGCTAATCAGTGGTGCCAGCACCTACAAATGAGAGCCCTTCTCTGCTGCAGCTTCCATCCTTTCTCCCCTTCAGCACCATAGGAAAATAAATAAATAAAACAAGGCTGGAGGTCTCATCCAAGCTGAACTACATGGGTCATTACAGCCAGGCAACAAGGTAAGTGCTGCAGGTATAAGCTTGGCTGTGGCTCCTGCCCCCTCTTCCCTTCTTTTCAAAGAAAATAAAATTGGGTTTGCATCGACTACTGAGAAAATGAGACAACATTATACAGGACACGACCCTCTGCAATCAAATTAGGTCATTGCAACACTATAGCCAGCATGGAGTATGTAGTCCTGATACGATATAGGATCAAGGAGAATAATTTTATGCAGTAAACATTAAAAGACAAAAGGAAAATTAATCATATCAAGACATTCATCTTAACTAGAGTAAGAAATAAGTTTGGAGTGGCACAACAAGCAGCACTCCTATCTCTGGGCTTCCCTCTCAAGTCTTTCCTGTGTCTCCATTCAAACCAGCCTGACACTTCCCAGAGCTGCTCATTATATACATGGCAAAAGTTGGGAAATATTTTTGCCACTTTTTGCACATCTTCCTTTCACCCAGCTCTGACAGTTTTCAAAAGAGTAAAGCCACTGTTCACAGAGTTTCCAGCTGTGGCCCAAGAACAACAAACCCAAGGGTGCTGATTTCTGGGATGCTCAGATATGTTTAGATACAGGACCAGGTACAGCAGCAGTGCTGTTCCACACTGTACAGGACTGTGAGGATGTAGATGTGGAGCCTGGGCTTTGTGCAACCTGGGAGGTGAGTTCTGCCACAAAACCCAGATCAGCCAAACTCTCTTCATGCCTGTTTCACCACATCAGGCAGAGGAATATGCACCCAGTATATTCCACCCTGCTACATGTGGAAAGGAGAACACAAACCTTCCTAAACTCTTAATTTACATAGCAGTCTATTGCAGTGGTTTCCCAACTGCATAATGAGTACATTAACTTTGGCTAAGCCAATTCTCCAGAGATGAAGAGATGGAAAAAATAATCGAAACAAACTGTGATACAGTTTTTGATTAAGCAGCTGATGATCAATAAAAGTTATCTGCAGGGCAGAGAGTGTTAATGAGCTACCATTCCTGTACTAAAGAAACACCTGAGCCCACAGTTCCTGCTCCACACAGTCCACAGGGGTCAGCAGGACCTGCTCCTCCTGGACTGGCAAGGTGAGAATAGGGGCTGCAGAGTCCACTGGTCTCACCTGCCCTCATTCCTGTTAAAAGGGTGATGGTGGAAGAAGGACGGGAAATAACCTTAAAGCAGGACACAGCTAGAAAGAGGGGAATGAAAAAGGTTAACAGCCTGACTCAGACTCGAGGTGCTATATTTGGGGGAAAAAAAATAAATTGAAAAGCCATTCATAGCCTTTTTTTTAGATATCTCTATTTATTTAGAGCAGCCTTGGAGCTCTGTAGCTGGAACACCAACACGTCTACAGCCGGGAGCAAGAAGGACCAGCCAGTGGAGCTACCAGCTCCCTGCCACCAGTGATGCAAGGTACAAAGTGACCCACACCACATCCTGTGATTGCTATCCGCTCATCCTTTCCCCCACAACAATGTCATTGCAAAAAAGGTGGTAAATCTCCATAGTTCTTAATATCTTAAATTCATCCCCAAAGATTCTAAGGCATTAAAGAGTGGACTTTATAGAGAATTTCTCATAATAATGTAGCCACCTGTTTAGCAGCACACAGCAGCAAAGCTGCACAAGGGTTTCAGAGAGCAAGTGGAAAGGAGAGCTTCATATTAAAGCTACAGAGAAAAGACAAGGCTCAGATCAGCAGACACATAAAATATCACTACCTCTGCCCGAATTTAGCTATTTCACGGTAACTAATCATTTTGCTTTTCTAGAAATGTCTGGAGAACTGTTAGTGACCACAGGGAGCTGCTAGGATCTTTGTATTACATTTCCTCCAAAAGTTCCCTCCTCTGACAGCCCAGCCCAGCCCAGCCTGCCTACAAAAGGGATTTGTTTTCCCAAAACCCACTTAGCCTTCCTGTCCTTGAGGGTCTAGGGAAAGCTGAGAAAAAATCAGCAGACAGGATACTTGTTCTGAAGTGTCCCACACGGAACAGAGGGGATGAACAGCACATTAGGATTTCTCCCCCAATTTCTCAAATTCTCACGGAACTGGGGCTTGCAATCACCCTCTGCAGAGCCCATGTCAAGACAGATCATTAATACTACTCGACACTGAGGATCTCTTGTATTAAAAAAGCACAGCAATTACTTACTTCAAATCTCTATATTATTCATAAGATCTATATCTATCATGGATATGGTATTTACACAGCTATGGGGAAATGTAATAAATAAGGCAATAAGCGTTTCCTTCCTCCAGGTCAAGATGAAAGTCTGCATCTTAGAGAGCAGTGCTTTCCTTGGGCAGCCAGGCTCATATCCCAGCCTCGCTGCCTAATTCCTGCAGCCAAGAATTAAAGCCAAGTTGAAAAATGACTGCTCTTCCTCTGAGCCCAGCATTTGGGTTCCAGCACACTCCAGTGAAGCTGGCCAGGAGGCAATGCCCAGGTGGAATGAGACCTGCAAGGAGAGGTCTCTTCAGAAGTAGTCAAGAGAGCAAAGCAGAACATATTAAGACTGTAGTATAGCCCCCATGAAGGTGGAAAGGGAGAATTTGATCTAAGCTATCTGGAAAAAAGCAGGAAAAGTTCAGAACTGCCATTTTCTGGGATCGTAATATGCAGCTGACAGCTCCAAGGATGTGTTTATCCATCTAAACCCCTGACTCCAAAAGACTGGCTGTGAAAGGACTTCAGGTGGAGACTCATAAACATGCAACATGGTCCAGTGGGCTGAACATGGGCCAGGCTGCTAGCTGTCAGCAAGCTGGCATGGCCTTGAGCAAATGGATGTCTTTCCAGCTGCCTCTCCTCACCCATAAAGTGGAGATGAAGATGCTCGGCAGCCCCTTGATGGGCTGGAAGGACAAATGCCTCTTTCCAGGAAATAGTGGAGACACAACATGCCAGGTTACTTCTCCTCATTAAGAAGAGTATGAAATCTACCCCATCCCTCAAATATTCAGCTGCCTGCTGTGCTCTCAGTAATGTTCCCCTGACATTTGGGCTCTGCTGGGATCTGGCATGAGAGTAGAACAGTCCCATCCCACCCCATCTCTGGGATTTGCCCAGAATTTATTTTTAACACAGCCTCAGTGTGAACATTTGCAGTGGGATTTGTATGAATTCATGCTGATCCCTGACTCTGAGCTCGCCTCACCCTGACTGTGCCAAAAGCTGGGACTGTCAAGAGAGCAGAAGGCACAATCTCCCCCAGCCTTCACCAGGAGTCTCACACGAGGCAGACCCAAAGCCTCCTGCCCCATTCCACATGTGGGAAGGAATCTTTGGGCTGCCACCTCCGATGGAGCCATTCCTGCTGTCCAGGGTAACTAACCTGTTCTAGAGCATAAGACATGTTAAACAGGGCCCTAAGCTTGGCTTAAAATGACCTTTCAAAACCATGCAGCCCCAGCTAAGTTCTTTATTTCTCTGGTTCTGGAATGTGAGCAATGGGATAGAGGAGAAGCTGTGGACCATCTGAGAGAAGACTCAGAAGATTGGGCTGTAACTTTCTCGTATGCCAATACCTCAGGTACATCTTGAAACACAAGGTCCTTGCTCTTGGTACGCCTGATGGCCACCAACTCCCTTGCTCAGTGCTCCTCATCAGTTACAGCACAGACATAAAATGACTGATACTTTTAATACAAAGGGCCTGTCATTTATTTATTAGCTGGCGACAGGCCCTGCAGTCCAGGATAGATGCATTATAAATCAACTGCACTTCTAACCATTAAAAATTCATCCAATTCATAATGTAGGATGCCTATAATTTCCTTATTAGTGTTGAGTGTGAAGGATTTTTCTTTCTCCTCCCTTGGCTCTTTGCTTTCCCAAGATCTTGCTCATCTGAGGATTAGCTTGGCTTAATCCTACAAGAGGGAGGTGGAGGGGTGAGAAGGGCTGGGAGAAGGGAGACAAGGACTAAAGAAATTTTGTTCCAGATTTTTCTTCTAATTGCAATTTGCCTTATATACTTAGGAGACTTAGCTGTCTCCTCTCACACTTATGGGAGCCAGAGGAATTGCTTGTCCTGAATTTAAGAGATGTTTGTAGGAGGAAAAAAAGTTCCCTTTTATCTCATAAAGGGAAACAAGGAGTATGGTGGTTGGACAGGGAAGGATGATGTAAAACCTGTTAAAAGTACAAATAAGATAAGAACAGGTGTCCACACATTATAAACTGGTGCATTTAAAATAGATCAAACATATATATGAGATTTATATATAAAAATAGGTAGGTATAGTAACCTTCAGACTCAGTGCTCTGATTCAGTGAGGAAAAATAGGTTAGTAGGGCTGAAAGAAAGGTGTGACATTTTCACAGACCCACAGTGGTGACAAAAAACTTCAGGTGCTGCTGCACAATCAGCAAAGGAACTTGGAATGAGCATCAGAAAAAGCTGAGTCTACATGAAACTGTAAATCATCACTTAATTTGAGTACTGTGCCCATGTTGACCATGCTTGGCTACAGACAGCAGGACAGCCTAATCCTTGGTGTGGTACACACAGAAATGTCCATGCTTTCACTGAGTCTCAGTTTGTTCCCATCTCTTAAAGAGATGTATCCAGGGAGGGGCAGGGAGAGAGGGCTTGAACAGATTCAAGCAAGGCTCAGCACTAGGTTACTTGCAGTGTATTTAGGAATGAGTGTGCAGGAATCTAAAAATGGATTATGCAATAAACCCTGCCTTAATGGGAGACAAGCCTAGGCACTGAGAGCAATCCCCACATGCTGTGACTCCCATGTACTTTTCACCTCGAGATGCTTGCATACAATTCTTACATCAGCTGCACATGGAAATGGGTTTGCTGAGTTCTCCAGTGGGTATGCTCACTTCAGCAAATCACATCTTGTTCAACAAGGCCAGTGCTTTACTCTCAGCCACGGTGACAAACAGCAGCTTCAGATCAGGCTTTGGGAGCACACCAGCAGAAGTGGCACTTGCATGAGCAGCAGCACCTTCCTTCATCCCATTGACCCACCCCTGTCTGCACCCACCAGCAAAGCAAGACAGACAGCAGGATGTCGAGGTGGAGTGGAAGTGTCCAGCAATCAAAAAGGACAATTTCTGCATTTTTGTTATGTGAAGCAATTGTGCTCTGCTCCATCTGCCCTGTGCTGCTGGGAGCCATCTCTGCCCACCCTATCTCCTCAGAGCCAGCCATCACACAAGGCTGGGAAACAAAAGCCTCCTTCCACACAAGAAACTCTTCAGGCAGAATATTTTTTTACAGAGGTCTTTCCCCAGGTTTCAGGACTGAATGGGATGTTTTGGGCTGTTTAGCCCAAAAGCAGCACTAAGCACAGGTTTAGAGTTTTTTAACCTTTACTGATGTGCAGATTCTCTGCTACATTCTGGTTTGTACTTCTTGTACCACAGAGCAGCACCACTAATAATGTTCCTGCTGTGTGTGTGGTCATGCAGAACTGCTCAAACTCCTAAACAACAGCATCTCTTTTTAATTAGGAATCACAATTTAACCAGACAATGAACAAACAATGAAAGCCCGCAATCGCCAAACCAGAGACACCTGTCTTATCAGTGAGGCCCCAAGCACTTCCAAGAGATTTTAAACCTGAAAAAGAGCCTGGAGACACTAAAAAGTCACAAAGTCACAACGCAATGTCTTTGCAAGCTCTGGGAACACCTGGTTCCTTTGTGGTATTCCATGGCCAGGTGCCACAGGCACATCCTCTTTATCCCAGGAATGCAGAGGTACCCCAGCTGCCAGACACTTTCCCAACAGCCAAGCACTATAAGCCACAGAAAACTCATTCAAAAACAAGACAAATGTTTAAATGAGGGCCAAAAGAAAGAAATACTACCACTCTGCCCATGCACACATACACATACCAGCTATTTTTGCAGCGACCCACAGCAAAATCCACACAATCAATGAGCCATTAGGACACTCTTGACACCCGAGCAGCCTGAGTCTGCAATAGCCTCAGGCTGAGCACTGTGTTAGTACCTCCTGACTTGCAGGGATGAAACCAAACCCATGAGGAGTGCTGGCTGGTGAGCAGAGCCCTGCTCTCTCTGACACAAACACCTCTTTCAGGTTTAAGCACACCACAAGTACAAATGGATAGGGAGAAGCACCAATACCCAGACACACAGCTGGAATGTAAATCTCTTTTTATCCCTATTGTGTCCCTCTTCTCTCTCCCGGCCACAATGGGTCTGGACTCATGCCAGACCATGGATGAGTGGACAGGGACAGTGGGAGGTGTGTGTGGAGGCCAGGGAATGCTGCAAGAGGAGTGGGAGGGTGTGAGCCCCTGTATGAGATGAGCAGGGGGCTGGATATAAGGTGGAATATCAGGGTGTACATACACATCCTCCATGAGTTGCTGCATTCTTGGGTACTCCGGTCCAACCCAACTGATGCAGGGATGAGGCTGCCAGGCAAAAAGAGCAGCCTGCTGCACCAGAGCCACTCCAAATCCAGTAAGAAAACAGGTCAGGACCTCCTCTCATTTGGATTGTTAAGTTCTTGACAGTTCACACATCACAAGCTCCCTTCCTGAAATCACTTTAGGCAAGCCAACCATGCTTGTTGGCCCCACAGACATCAGAATTAAACAGTCCAGTAGGGATGCTTTTAGATGCTTTTAGATAGAGGAGAAAGCAGAGTTTTGTATGAGAAAATACTTCCCTGTCAACCTCTTGATGTCTGTATCCAGCAGTATTTCCACCACCAGAGCAGCCTCTCTGCAGGCTAGTCACCATCAACAACCCAATGCCATATTCTTCTTGATTTAAGGGTTTCCTCATGGATCTTCATCACCAGGAACCAAAGTATCATCACTCAGCTGTGCTGTCAGTGACACTTCCCCATGCCAGGGCTGGAGCCTGCTAGTCCCCTTGTGATCCTGGATGCTGCTACAAATATCTCCAGTAAACACATGTCAAAGCAACAGAGAATGGATCTAAAACCCAAACAGCAGCAGGAGGTGATCATCTGATGTTCAAACCAAGTCAGGTGTTCATCCCATCTGGAGTAAGCAAGGCTGCACTGCTGGCTTCAGCAGCTCCTCCTAAAGCAGGCAGGGACCAGGCAGAGCCACGCTGCTTTTCCTCCTCATGGTACAACACCACAGACAGCATCTCCAGAGCTTGCTGAAAGGTAAGGTATAAGCAATGGATCTTGCCAGCCTTTCCAAGATATCCTGAAAAAACCTCATTTCTGTAGCACCATCACAGCAGGAAGGTCTGAAGTGTGAGACTGCAACCCAAAGTGCAGGTGTAATAGGTGGAATAGGCACTCCACTGCTGCAAAGGTAGGTTGGACTTCTGGAAAATGTGGGATATTTCTTCCACTTGTTCTTTCAGGGATAGAAGAAATGATGCAGAGCAGAAAATAGCCCCAGGCAGGAAAACTGAGAGCTGGGAAGGTTGGATCAAGTCCCACTGTCCGTGGTGTGTCTCCTGTTGGTCAGATGTTGCAGCCTTGGTAGGGGACAAGAAGGTGATTCTGGGCACAAGGGAAGTTCAGTTCTCCTCTGGTGGGAGACAGAAGCAGTAATTTTGATTGCTCACACATTTCTTCAGATACCTACAACACCTGCTCTGGGAACAGACAGCCAGAGGCCACAAGGCTTCTTCAACATCCAAATCTTTTTCAGGATGTTCACATCAACACTTGGAGCTCAGAGCAGTTTCCATGAAATCCAACAGCAAACCAGAAGGGGGGGAAATCTGCAGGCAGAAGGTCACTGCAGAGACCCCAAACACCTTCACTTGTTGGCATTTGAGCTCTGAGGTCAGGGCTCTTCCATAGCCCCAGCCACAAGCCCAGGCTTTGCTACAAACAGTGAGGAGACACAGCACAAAGTAGCAAAACACACATAAACAAGTAAACAGCTACTCACAGGCTCTTGTTAAAACCCTTAAAATATCTCACATGAGCTGAGTGAGAAGGACAAGACTGTAAGACTACGAGAGCTCCAGCACAGAAGAGTCTTCACCCACAAGTGCCTACTTCAGAAGAGTAATGGGAGCTGGGTCCTTCTGGAGAAGAACCTGGGGACTTCATTTCAGAGGAGACCAGAGGAAAAGACAGAAACAGCAGAGCTCTGTGTGAGGGACTGAAACCTGTAGAGCCTGGCCCCAGGCTGGGCATGGGGAAGCACAGTGCTGCTGTCACTTCACCCTGCCCTCCACATTTATACTACATAAAAAGAATATTTGACAAATTGTCTTATCCCTGAAAAAAAAAAAAAAAAAAAAGAAAGGAAAAGTTTCTTTTCCACTACCAACTGTTTCAGTTTTCTTTTTTAGGCAAATAAAACTACAAGCACTTATGACTTCAGTTTTATGTTGTTGCTGTTTTTGGCAAAAAATGGGACCATGAACTGACCGAAAATAGAAATGCTGCATACTTTTTATCTTCCCATGCCCAGGATGAACAAATCACACTAGGCAAACAGAAAAAAATTAAAAGTGTTAAGGGTAAATATCCTTTCATTTTAGTTTTCGAGATCTATTGAAAGCAGAGGTAAGAAAATCTATTTGTTTAAGAAATATGACTTTTGAAACAACCACGATGTTCCTTTTAGCTGCACTGAAATACAAGATAAAGACAGGGTACTGAGTGAAAGAGTGCTGATGGCTCTTTTATTGTGTGATTTGCCTTGTTTTTTTTCTGAAGTACTTCTTTTTAGCCGATTACCACGTATTTACAGTTAGTGTAATTATATCTAATTACTTAATTAGCATGAATACGTGTAATTACTAACTTCGAATATGTAATTATGTCAGGGCATCCTGTAATAAATGAGGTTGAAAAAAACCCTCATTAGGACTCTACGAAAGGACGGCTGCTCCACCCGTGTGGAGAATGCATCCCAGTCCCCAGACTGCGCCAGTCCTGGAAAACACAGCCAGCTCCAGTTGTGGCTGGCAAAAACCTCCCCCAAAATCAAAGAATTTGCCCCAAAAGTTCAGCTTCACAGTACTTGTTGCAACTGAGCATCCACTACTGGGACGCAGGTGGGGATCTGCCCCCCAGGTCAATTTTCTCCATCAGGGTCTGGATTTTTTTCTCCAATTTGTGTCATTCTCCAGAAGACCTGTTTTGTTAGATGAGAAATACAAGGGAACTGAACAACTCCAAAACTGTGCTGTGGCATTTGAGTAAAGCTCAAGAGATCAGATCCAAGAACTAATCTGCATCTGATGCATTGTGCTTGGAATTAATTACTACTTAATTACTATTATTAAAGCAAAACAACCTTCCAAAATGTTTCTTCTGAAACACTACCAATATTTCACCACAGAAATCTCCAGCTACTCATAATTACAATACTTGAATTTTGGGAAATCAAATCCTGAACTTCAAGAGAGGGAGATGAGGTAAGAAGCTTCTGTTGCTGCCAAGCCTGCCCAGAAGGACAAACAGCTGACTTCTGGGCACAAATGTGGGTAGACTGGATCACGTTTTGCATTACCAAAATCTCTGACCATAGGCTGATGTTATGTAGTCCTAAACTCTCATCCTCATCACTTTCTCTGCCCACTGTGCTTGCCACAAGTCCCATTCTTCTCCTCTGATCCGTTTATTTCCAGATATTGAGGTGCAAACTTATCGCAACCTGTTGCTCTTCCTGCTGCTGTTTGCCAAGCAGATATGAACTTAGTTTCCCTTCCATGTGCACAAGATCAGAAGAAAAAGGCAGTTTTAGCTTATTCTTCTGAAATCCATTTGTTGTTGGACTGTCCACGTTGCCAAACTTCTCCTTAACCTTCCAGGTAGAACCAAGGACAGCTGAAGCAAGGACAGGATGCAAACCCAGCACAGAGCAGAGAGTTACAGCACAGAGATAGGGGAGCATCTTCTCAATAACTAAATGCTCCAGCATGAGAAAACAGGGTGTCTTCTGTGGTCTTTGAGAACCACTCACCCAGGTACAGAAAGAGAATCCTCAGTCAAGCTTGTCCCACCTCTGCACTAAGTCAGGCAGTAACAGAAAGAGGGTAAGACAACTGCAAAAATCCCAGACAGCCAGAAGAGGACTGGTTCCTGTGCCTTTCATCCCACTGACACGAGGACAGCACATTCCCAGTGAAAAACATGTCTCTGTCTCCTTGAGGACACATTAACAGGAAGATCCCATGGGACAGCATTGCACAGAGGGAGCAAGAGGCCTCCAGTTCTGCAGGCAGGGCACTTCTTCCATATTTCAGCTGCAATTCCATTATGCAGAGCTAAGTGGCTGGGAATAAACATCCGTCATCCCTGCGTGATAAGTGATGCTTGCTAGTATGGAGGGTGACAGAAATCTATATCACATCAATGTACTATTAATACTGCATTAAGCATATAGAGTTTGCTCCCCTCGTTGCAGCACGGCAATGGGTATCGGCATGTCCTCAACCTAGGCAGCATCCAAGAGCACAGGGATGCTTGCAGGAGGAAGGAAGGAGAAAAGCTTCATGTTGGAGAGGGAAAATGCTTGCTGATGATGTTGCTCTAGCAACAGCTCAGTGCAAAGGAGAGATGCTGGGTGTCAGAGAACACCTTTGCTCACAGCTGGGCAGCAGCTCTGGGGGAGGTGGTGGCAGGAGTTTGCATCTGAACAGGCTCAGCTGGGAATCAAGGCACTCACCAGCTCAGAGGAGCTTTCTTTAGAAGTGACAGCAAATGGAGAAATGTTTGTGTCCAAGCTCTGCACAGGGGGAGAGAAAAACCCTCCAGCATGACAACCACAGGGAGAACAGGAGCAACAAATATTCTCCAGCCCAGGCTTATGTTGAGTAGAGCACATCAGATCAAACAAACCCCTTACAGCAAAAGCTCCTCAAAGCATGGTTAATTTAATAGGTGAATTAGGAAACTTTCCAGCCTCAAGCAAAGCCACCAGTGAAGTCAGAAGTTTTGACCAAGTTAAGACCTGGGGACTAAAATACAAAACACACACCAAATTCAACTCTGCCTG
Organism: Toxostoma redivivum; assembly: GCA_013397375.1. NCBI lineage: Eukaryota > Metazoa > Chordata > Aves > Passeriformes > Mimidae > Toxostoma > Toxostoma redivivum. Next base: position 367,425 of record VXBI01000755.1, on the reverse strand, counting down.
AGGAGTCAAGGATTGGGTTTTGCCCCATGAATGACACAGAAATTAAAAAAAAATTAGGGTCTTCAACCTGCAAGCACCTAGCTGCAGTTTACCTCTTATTGTCCCCCAAAGGGAGTACCAGTGTTGCGGGGTTTGGTTTCAGCTCCACTGCCTTGCAGTCCTGGAAAACCTGGAGCATTCCCCTCTGTGGCACCCTTCACAGGAGAAGCATCTCCAGATGCCACCCCAAGCATCTCTGTGAACCCTTCAGATCCTACTCAAACAGCCCCATGAAGCTCTGAGGTCAAATCCTGCTGCAAGTGACTTCCCCTGCAACCCACCCAGTTCTGGCAAGACCCACAGGGCAAAAGCTCACAGCAAAACTTAATTCTTTGAGGTTTAAGCTCTGCTACTGTACAGCCTCAACAGCACCCATGTCTTGCAATGGTCGGTGTGCAGATTAAAGAGATTTGAGACAGCACAGGAGGGAAAGGAAGAAAAAGTAAAGCGGGGGAGCCCTCCCTCCCAAGCCATCAGAGTTTGTAAATCATTTTGAGATGAGGTGCTATAAGAAATGTAAAATACATAATTAACAGCACAGAAAAACCAAGCTACATTCAGCTTCTCCACTCCTGCCTAATCACCGCCCTCCTCCTCCCCTCTCTACAAACAGACCAAATTTAGCACATTAAAATGAAAATCAAGGGGAAAGCCAGGCACGTTCTTTGGGTACATCCCGTTGCTCTGGCGAAGGTGCTAAGGGCTTGGGCACAAGCCAGCAGGACTCGTGAGGGGCAGAGTGGGGGCTGCCCAAGGGATATCTCCATGGGAGCAGCAGCTGCAGCTCCCCTTCCCTGGTGGAGGAATGGAGGCAGGAGCAGCATGCTGCTGCTGAGCATTTAATGCCACATTTGGGAGATGTGCCTTCTCCCTGTCTGCAGGGACTGACTTCTGTCTCCTGCACCTGTGAGTCAGCAGCAGCCAAAGGAAGAGCAGAGGTGACATCAGCACAGCACTCCCTGCTTCTGGCTGGGCCACTGAGGCAGCCCAAGCTGAGGGCTTTTCACCTTTTGTTTTGAAGGATTTTTATTTTTCCAGTTCTACCTGGAACCAAGACGCACCAAAAGGATGTGCAATAGCAAGAGAGGAATGTTACCCAAACCTCCTGCATTGCTCAGCTTGCATCTCAGAGCTGGTAAGAGGCCTGGGAGAGCTCAGCTACTGCCTGTGAGCCACATGCTGGGGAAGGCTGCATCCCACCACTCGTGTGGGAAGTGGTGCAGGACTCCCAGAAAAGCATCCTTTTACACAGCATTTTTCTTTTATGCTCAGAATTTAGAAACACAAAGTGGAGAGGGCCACTTGATCACCTCCTGCTAGTCTAATGAGCCCAGTTCATGACCCAAATTTATACAGGAAAGATGCAGAAGCTTTACAGAAGCCCACAGAAACAAGACATCCAGCATCTAAAATTTCTGGAGACAAATATAGCTCCAGGCATCTACCACACCTATGCCCATGTATCCTGAGCTTCCCCCTGGCCCTTTGGGGAGCCAAAGAGGCAGCCCCACGACTGGGAAACTGCTGGAGGAGGAAGGGGAGGCAGGTCCTTTCCCCAGCCAAGCAGGGGTCACATCCATCCCCATGCTGCCAGGGGGCTCTTGCTCACACCTGGGGCCTCATGCTTGGAGCTGATGAGGAAGAGCCCGGCTTGGAATGGCACTTTCAGGTGGGGGGGAAGGTGACAGGTGGGTGGCGGAGGGAGGGTGAAGGGAGGTGAAGGTGAGAGTGGAAAGTCTTTTCTGGAAGCATCTACATGTATGTTGTGATTTCTGAGACCTGAGATTCACTTTGGTTTCTGGACCATACCAAGACCCACTCTCCTCAAAAACCTCCTTCTCTTCTTCCTCATCCTCTTAACCTCTTCCTCCTCGCCCTCCTTCCCCCATGCCCCCAGCCCATCCCTCAACCCCTGGGGGGCTGTGGTGGGGTGGGCACTCACACGTGTCTGGCTTGTGGCAGTTGTGGCCCTGTCGGAAGTACTGGGGGTTCTCGATGACGGGGATGCGGGTCATGCCGATCACCACCGTGTCCGGCCCGGCATCCAGCGACGACGGAGTCGTGATGCCATGGTTGATGTGGTGGAGAGGACTGGCTGAATCCTCCTCTCCGCTGATCACTGCCACAGGACCTGCGAACAGCACACACATCTGTCAGGGACAGCAGGGGACAGGGGTCAGTGAAGCCTGTTGATCACATGCTGATGGATTGCTGCAGGTTGGCAGGGCATCACCACCAGCCTGTGCTGGCATTCCTGCCAGTTGTCCCATCCCTGGGCTTAGTTTCTCTGGGAAGCTCACAGGGTAGGGAAGACATCTCATTTTTCCCTTCCTGGCTTTGAGGTACCAGATTAATCCCAATCCCAAATGGTTAATCAGCTACAGGTGACAGGACATCAGAGGTGAGTCATGCACAAAGTCCTCTCCTAGGGCTGTCATGAGAGAGCAGTTGCTGTGTGCCTTTATGCTCTGGCATCAAAAAGCTCAGCAGAAATCATAACCAGGCTTAGACTGAAGAAATATCACCCCCAAAGACTTAGTTCACCTCAAATCCACATTTGTTGCCCAGTGTGTTGCCCATCTTTTTGCCCTTCTCACCGGGGCAAACTCACTGAGCCCTTCAGTCAGGCTGACCCACAATGTACTGGAGCAGATCCTGCTCAGCTCAAGCTCATTCCCACCACCACCACTACAAATGGCAGCATCTTTCCCTTACCCTCCTGACCCCCAAAAGTTCACAGCACCATCAGATAGGCAAGAAAATGAAGCAAATTAGTCAGGCATGCAAGATGGGAGCAATGGAAGGCTTCTATCCCTTCTGTTTTATTTTGTTTTTAGACCCTTTAATACCTGCTGCAGCCATTCTTGCTACATTGGTGTTGGACAAGTTAGGGACCACAGTGAAATCTTCCATCAGACCTTTTTAATATTTTAACATGGGAAGAAAATCCACACTCAATGAGTGACACTTCTTTTCTCTGTCTGGACATTACCAGGGACTACCAGAAGCTCAAGTAAAAAGGAGCAGAGATGCTGCACTTAGATTTTGAACTTCTTCAGAGAAGCCAGCCTTTTACCTACATTGCATAAAAATTGCTCATCTCCCAACAGTAATCTGCTTCTAATTGCACAATTACTTTATTATGTAGCACTGGCAACAAAGAAGGGAGTCTTCAAGCCATTTTACTCTCCAGAGCTACTGTGAGGACGAGGCAAACACCGGCTCCATGCAGCCATTCTGCCTGCATTAATCTAGTCTAAAGGCTGCTCATTTTTGGATCTTCAAGTATTGTTTGTTCTTCCAAGTGGGATATAATAAAGTTATTGTGTAATTAGCAAAGTCTTGGCAGCTGTGACAGGTGTTTTAGTCACGAGGATAAAAACTCTCTCCCTCTACTGTGAATTCCTTCTGGCAGGTTCTGGCTTTTTTTACGTTACTACCCGGGCCTGTGTGACTTTCCAGCTCTTGAGGTGCAAAGGCAAAATTCAGCTCTTGATGCAAGATGCCTCTGTTGGGACTATACACAGTGTACTTCTCCAAACACAAAAAACAAATGGGCAATTTTGGTTTGAATGACTTCTGTTCCTTCACAATGTCAATTCATTGCAGGCAAACCACGATGATTCAGTTTTGCATGATGTGCACATTCCTTCAGCCACATCCTCTACTGCTGGCCAGCCCAGCTCTGGTGGGAAGGGGAGAACTCTGCATTTCAAGGTGCAGTTCAATAAAAAACAAAACAAAACACATAAAAATATCAACTGGTATAGACTGGTGTAAATAATCTGAGGGAAGACCATAAAGATCTCCCTTGCAGTGGGAGAGGCTATTGAAGGCATACTGCTTTGCTTAAGAAGACAAGGTGCTGCTCCAAAGAATGGCACCTCATCAGGCAAGGGGATGTGAAAGGGCTCTCTGGTCAATGACAGTCAGGTTGGACGAGGCTTTGAGCAGACTGATCTCATGGGATGTGTCCCTGTCCATGGCAGGAAGGTTGGAATACCTGATCTCTAAGGTCCCTCCCAACCCAAACCATTCATTTTAATGTGTGAAGGAAGTTTTCATTGCTCTGTACTCTGAGCAGAAGCCACACCTTTGTGACAAGGAGCAAAGAGGATGTAACCAAACACCAGGCTGACACAGACTCTGCTGGGGACGTGCTTCTCTGGGACTCACAAAGCCCTGCCAGTATTTGACCTTTGCTGTTCTTGCTTGCCCAGCACCTCCTCATTTTTAGGGAACACAGATCATGGCAGTGTCCCTCTAGCATGGGAAGGTTAAAAGGACATGGCTACATCCAAAAGAGCAAGGCACAATCCAGGAGGTTGGGTACTTGTGAAAATGAGCATAGCAAGCATCTATTAGCCAATGTTCTCGTGGCCATTTCCCTGACAATTAACAGACCCAGACATTCTTTACACTCCACAGGGTTGGGTTTTTTCTGTGGTTTACTTCTTAGGAGTACTTTCTTCAGTTGTTATCGTAGTTTCATGCCCCAAATATATCCAAGATCTTTGAGGCAAGAGGTAACCACATTTCAGGTGATCCATAGCTGCACCCCCAGTCCACAACGAATATCTTGTCCTGTGAATGGACTCAGCCTCTGAGTCACCCAGCTCAGGTCAATTGTCATCCATTTACAAGACCTACCAACCCTCAAAAGCCTCAGAGCTGAACTCTGATTCTCCATCTCAACCCTTTCACATTTCTGCAAAAGTGGGAAACCCCAAGAACCGCAAAGGCAGAGGCACCGCAGGGAGAACACATGTAAAGTATATTCTACCCCTGCAGTAATCCAGGGACAGTTTACTGCCTCCAGCTGTACTTCCAGGTCTTGAAAAAAATCTAAAATAAATCATATTCTCAAGAGTCCTAAAGAACACTTAAAATTGATTCACTGCATTAGCCTTCCAGCTTTCCAAAACATTTCTGGTGATTGTAGGCACTGATCTGACATGGCCTAGAACATATAATTAATCTCAATATCCTCCAAAGGATATAATTTGATTAAAGGCAATTTTCAGTGGAGGACTTCTCCAAGTTTCTCCTATTAGGTTGTGGGTTTTTGGGTGTGGTGGGGGAGTATAAATCTGGACAACATTAATTCCTACAGCTACAGTCATGCAGCCTTATCACATTAATTCTGTTATTCCCATCTTTTCTGGCTGGTCACTGCTGAGATCCAGTTCCTTCTAAGCCCACAGCCCCTCTGCTGTAACTCTGAAACTCAGACCAGTGCTGGACTCACTCTGCAAGCCTGAGACAAACTTTAAAAACATCATGGATATCAAACAGCCACCAATCACTTTTATAGGTGTGATATTGCCCTGACTCAAAATACACTCTGCCATTAGCAATTCCTGGAAATAAAGCAGCTACCTAGACTTCAAATTTTTTAAACTATTTTGGCAATAGCATATATATTTTTGCTTTTAAGTAGTCAAAGAGGTTTAGTTTTCTGATGTATAATGCTGATGAATGGTTTTATTTGGAATTCTCAATGGTTTCACTAGTGTATTTTCCAGGTAAGGTTAAAGGAAAAAAAAATGAAGCAGAAAAAAAAAGAGAGTACAGATTTTAGAGATTTAGGTTTACCTTCCATTTGACAGGGAAATGTGCAGAGAGAGAGAAAAAAGAAGACAGTTTGTACAGCAAAAATGTATAATAATAGACAAAGGGTAGCTTGGAGTAATTCCTAACGTACCATCCTGTGATTTTAAAAATTATATAAAATATTTCAGAGCTTTTCAGAACAGTGATGCAATAGCTGTTTCTGTGAATAACTCAGCCTGTGTTATTGACAAACATACTACAGACATTGACTATAAAAAGGGTCTATTTGTTAAAACTTTAAGAAGCCCATGTCCATTCTGAGCACTGACCCTGTCACAGCTGTACTCTGAAAGGCTCTCTCCCCTTCCAAGCAGGGCTCTCACCAGCCAGCAGCATCCACACAGTCTGTGAGGACAGAGCTGGGCTGTTCCTCATGCTGACCCCATGCAGTTTTCCTGACAAGGAAGCAATACCAGCAGCTGCAATGGAGGCACTCCATCACTCCTTTTCCCTGTGAGGAAAGGCTGGGGAGATGTTAGGGCTGCCCAGGGCTACCCCGAGTGATGCCCAGGGACTGCTCCAGCCCAGCACTGCAGCCACTGCCAACCTGCCCCTTCATAATGCCAGTGGGAGAGTCAGCCACAATGACCTGGAAATCAGGACCAAATTCAGATGATGTTCACCAAAGAGCAGGGAGGCAGCTTGGAAATGTTACTTTTGGAAACGTCACAAGCAGCAATTCTGTTCTCTCTTCCCTCCCACATGTCCTCTACAGCCAACTCCCTCTTTCCTAAGAAAGACACCTCACTCAAATACCACCATTCCCAGCCTCATCTCTACCCTCTGTTCTTCCTCAGCCTCCCAGTCAGGCTACACTCCATCCATCCATCCATCCATCCATCCATCCATCCATCCATCCATCCATNTACACTCCATCCATCCATCCATCCATCCATCCATCCATCCATCCATCCATCCATCCATCCATCCATCCATCCAAGCAATGTTCCAACTCTTCTCACTTTGCATCCACCCTGTTATTATCATCTCTGTAAACACTCCTCCAGATTCCCCCAAAATCTCTGCTTTTCAGAAAATCTCTCATTCTCTGGTCAGCACTGTTCCCTCTGGTTAAACTAGAGTTTGGCTTGGTGTTTACCTTCACCTCCCTGTTTATCTGGAAGCTCTGTGAATAGGATATAGCTTTCAGTCCAATTCTGTGAATTGCCTCGTTCATTCACAGTGTTATACAGACACCTTGTTATTAATGAAAAATAAAGCAAATAATAATAGTAATAAATAGCTTAGGGACCCCTGTTTGTACAATCATATCATAGTGGGAAATTATTTATCAAGGCTAAGAGCTATACTTTATGATAAAACAAGCTCAGGAATATAGGGTACTGTATAAACAACCATGGATTAGAGAAGATAATGGTCACTTCTCACATATCTGTAACAGAATGAATGCCCCAAGGCAAACAGGTGAAGAAAAAACAAAAACTACAGCTTGGCATTACAGTAACCTCTGTAAAGCAACAAAAGCGACTGAAGGTGAAGAAAACATGACCTCTAAGGGAAAACTAAAAGAATTATGCTTTGTGTTCAGAGGAGAAGACTGAAGAGAAACATGATAACAGCCTTCAAATATGTAAAAGGCTGCAGCAAAGAGAAATATAATAGCTGTTCTCCACGTCCACTGGGGATAAAACAAGGAATAATAGGTTTAAATTGCTCTGAGGGAGATTAGAGTTTGAATGTTCTCCCTGATGTCTCACGGTATGGCTGGTTGAGCACCGGAACAGATAACCCAGGGATGTTGTGGGGGTTCAGCACTGCCAGGCTGGGAAGGGAAAGGTTAAAGAAACTTCTTTCAAGGACAGTTTGGCTACAGGGAGTGATGCTGCTCAGAGCCCTCTCAGGCTGCAGCACTTTTCACCTGGAGCCAGAGCTCTCAGCATCTTCCCTTTCTGATGCTTCCAAAGAAACACCAAGGAGGGAACTCTCTGGTGCTGCAGAGCGGGTCTGGGCAGCATCAGAGGCACTGTGGGTGCAGCACTGGGTCAGGATGGGACCATGGTCTCCAGGGTGGTTTCAGACAGGACAATTCCCTGCACATCCCAGACCAAGTATTCAGGACAGAAACTGAGTTTGCTGAGGCAGAGATGAGTGAGGCAAGTGCCCAAGGCCACAGGGCAATCCCCTCTCCCCACCCACACCTCTGGGAGCTGTCATGCAGAGCACCATTTTTTGATCAAAAATGATCACTGCAAGAGCTAATTGTGCCATCTCCACTTTCCTTTGTAATATAAAGGAGCCATATAATTAACCTACTTAATTAGGAACTGTATATGACCCATAACTAGAAAAAATAAATGCTATCCTAATAAAGTGGGTCACCATGCATTGTATAGCAAGTGCTGAAGCAGACCTCATTAAATTCCAATATATAGTATATAAAATCTCTTCCTCCTCTGATTCCAAACCCCTGTTGGCACTTCCATATTTCCCCAATCATAATCTTAAATTCTGTTCTTCAAAAGGTCACGTCACTGACTGGCACATAGATAATTCCAAGGCTACATCTCTCAGCCCAGCTTTACAACTCAGAGCTATACACACACACATAAACAAGGGTAAAAATAACCTCAAACTTCAGCTTACCAGGAAAACAAATAAGTTTAAAAAGAAACTAAAAAATTACCAAGCTTTTGTTGGAGCTGAAATCAACCCACACCCCAGGGCTGATCTCTGCACCAGCAATGAGGGGAACTGAAACTCATAAAAGAATAAGCGAAAGCACAATAAATACAATTAAAAATCCAGCCATGCTCAGAGCAAGATTGCATTTACTGTCTCATAAAGAGAGCCTCGTCCTTTCAGGCAAACAAAAGAAAATCAATTTCTTAATTTTTATTGACAGCTGTGGGCACAGGGCCAAGGCAGCACTTGGTGCCTACGTGGGGCCCATTTGGAGCCAGTCTGCCACGGGCTGCAGCTTGTTCTCTGCCCTCCTACAGTGGGAAGCAGCCACTTCTCAACCCCAGAGTCACAAATCCCAGTCACAGGGTGGTCTGTCCTGTGGCACCTCTTCCCCTGAGCCCTCACTTGTACAAAACAATGGGCTTTATCCAGACCTCCCTCCTAGTTCCAGCACTCGGCTCCTTCTTTCTCACCATCTCCTCAACTGTGTCCAAGCAGCATTTCCCACATCCATACACTCAATTCCATCTCCATGTCCCAAATTCACCCCAAGCTATCCCTGCATCATGCCAATGGACCTGGAGGGCATTGCTGCAGAGGCTGCCTGGAACAGCACAGCCCCTGCTTGAACACCACTGTGGTGGCTGAGGAGCTCCCAAAGGTGCCAATCCCTTCTCTGCCACAGCCCAGGGTGCACAGACTCTTCCATCAGCTTTTGGGGAAACAGCACATACAAAAAATCAAATCCTTGAGCTTTGCAGGCAGATGAAGACATCAAGAACATAAATCTGAAATCTTAAGGGGATATACTCCAAATCCTCAGCTCCCAGCCTCTCCAGTGAAAGAGGCAGGAGCAAACAGCAATCCCTTTTCCCTTTTCCTCAACAACATAATGAGTTTGAGATCCTGATGATCTCGAGGAGATGAAAATCTCCCTGAACTTCAGGGTAAAAGGAAGGGACAGGTCTGGGGTCTCTGCACCTACCACTGCTCGGATTGAACACGTGTCTCTTCCCCCCACTTGCACCTTCCAGCCCCTCATCCATTGCAGATGCATTATCACATAAAAAAGCTGTCAGATCCGTTGTCAGTGGGCGATCCCTACACAGACAATCCTTAAAGCACTTTCTTTCCTGATGCAACGTTGCCAAAATACTGCCATTTACAGAAGCCCCTTTCCATCTTTATGTATTGACATTTCCTTCTCTCTCTGATTTTTTCAGGTGATTGCAGCAGGGAGAAGGCTTGCTGCAAAAGGGGGTGCATCAGGGCAGAGGGGCTGCAGCAGCCCTGTACATCCCCCCCTTCACCCTTTCCAGCCTCCAGCCATCCTGGAAGTCCTCTTTGAAGCATCACTCCATCTGGTGTAGAGGATGTCCAAACCTCCCTCACTCCTCCCATGTCCTTCCCCTACCCACTCCTTCTCAAGTTTATTTATTGAGCTTAGACATCAATCCTATACGCACTCACACTCAGGAATGGAAACATTAAGATCAAATAATATAAAATATAAAGTCAATGCATACAAGGGCACAAATGCATAAATCCAGCAGAACACGAAACAGAAAATGCTTACAGTAATACAATCTGATAATTAAAAAGGGTGGGATCTGACAAGCCAGAGCCATGCATAACAGCAAAGACAGCCAGCACTCGCAGGAAGGCAAAGCAGGAATTTTTATATCTAGGCTTTAACTCTAGCCCAATGTTACCTAAATCTTCAACTCAGAAAGTGCCTGACCAGCAAAGCAACTGCCAACAGGCCACAGGATAACCAGAAGAATATTTTAGAACCTGCAGTGCCAGGATTTGCTAGTGCCTGAGGACTTGACAAGCCAATACCTACTCCCATGCTATAACATATGGGTACTGGAAAGTTGGTTCATTTGCCAAGACAAAAAGGTTTTCACTGCTGAGATCAGGTAAAACAACTAGCAACTAGTGCAGGCAACAGGAGAGGAAGAAAAGTCTGTTTTATTCAATTGTCACAGCAGGGAGGGAGATAGTGTTTAGTCTGGCAATGCTAGTGCTGGCATTCAGACCATACCCAGTCACCTTCCACCATTCCTCCCACCTATCTTCTCCCATTTGCTGGTAACAAGCTGTTTTTTCCACTGCTGGGCATGCATGTTCCCTGCAGGTTGTGAGGAGGAGCCAGCTGCAAACCAAACATCCATTCTTGCAGAGAAACCTCCTGTGATGGCATCTTGGCAAGGCAGAGGCAGCAGCAGCAGAGAAACTCGCACCTGGATGAGGCAGGAGGAGTGAGCAGGGACACCAGGAATGCAGCATCTGTGTGTGGCCAACATACCTGCATGGCTCTGCTGCAGCCCTGCTGCCCCAGCCCCAAGGTTGAGGTGCAGGAAAGGCTGGTGAGGCAGGATGGGTGGCTGTTTGGTATTGGATGCACTACAATATAGCAAAACAAATCCCTATTGCCTTATCTTCAATGAGCAAAGCCATCATTTCCATCCCTCTGTATGGGATCAGCTCCATTTGAAGACAAAACCTAATTTCCTGCCCCAGGTCTCCATCCAGCTCCCTCAGCTCCAGAGCTGAGCAACATCCTGCCTGCCCCAAATCATCAGCTTATTGCCATTCACCTTTCTCCCCGCTTTGTTCCTCTTGACTAGATTTGCTTCTTTTTTTTTCCCAAGCAAAGTCACCAAGCTGTCACCTCAGGGGCACCTTGAACTCCAGAGCAGCACAGGCTTTACAAGGCAGGATCCAGGCAGTGGCTGGGCAACAGCCTCACCAGTGTCTATTAATCTCTTGGCTCACTCATCCCTATCACAGACACACCGTAAAAATGATATAAGCATTTCATTCGAACGGTGCTGCAGAGAGATTGGGAAGAGCATGGGGCCAATTGATTTCCAGTATGTCTGCTCTTTACCTCCAGGTATAAATACAACAGCAAAATCAATCGGAATAACATCATATCAGCTTTCTAATCTCTCCTGTTCGCAAGACAAGCTTTATATACTGCAGCATTTCCTACAGCTCCTCCACAGGAGGCTCCGGCATCTCCACCCCACTCAAGCCACGCACATGCAACCACTTCCTTGCTCCTGACCCCTCCTGTGACAAGCTGCAGGTCCAAAGCACAGGTCTGCCCCTGCTCAGTGTGGGAGGTGTCAAGAGATCTCCCAGAGAAATGCACTGTGGCTGTGTAAGAACAGCGCTCACCGGCACCTGCAGAGCCCTGGGTCACGTTAGCTCTTGTGAGGAGGGAGATGCTCACACCCCATCATGATGGATGGCACCTCCCTGGACATTGATGGGCAGCCAGGCATGCCCAGATCCACTGCCACAGGGACATGAGAAAGGCAGCAGCAGTATCTGCTTTCCCCACACCCTCAGGACCCCATGGCTGGATTTACCACACGTTGCCCTGGTTGTATTTCACCTCCTCGTGAGCATCCCGAGTGACACCGCACAAAGACCCCAGCCTGGAGCAGGGCTGCCTGCTCAGCACCGAGCAGACACATTTTCTTCCTGCATTTCAAATTTATCATCAGCCTAAGGCTTTTTATCCTCCCTCCTGACCTGCAGCCACCAAAGAAGGGGACTGTGACAAACTGATAAACACTCCCCTCAAGCCTTTGCTTGGGTGAAAATGCAAATGCACCGTGAGAATGCACCAAGGGGTCATCTTAAGCAAACTGAAGCTCAGCACCAAAGTGATGCTTTGCCCCACCTCAAACCAGACTTTGACTGAATAGGTGACAGATGGAGAGGAAAGGAGAAATGCTTTAATCATAGAATTACAGAATGGTTTGGGTTGGAAGGGATCTTAAAGATCATCTACTTCTGACCTCCCACCATGGACAGGGATAGCTTCCACTAGACCAAGTTGCTAAGGGTCCATTGATCCTGGCCTTCAACACTTCCAGGGAGGGGGATAAGCCACACCCCCATCTATTCTGCAATTCAGATGGCAAAGAACATGCACATGGTGTGCATTAAGGCTGTGGCAACTGCATCACCTTCAACACTCTGGCCAGAATTGGGTGAAAGCTTAGGACTGTGTTATCTAACCCACTCAGTGTAGAGCTTCCTTAGCACAAGAGAGCACCCAGTGATATTTGGCAAGGGGGCCACTGGCAACTCCACCACCAGCATGTCTAGCCTGATGCTGGATCACTGACCTGAGTCAAGAGCATGATGCTGCAGGACCCTGATCCTGTGCCAGCAAATGCTTAAAACAGTGAGAACCATTGAAGGCCTGAAAGTCAACAGCTGGGACCACTACTGCCCTCCTGCCTGAGGCTTTTCCTGACCTTTTCAGGGACTGATACCCAGTGCTGCTTAATAAACACCATCCATGGAGCAAAAGCCCTGCCAGCAGCAGCTCTGCAGCACAAGTCACGACAGCAGAATATGCTTCCCACCAGCCAGGACCATTGCAGGCTGAGGACAAATATTAGGCGTGTTTCTCATTAGCTCTGAGTCCACCAGTCACCTCCATCCCCCTCCTACCAATTCCCTTCCCATGCCTTGGCCACTGCAAGATCAGTTTTGGGTCATCTTGATCCACTTGGAAAGCTCAGCCACCATAAGAGCGAGCCGCTTGTCCTCTGGCTCCAATCTCTTTCTGAAATTAGTGCCAATGGAAGTGTCACTATCAATTTCATAATGTTATTGGATAAATGTGAAACTGGGCCAAGTCCCATATTCCTGACGGGCCATCAAAGAGGTGGGGATTATGGGTAAGGAGACAGGCAGCCCTGGCAGGAAAGGCAAAGGCTCCAGATCAATTAGCCTGACGAGGCTATCTTGCAGCCACATCACCTCGTGCTGACACCAGCCCCTTCTCCCTGGAGCCCAGCTGCCCCTGCACCAAGAAGGTTTATTTTCTTCAGTCCTTCCAAACCCAGGGAGCTGTGCATCCCCTCTCCAAATATCCAGTTTATGAAACTCTCAAGATACCAGAGGATTTTGCAGTCATAAAAAGACATTAATTTTCAGGCCTCCTTATTTTGGTTTAACATTCTGTCAAGCTAAAAAAATAAATTAAAAAAATCAGCCATTAAACAAAAAAGTGCCTTACTCTGCATTGCTCAGAGGTTTCAAATGGAAGGAGCGATCAAAATGTTAAGTACCTGGCACAACACATGTTTTGTCTTTGCTGTGTGTTTTTCTTCTTGGTTTTCTTTCAAGATCCTGCTTGGACCATGAAACTAAACCGGTCAGTACCATCTGGTTCTCATGCAGTAATTAATAGTGCTTGTAATTTTTCAAACAAAAATAGTCTTTGGTTGTAGCTTTTTGGGTCAACTTTTGACCTTTTTGTTTTGAAATGGAATTTTTATGAAAACATCGAGCAGCCATCAAGGCTGCAGATGCCAATGGGTTCACTTCCAGCAGACACCTCATGTGTCCAGTCCCTGCCAGCAAGCAGGCAGCTGCATTTACTCAGGGTACAAATTTGTAGACCCAAATTTAAAATCAGACTTGTGATGTTTGCATTCTAGCCAAAAGATCAATCCTTACATGGTCAAAAAGTAATAAAAATCCTTGCACTCATAGTTTGCCTCAGTTCATGCATGAGGGCAATGAAAATTTAAAACTTACACTTCTCAAAAAGTAAATGCACTTTTCTTTTCCCTCCACAGCCCTCCTTGAGATGATCTCCAGCAGTGATATCAGTCTCTCAGATTTATTCTATCCCAAGATAAATAATGTGTTGCTTACAGAATCAAAACGTATTTAACTTGTATAATGGTTTAAATCCCGAATCTGCTCCTGTAATATTATGAGACTCTTCCGGAATATGAAGTCCATGTCAGAAATATCCATAAAAAAATAAACAAATCCCTTTTTCTTCATGCCGAACAACTGGGAGAGGGAGCAAGGCTAGGGTTTGGGTAGCCCAGGTGCTCCCTAGCCCATGATGCTCACATCAATAACAGGGTTGGGCATGTTAAGCTTTGCTACAAGGCCCAGAATCAACAAGAAATGAGTTTTGAATGTTTTTACAAAACAGAGTAGAGGGAAACCCTTGACATTCTCCAGGCAGAACTGATGGGAAAGGAACTGGTAATTTTTGGCTCAACTGATACCAACTGCTGCATCGATGCCCTGGTGTTTTCCAGGTTGTTGTGCCTTTCTCCAAAATATTTACCCCTTGGTCATAAAGGTGATGGTTTTGTTTAAAAGTCACAGAAGTAGTCCCTGGAGAAAGACTCTGAAATCACAGCTTTCTGGGGCCTGACAGCTCATTTGTAAAATGTTGCAGTTTTGGGGTTTCCACTGGCCTTGCTGGGACCCTCATTAGTTTTGAGAGAGATTCTGTGAACAGGGAGATAAAACAAACAAGGAATAAAAGGTTGGGAGATGTGGAGAAGGATATAAACCAGCTCCCCACTCAGAGAACTTGCTGCATTGTCGATCCACCAGCCCAAACAACCCCTCTAATAAATTAGAGAGCGATTCATTGAAATGGCTTCCTCTGTCCCCACACTGACAGTTAATCTGTAATTCAGATAGATCTGTCAGAAGGCAAGAGTCCAGAATACAAAATAATTAATTCCTCCAAGGTCTGGAGACATTTCCCTTTCTAAAAAGCACAGCAAACTCCCCTCCTTGCCAGGGAGCTCCAGGCATGGACGTGGCTCCTGTTGGAGGTCAGTGAGGAATGCTCCATGCATTTCAATACAGGTGCTCACAAATGCATCACCTGTCACCTCAACACTGGGGTAGGACTCATTCCACAGACCTTGCAAGGAGCTTGCCCTGTATCTCCCAGTGCCTTTCTGCTCCCTCAGTGCCCAGCCAGAAACTCTTGGGCTCTTGCCCCACATCAGCTCAACACCAGTACTTTTCAAGATGCATTTTTCTGCATCAAGAGTCAAAATCATCAATTAAAACAAGCAGAAATGCAGCACCTACTGATTCTGGTTGATAAAAAAGCAGCTAGTGCCCAACATGGTGTGGAGGTTGGGGCAGAGCACATTTCATCTCCCGGTTTCCCCAAGAGGAGTCACTCCCAGATCTACCTCTGTCCTCTACAATACCAGGAGATAACCAGGACAGTGGCCTCTGACTGGAAGACACCAGTGAAACAGAGCAGCTTGGGAAAAGAAGCAAAGGGTGGGAGTCAACCACATGGAAATGCTGCAGTGGGTGGTTGGAGAATGAGGACAAGTCACATGAAGTCCCATGTGAAAGCAGCAGCACCTGAATGTGGTGCCAGCCCTGGAGGCAGGACAATCAAAATAAACATCTTCCTTTTGCCAGGACAGAGGCATGAAGAAGGGAAAAAATGTTAAAAAGGACTCTTGAGTGGATGCAAGAGATTGGGTAACACAACAATCATCATAGGCATGGCTGGCACAAGCAATGGCCTGGCATTATTAAGTGACATTAAGGAAGGATCTTCAGATTCAAATCTTTCTGATTCTGCTGATTCTTGCAGCCTCAGCCACCCGCTTTTAAAGCATGAGTGCATAAGAAGCACCACCAGCCAAATTCCTGTCTCCCTACACATATTTCACATCCTTCTCCCAGGCTATTTCATCAAAATCCCCAAGGCAGGTGGGAGGGAAGCTGCCTCACGTTAGCCTGTGAGCCATGAGGGCAGGGAAAGATGAGGCATTCAGCATTTACCTCCATGACTAAGCGCTGTCCCCCTGCTCCACACTCTGTGCCCCCAAAACACATCCCTTGCTCGACAGCTTTGTAGCTCTTAACAAGTGACACAACAACACATCCACACTGGGAAGCCAGACCTGAAGACACATGGAGGTCAAGTGACTTCTCCATCTGCACCACCAAGGGAGCAGAAATAAGTGGGATAAGCAGCATCCTCACCCACAGTGTGGTAATGAGGGGAGGAAAAATAGAAATGTGATCTTGTACAAGGTTGGTAGCTTTCTAGATGAGGGTAACATGTCTGCTGAGCATCAGTACAAGTGCCCCTTGTACAAAGCCCAGAGCATCCTCCAGCAGGCCCTGCCAACCCCTCCCAAATTCAGCTGGTAACACCCCACAGACCCCATGGGGCTGGTGACACCCCACAGACTGTGGCTCGAGTGTGCAGACAGCACAAGCAGGCAGCTGGAAGGCAGCACAAGGCAGGGAAAGCTGTGGTGGTGGGAGCTGCTGGACCACAACCAAGTCCCTTTCTAGAAGCAGCTATCAAGTCTCTGCAGAAGTAGTGGAATGGAGCCACTTTTCATCCTACCTCTCAAGGAAATCATCGCTGCTGTTACGCAGACACAATTATGTCTCCAGAGCCTTTTAACTGCAGTTCTTTAGAGATGAGTGGGTTGATAGAAATCTATTCACAGGACTGACATCGCTTGGCTGGGTAAGGACACTGCCACTGAGTCAGTGGCTGGGGAGGGATCACAAAATAAGCCTGGTGATGGGGGAAGTCCTAGGCAACGCCAAGGCAGCGTCTCCTGGAAGAGCTGCCTCTAGTCCCTTGACTACAGAGGCGAGGCCAATCTGTCATTTTATTCTTCTAGAACTCTCTTTCAAAGAAAAACAAAGTAATAATATTGGAAAGCTGCCTCCTTTCCTTTGGTACATGTACTCCCCCTCAGGATGGGTCACCCCTCAGGGATGGGTGGCTGCATGTGCATGTCACAGGCAGCAGGGCAATGCAGAGCAACATAAGGCTGTCTCTCTCCCAGCACCTTGACTCTCCAGGTAGCCCTAAACAAAGCCAGGATTTGAGCACATGGCAAATGAGAGAACATGAACACAGTTTGGCCATCGGTCTCTCGGTCACCTTGCCAAATCTGAGTCCAGAGCAGAGGGATGCAGGAAGCTCTTACTGTGGGACCCTTGAACTGCATTGCAGAGCCCTCTCTGAGCCTGGCAGAGCGGCTGGGGGCTGCTTTATCATATCCACCATCTGCTTGTTTGCTTTGCCATCCTCTGCTCCTCCTGGCTACGCTCACAGACTCCTACCTGTTCTCCAAAAGCTTTGCTGGGTCTCAGTAAACAAACCACAGGCAGGGACAAAAATAGGGAGGGGAAAGGCAGGGAAGGGGGGAAGAGGGAAAAGAATCAAAATTTAATTAAAGGCACTTTTGCTTCAGGGCCTCAGAAAATTTACAAATTCATAAATCACTTAGTAAATGCCCTGAGCGGTTGCTATGCCAGGCTGCCTACCAGTCCCACCAGGAGGGCCATAAAGCACGAGCAGAGAGCTCGGCAGCTCCCTCCTTCCACCTCCACCCTGCAACATCAGGCAACCTCGAGCAGCTTGTCAAGCCCATGACAAGTGTTTCTGCAACCAGGAGCTATCAATCTGCAGCCCCATTAGCAGCAGTGCAGGGAGCTGCTCGTTTCACCTGCAGCTGGGACACAGTGAGAGCTTGGAGAAGAGTGGGAAATGGAGGACAAAAGTCATGGCAAGATGGGACCAGAAGACCCCCAGGATATTTTGCTGGGAACACACAGTTCTTCAAAAGCATGTTTTCTAATGTGAATGACCAAAGCACCAGCATAAACCAAGAGGTGGATGCAGAGAGATTTCTGCTGGCTACTGACTGAGGGCATTACAGAGAAAAACCAACTTCTGGTAATTCCCAAATAAATCAACCCAGCCTTTTCTCCCACAGCTGAGAGGAGTCTTCACCAGGGGATTCACACATGCTGTCCTGCCCCAACGTGCTTCTCACAAGGACTGCAAAGATAGCGAGCATCTTGTGCCAAGCAGAGGCAAAAGCAAGCTGCTTGCCCGCTTTACTTGCTCGGCATGCGGCGAGGAACAGACTGAACGTCCAGCACACGGGGGTGTTGCACAGCTCTGCTATATTTAACAAAGCTCTCAGTACAGTCTCTGGCAGTGTGATGAACCAACACATCTTTGCCAGTAGCCTATCAGAGGAAGGCTTGGAAAGACAGAATTTGGAGTATTTTTCACTCTTTACTCAGAACTTTGAAGGTGGGAGGGGAGTCTTTTCTCAGCAGTGTGGTCAAGTTTTAGCTCTCCCTGCTAAGAAGCAGGTGGTTGGTAAAAATGATAACAAAACCTTGCTGGCTTTCTTTCAAGATAGGTATCAGTGGCTGAGAATGGAAAGTTTATCACACAGGAAGAGACTGGGACATAACAAATTAATCTGCCAAGTTATACGATTGTCTAAATTGCAACCAGAAATATAACAGTTTAAGAAAAGCTTTTAGAATCACTCAACCTACCACAGGCTATACTTTGAATTGTATCAGCTATTGACCCATCTAGTAACACCTATTTTCCAAGAGGCTGAGTCAAATGGGATAGACCAGTGTTGGTTATACCAGGAATCTGGGACAGATAAAGGATCATTCTGGCAGAAAGACAAAGACAGAACTGCTTTGAAGATGCATCACCCACACCAATCTTTGCCATTTCTAAAGACAAGCTGAACACCCAAGTCTTTCTAGGAAACAGCAAGAGTCTCCATTTAAGCAGCTACAGAGCTTTTGCTTTAGGTCATGAGTAGAAGAACAAGAGCTGAAAACTGAGGCAGGAGTATCTAATGGGAAAATGCTGGGAGCCAGGCAATTCTCCAGACCTCCCTGGCTGAATTCTCCAAATCATGGTTTGAAACACCCAGGACAAATATAAAATATTTGAAAAAAATTCTTAACACCCTACAAAGGAGGGGTGTCAACAGTTCACTCTGAGGCTTTGCTTTGTGTTTCTAGATCATCTGCTCAAGGATGAAACCCTGCTAGGCAGAGGAGGCAGCACAACAGATGCCATGGCATCCATGAATACCTGAGCACTGGAGGGGCACAAACAGCCACTGGGGCTGGCTCACCCACAGCTCAGCTCCCTGAACAGCAACCACAGGAGCTCAACCAGAGGCAGGTCTGAGTCAGGCTGGCCTCATAAATTGATTCTCATGATTGTATTAATCTCTTTTTTCCAAGGCTGCTCTCCAACCTGAAGATACAATGTTTGGAAAGCTGCGGACTATGGAGGCTAGCAATCAAGCTTTCACAAGGAAAAGCAGCAGCTTGCCATGCAAATGACTCCTCTGGCAAGAGCACCAGTGAAGGGTACAGAGCAGGATCTGGGCTCTACAACTGATGTGTCTCCTGTTCTACAGGAGCATCTTGATAACATCCATGTCTACGGACTGGCTGTGCATCCATCTGCCTACATAGTTATTTTCAGTACCAAAGTATGTATCCTTTTATTTCTCTAAGCAGTCTCTCACTTCTTCTATTCCCCTTTCTGCAAAGATATAATATTTATCTCTATTTTAAGACGGTAGAGCTACTCTTTTTTCCACAAAATCCCCAAAGTAGGG
The DNA here is from genome assembly GCA_013397375.1 of Toxostoma redivivum. Taxonomy (NCBI): domain Eukaryota; kingdom Metazoa; phylum Chordata; class Aves; order Passeriformes; family Mimidae; genus Toxostoma; species Toxostoma redivivum. Next base: position 347,872 of record VXBI01000755.1, on the reverse strand, counting down.
CAGTTCCCAGGGGTCATGGCTCCCTCCTCCCATGCCATCACTGCAGTTCAGGGCAGGGGGGTGGGATGGGGATGGGCCATGTGCCCACGGGGCAGCAGTGGCTGTGGGAAGGTGGGCAGGCAGGAGGACTCATCCCTGTGTGCGTGAGGATGTGTGTGACAGCAGGCAGGGTTCAGGCTTAGAAGTGTGGAATATGCTGCCATAGGGTATTTCTTTCTCGGTATAAGCTGGGATGGCAGCTAACCCAGCTTTCTCCTTCTACCTGCCTAGTCCAATCTCCCTCTTTCCTCAGCACTCTGCACACACAGGAATGCACAAACCCAGCAGTGCTCTGTTCTCACCCTCACTCTCATAACTTTGCTGGGGATGACCATGCCTGGCACCTCTCAAGGTTGAGCCCCTGTTTTTCCCTACAGGCAAGCTTACACCTCCTATCATCACCCCTAATATCACTATTTCTCCAGTGAGCAGCAAGGGCAGATCTTTAAGGAGTCAGCAGCAAAGACCAACCCCCTCACCAGCATAAGCGATGAGCATACTCCAAATCCACAGACAAGGGAGGTGGTGCTCAGCTCTCCTTCCCCCCCACTCCTCTACTTGTGACAACACCTTCTGCTTTATCCTTCTCTTTTCTCCCCTTGAAGAGTGAAAAAAATGCAAATAGGAGCTTATAAATTATCAATTCTTGATTGATTTTGCTGAGAAAAGCACATAAAACAATCACACAGCAGAGGAGAAGAATAATTTAGCATTTCAAGTGGGGAATGGTGATGTTGCTGAGACAGCTCTATGCAGGCAGAGCACTCTTAAGCCACCCAGCAGGATCTCCCTACTCCAGCCTCTTCCTCCTGTCCTTTGACAACACACAAACAAAGCCATAACCTTGTCAAGTAGATGCCTCAAAACACAAAAATCTGTATTTCCATTAGCAGGACAATGTCCTTCCAAGACAGTTACCTGAGAGTACACGCACATGAATGCAGCTCTGTGCACACAGGCTTTTACCAAGAAGATCCTGTGGTTTGACAGTCCAGGATGAAGACACAGCCTGCAAAATTACTGCCAGCAGAGCAAGACTTATGCATGAAAGACTACAGTTTCAGCCCCAGAAGCTGGATGCTGTTAGGCAGAGCTATTAAGAGCAAGTCCCTGCAATCAGTCTGCATCAACAACTTGCCACTGCACAGGGTTCATGCAATTGTTGTCCTCCTGTTCCTGCTTAGTTGCATACTAGCAGATATTTTGGTGCTCTTTGCCACCTGTGAAGTTTTTAAAAAAATGTTCTCTGAAGTGTTGGCTGCTCCGGAGTTTCTCCAATATCTCATGAAAACTTTCTTCTCTGAGTCTGTGTGGGAAGTCAGAATCCTTCCCCAAAGCTGGGTGATAGCAGCACCCCTCTGTCTGCCAAAAGGCTGCACGTGTCATGTTTCAAGTGTTCCATCCAGATGACAGCTGACACCATATAATGTTCCTCAGCCATACATGCAGCATTTAGCTTCTGTCTATGGAATAAGTACAACATTGTAGCTCAAATGTTTTCCAGGGAAGTTTATGAAACCACACAGGATTAGCTGCAAGTCAGAGGCATGAAAGAGCAAAACCAAGCAGCCCTCTCAAAAAGCTGGTATCTGGGGACTGAGACTCTCCAATGCCAGTGTCTCTACCAGTGCAGACTTAAGCAAGAGTCAGCTGTGCCTGGAAGGAATGATTTAACAGAGAGGAGGAACAGGAGGCCAACACACCCACCAAAGGCTTTGCCCTCTGTTATAGCTCAAGGAGTTCTACAGGTGCTCAAGGTCCCTGTTGCACCTTCTGCTCATAAACTACCACCTTGGATTCCTCTGTCACCAGCACCTGGAGCAGTGCAGAACACTGGCCAAAACCTGGTGACAGAGCTTAGGCTAAACATGTACCACCCAAAAGTACTGCCTGTGTACTAAGCTGTACTGCTACGGCAGCACTGGTGTTGGGTTGTTTTTTTTTTTCAATGGATTTATTTCTTCCCATCTCTTCTGTTCCCTTTTGGCCACAGAAGCCCACTGTGCTAAACAGACAAGTCCAGCACCTGGATTCTGGATATAATGGAATATTATTTAGCTGGCAGTAAAGACTGGATGTGTCTACCTCAGAACTAAATTTCAAATCATCTGGGATCTTTGCAAGAGTTTGGTTCTGAAGAAAAGAACATTTTCCACACTGTCTAAACTTGATTTACTTCTCCTCTTGCCATTTATAGAGTGATTTTATTTTCGATCACATGGTGGGGGGAATGTATATACATTATTTAGAAATAAATAAAGATGATGTTGAAAGAGGTGATGGCTTGTGGATGGGAAATTATATTCCTTCACAGCTGCAGTAATGATCTGATTAGGATCCAATCCCTCCACATCCCTCATGTGCTAAGTCATCTCTACAGAGGTGAAGTTGCCTGAGGGTGAGAGATGGAGGGAGGAGGATGTGCAGAGGGAGGCTCTGATACAATGTGCAAGAATTGTGCATTTGCCCTTTGGTCACCTTAAAAAATGAGAAATTTCCTTCGACACTGAAGCACCTTTTCTGCGGATTTTGGCAGCAACATCTTTTAAAACTACAGTTTCATTGCTCAACAATCATTTATGTACATATCTGGATCTTCTGCATGAACTGGAAATCCTTCCATGCTTTTTGTTCTGTTCTTTCCCTTCTCTCCCAGACTCACCACCTTCCTTACAAGTCTGCCTTTCAGCTCTCTCTTGTTGCTGTTTCCAAGCTGCGTAGGAAACCAAGAAAGTGTGCCAGCACTGTTCCACCAAGCTTTATTCCAGCTGCCTCTGGCTAGATTTTCAGCATATAGTAAGAATAGCCATTTTTCCCCTTTGCAGAAGTTAATTTCCTCTGATCCAGATCACATTCTTAACCCAGACAAACTGCTGGAGAACTCCCCCCCACATTAGCTGCCCCTCCTCAGAAAACAGTCTCCCCCTTACCCAGCCAGGAACACCTCTGATTCACAGGGTTCAAGGCTGTTAGAGCTGCTGGGATCCCTTCACCACTACAAAAATAAATTCTGGGTTTTTTTCCCTTTCCTTCTTACTTTCATATTGACTTTTTTTTTTTTTTTTTGTAGCCAAGGAAATAGAGCCATAAAGATGATACAAGGACAGAGAGAGTAGAGCAAAGGAGATCAAAGATTCCAATTGCTCTCCCCCATCCCTTGTAGGAATTGAAGATCAGCTGGCAGTAAAGCTTTAATAGTAGTATTAAAAGGCAAATAAATGGAATTTTTTTACAACGAACAATGTGACAAGCATACAAAAGTCACACATGCAGAACTCTGCCTGTTGGCACCCAAAAGGAGATTTCTGCAGATCTTAGACACAAGGACAATCACTGTCCAGGCCATGACAGCACCTTCAGTACCTGGAAAACAAGGAGCTTTGTGAGGGCTGCAGGTGCCCTTTGCTTCAACTCCAAATGGATGACAAGAGGACAGGGAGGCTTGAATTCAGGCCAGGTCAGGTTCCTAATCCACCACCACCTGCATTTACTCAGACATGGGACTTCCTGGACCAGAAACCCCAGCCATGCACAGCTCCCATGCTGCCCAGTCCCAAGGATGCAGGCTGTCAGGAGAACTCCATCCTTTCCTCACCCCATCCCAGCAGGAATATCATCACATGAGTTCAGAACAGTCAAAGCAGACCATTAACCTGTTCCTGCAATTCAGGAGCTGGGACACTGCACCAAAGGGAACCCCAGGCTGGGCTGCAGACTTATACAAGCTAAAGCAGCAGAGAACAGCTGTAATTTGTCATGTGCCACCCAGAACACAGCTCACACAGCCAAAATGAGTATTTTTTTTAGAGGCAGTGACATAGAGTAAAACAATCTCAGGCCCAAGTGAGTTCATGGCCAGAGATTATTGGGTGCACCGAAATAATCTTGGAGTGCTGTGCTTAAAGCAGCTCTGATATGAAAATAGATTCTCTGTGTACAGTCCCCTTCCTCAGAGTCCTTTGGTTCCACCAGACCTAAAGACAGACTCAAACATCATGACTGTGGCAATACACCAGGGAGCAAAGGCAGGGCAGCACCAGGCAGCAAAGGCTGCAGACCAGGAACAGCCTCGGCCCCAAAAACCTCCAAGATCTCTTTTTGTTTTCCCTCAACACAGAAATAAATCATACCCTGTCCCTCTATCCACACACCATCTTTATTTTTTTTTTTTTTTTGCACTTGCTGGTTCAATCTCAGCCAAATTCATTAGTTTAGGTCACGTTTATGGATGACACATGCTGTACAGCCATGAAACAAAAATCAAGCTTGGCTCTTGGGTGCAAAACATTCTTCCTGTGTCCATTGCAGCTGGGGTCACAAGAACAAATTCACGAGAACTTATCTGGTGCATGCTACAGCTTTGTTACCAACCGCAAAACATTCCTCAAAAACAATGTCCAAGAAAGTGCTGTTGCTCTTTAATGATTTTTATGTTTCTCAGGGGTAAACGCTGGGTTATTGAATGTAGGGAAGATGGGAAAAAGCTTTTGTTCCTGTTTAGGGATTCATTTGGCTGCATTTCTTTCCTCATCATAAGTTATGTTTTTACTTATATTTTATTAAAGCATCTAGAGGCCTCTGGGAGTAGATGCCCAGGAATAGAAAAAAAAATAAAAATTATAACGAAATTAAAAATCTCCAGCAGGATCAGAATTGCTGCCTTCTGCATGTGAGTTGTTCAGACTCAAGCTGAGGCTCGGCCTGATCATTCCTCTCTTTCTGACCCCTCTGCCTCCTCCTGCACCACCAAAAATCCACAAACTGTTGTCCTCACTAACCCCTTACCCCTCTCCTCCTGCCCTCCCCAGCCTCTCTGCCCCATGCCACAGGTCTGGGTGGTGAGACAGCACAAACCCTGATGGCCAGCACAGCATCCCATGCTCTAGCTTACATCAAAAGCTGCTTCATGAGTTCAGCTGCTCCTTTTAATGAAGAGACAAGGAAAGAAACCTCCTCTCCTGCTGCTGAACACAGCTGAGCACAGCTCCCTCCTCCTGCCCTCTTTGCAAATTACCGGGATATTGTCACTAATTATCAGGCTCAACAAGTGAAATTGTGCAATTTGCTACAGACACGCTGGAGAGCTGCTGAGAAAAGTGGGGTTTGGAGAAGAGGGGAGTGTGGAGGAGCCCTTGGGGCAGGGAGCCATGGGGCAGCCCACGGGGCCAGCTCCTGGCACGGGAAGGGGTCCTGCTGGCAGCACTGTTGTGTTTGCATTTCAGAGTGTTTGCTTTTTTTTTTCCTGCTTGATGTTTACTTCAAGCATTGCACTCTGAGGGCTTATAAAGAGGATTAAGTGGTGAGGAGGTCTCGCAGAGTTAGGAGGAATTAATCAAGCGGTAATCAGGAAGGAAATTAATCTGAAGAGTTAATTAATCAGCCAAGGCAGGGAGACTGCAGCCAGTTGTCCCTATCACACCTTCCAGGGTGCTATTTGGTGCAGCAGCACGGCAGCAGGGAAGGGAGAAGGCAATCCAGGTGCTCAGCCACCCCTCCACACTATCTGAGGAGAAAAGAAAACCCCAATGGGCCCAGGGGGTTTTCAATACCCACATCTCCCTGAAGGGACCTCAGTGAGGACATCTCCACCATGTCACATTTGGTGAGCACTTGTCATCTTCACCCCCTGCTCCCAGAACAACTGAAAACTTTCCAAAGGCTGCAGCACCCATTTCTATGGATTCCATCCTCACCCATTTCAGAGATTCTTCTATGCTCCAATGAGGAAAGTGCCTCTTTCCTTTGGAAAAGGGACCTAGATATGCAGCCCCCAGGTTTTTCATTGCTTAATTGATTCTATATACCCCATGTTTTCCTTCCAGCATCCTAAATAGTCCTTTTAGTTCTTCATTGTTCAACTCTTCTAAATATGCACCGCTGAGGATTGCTTCCCTTCAATCTGGTCTAGCTGCATTTTATATATTTAGTTTTTCTTTTTCCTAATCTTTTTTTACAATACATTCCCTGCAGAACTTTAATCATTTTAGTTGCTCTTCTCTGAATTCCTTCCAAAAGGCATCAGGCAGAGTGTTTTGCAAATTTGTTCTCATCCCTTCTGGGGCTGCATTTTGACTAATGCCTGTTTCCCTTGTGAAGAGACATGCCCCACACAGGCTGCCTGATCAGGGATGCTCAACCTTCATCACAGCCTGAAGCACCTGGGGGAAGACAACTCCCCAGCTCACAGGGGCTGCAATATGATGCAACTTCGAACTTAAAAAACCAGTCTGGTTAACAAAGACATTTGAAATCTCATTAATTTCACAATTATTATTATTATTAGATTCTTTTTATGCACTGAGTAGATATTTTAATTGCCTGGATGTGGATAGGAGTTTCTATTGTGTGTTTTATGGGCTGCAAGCAAAGGTTCATCCCTACATGCTGCCTACACCCACAGGAGGCATGGTTCAGAGCTGAGCACAGGGTGCCCCAAACCAGCTCAATTAAAGCAGCCCCAAACCTGCTCCTTCTCCTTCAAAGCCCCTTCTTCAGAGGGCAGAGCAGGGCCCATCCCTCCATGTGGTCACCCCATGATCACTGAGATTCAGGATGTGACAGAGTCATTGCAATAGACCCTCAGCACTAAACATTAGATACATAACCTTCTTCCACCTAAACTATGTCAAAATAAAAGGCAAAAAGCTGCATTTCACAGGAAAGGACCTGTGGGACTCAAAGGTGAGGAACTACAGGTGGGACCTGGGGCATGCAGAGGTGAGGGGTGACTGGAGAGAGCCCAGCTGCACTGAGGATGTTGGGTGTGGTTATAACTGGCCACACTCAAACAATGATCTTCAGCAGCAGAAGGCCCCAAAAAGTGGCTAAGCAGCCTCAGCAGAAACCACATCGACTCCACAGCTTCATTAGCCACTAAAGACATTAAAGGAATCATTCTTGTCATCCCATTCCCTTCACACCACTTTTACTTCCAAGGAAGACTGGGAAGGGCTACCTGCTCTCCTTGAGAAATTGCCACCCTCACAGAGACAGCTCCCACATCACTCAAGGCTGTCTCTTCCCCTAAACCATGAACTTGTCTCCTTTTCTTTTTTTATATAATGGCTATTTGCATACATCCTCCAGAATGAAAACTGACCTCAAAAAATAAAGCTGAAAAGGCAAAAAACCACTGCTTTTACCTAAAACAAAGCTAAGTGCCACAGAGTTTGAAGGGACACGTACACATTTCTGGTTATCCTGACCCAGAGAAGCAGCTCCCCACAGATCATTTTGTACAGGGAAAAAAACAGCTCTTTCCTCATCTCTCCCACACTGCCTGTCTGTAAACAGCTGGACCCATTTCATTATAGCTCACTTCTACTGTGACTGCTGATTATAAAAGATTGATTTTAATAATTTATAGCCTGCCCAGCACCACAGCACTCAGACCACCAACAGGTATCCAAAAAGGTTCTGCTCTGGAAATCTCTCCACTCAAAGCCAGAGCCTCAGATACCTCAGTAATCAATTCAACTCGGTGTGGTACCCCAAGAGCTGAGAGAAAAAGAGATGCTGCTGTTCCTCTCCACACTAATAATGGCACAAAGAGGGCACATTAGCAAATGGCAGCTTCTTCCTTTGAAATCTCCTGGCTCCAACAGAGATTAAGGAGTGAAGATCTATCTAATCCCTGAGGGGGGTGCCACTGTGTATTGACTTTAAGGGGTGCAGTGCTTTTTATTCTGACTTTTCAGGTGGCAGTTTAAAGGAGAAGGCGCATGAAGTCCTTCCCTAGCATGTAAACCCACTGCAGGAGGACCCCAAAGCATCCCTGAAACACATCCCTGGGTTCCACAGAGAGATGTATGGGTAAAACAGAATAAACTGGAAGAATAAGCACTGTGCACATACACACAAATATGTAAACTTGGATATAAATATGCTCAGATAAATGCACACCATCTCAGATGATGCTATCAAATACATTACTCTCCCAAATCCCTGATGAGCAGTAGACCATCTCCAAGGTCATATTAGCTTGGAAGTAATGTAATTCCATTATCCAGGCTCCTTTTCCGTCTTCTAGTTTTCTCTGTTGATGTTTGCTCTCTTAATTTTAAACACCAGTCGTATATCTTATGGCCTAGCGTGGGACCACTTTGCTCAAGTGGTAGTAAACACATGGCTTACTTCACTCATTCTCCAGGGAAAAAAAAAAAAAAAAAGAAAAAAGTAAGTTTTCCTGCATGAAATACCCACGTCTACCAGTGAGATGATGGACACAGAGTGTGCTGAAAGCTACCATAACTAACTCGGGCTCAGGGAACAACCAGAGCACACAGCGTGGTATCAGAAAATCCACACATGCTGCTCTTGTCAGGAGAAAAACATCCAAGGGGCTCTAGCTCAGCTGCCAACAACGTTCTGTGTGAGCCTCCCAGAGCAGGGATGCAGTTCAGAGCTTGCACTAAAGTGTATTGGCCAATTCCCTGGGTGAGGAAGATTCTCCAGTCAGAAAGCTGGACCAAGTGCCTGACAGCAAGGGGAAACAGGGCAGGAGGGGAGCAGCCAGCAAGGCAAGCTGCAAAGAGAGAGAGGATGGAGGAGATGCAGGCAGGAGCTACCGTGACCATTCTGCCCCATGGGCAGTAGTGCTGCTCCACACAAACCCTCTGCCACCTTCTGCAGGGAGCTTGTCCTTCACAGCAGAGAGATGTCTACAGACTTGGGCCCCTGGGGTCACAGCACACAAAACCTCTTGGAAACCTGGCTCCATTTCTCCAGTCCACACCTGAATCCCTCCCTGCTGGACACCATCCTCCTCCTCTATGCGCCAAAGCCTTTCCTAACCCATCTACAAATCTTCCTGAAGTTCAGGCCATTGCCCTTTGTCTATTCATCTTCTGAAAACATCTCTAATCTCTCATTTTTACCTTTTATTGCCTACAGAAGGCTCTGATAATGTAACCTCCTTCACACCTCATCTCTTCTAGCTGACACCATAACAAAGAAGTTTAATAAAAACAATCTCCAACAAAGAGAGTGGTAAAGGAGCACAGGAAGCACTTTTCACCAGCAGACACCTGAGATCTGCCAGGAACATGCATCTCCAAAGACACTTAGACTTCTTCTAAAACTCCCATGTTCCACTTTGCAGCAAGCCTGTGCTGATTGAAGGCCATGCAAGAGGTCAGCATTCACAGCTGCCCTTCAAAGGAGATACTCAGGACAGCATTTCAGGATGCCTTCACCCTCAGCATGCTCCATCTTTGGGTGTCCCAGTCTTTTATCAAGACTAATGGGTGCTCCCGAGGCTCATTCTGCTACCAGAGGTGAGAGAGGTGCAGCTCCAAATGCTTCTGCACCTAATGAGGAGCCCACCCCTCCTGGGTGGCTGTGGAGGGAGTCTGCAGTGATTCGTCTCGTTAAGCCTCTGCAAAAGCTACTCCAACATCAAACTGATGGACTGTCCAAGGCAGACTTTTTAGCAGAGGATAAATAAAAATCCAGCCATGGTATTTTAACAGTCTGCAAGGCATCATTTCTACCTGGCTGACCCTTAGCCCTTTGCATGCTCTGGAGGGCTCATTGGGCTGCTGGTCACAGCAGGGAGCCTGTCTTAGTCCCTGAACCTGTCTCAGTTCCAATCTTCTCACCAACACCATGCAAACTTACCCACTGAGTTACTGTGAGTAAAGCTCTTTTTCTCCAATGAAACACTTTATTAAGCACCACCCCCTGCTCCCATCATACACACCCCAGCACTCGTTAGACATTAAACCCAGGATTGACGAAGGATGTTAGAGGAATTTCAGTAGGATTTGTCTATTAATTCCCTTTGCTACTTTTTAAACTCCTATGCTTAGAAAAATGCTGGCACATATGTGCTTCTCAACAGGTGGCCAGTAATGAAATTATCTGCCAGCTGCTTTCTCAGTAAAGCTAAACTAATCTGGTAAGAGGAGCACCCCCCCAAAAAAAAAAAAAAATTACCACTGAGATGGCAGGTCTCAGAGCTGCTGTCACAGCTGATGGAAGCTGGAACACGGGTGCATCCTTGGGTCCTCCCTCCTCCAGAAGTGCACACACAGCATCTCCCCACTCCCAGCCCACATTTCCCATGTCTGAGGCAGAAGGAAAGGCAGAGCTACAGCCAAAGCCTGCTCTGTGGATTTGTGACACACCCCAGAAACAGGGATAAACCACCTCAGGTAGATGGGAACCCATAGGTTCTTTATCCTCCAGGAACCAATATTTACTAGAAACATTTCCCTCAGTCTACAGCTTCTAGGAAATTACAGCTTGATATCCTGAAGATTTTACTTGGTACCACAATGTGTTTGACCCCCTGCTCTTCAACAGCTGCAGCTCGAGGCATGAACACAGAGCCTGCAGTGCTTCTGTTCACTCCAAACACATGCAGGAGTGTGCACTCCTATTTCCAGGGTCTAAATGTATAAGCTTAAATTCAGGTCTTCAAACTGTGATCATTCAGGAAGGTACTGAGATGGTTTTGTTGAGTCTGTTCTATGATGGAGTCATGAGGTTAATAATGGTGGGTTTCCACACAGTTCCCCCTGCTCTGCACTAGCATAAGTTTGTGTATTTTGCATTTGTTCTACCCCTTCTTAATCAAGACAGTCATATATATATTGTCAATAATTTAACCTGACAGAATTGTGCTGGACTATATATCAACCAAACCTCTTTATCAAGACAACATCTTTCAGTAAAACTTTCAAGGACTGCAGCCTGCACAGTGGAGCCATGTATCTCCCATAGCTACTGTCTTACTAGAGCAATAAAAGAAATTAAAATTCAACCACCAACCTTCCATCTCCCACACCACTAACCAAAATGGGAAACACTTGCTGCTCCCTCCTCTCCCCAGCCTCCTCCTGCCTTCCCCATTCACACCCCAAAAAAAGCCAGAAGCACTGCTTTCCCTCCTCCTCCACTGATCAAGACATGCCAGCATGCTTGGGAACTCATTAGCGCAAATTGCAGCCAAGATCATTTATCCTTACAGAGCCTGCCCAATGGCAAATGGGAGCTCCAGCCACTCCTGGGTTTTGGAGCTCCACGTAGACAAACAGGCACTCACACCAGCTATGAGCAGCTTCATAAAGCCCCTCCCCACCTGTCTCTCCCCCCTCCTTGCCTCTGCTCCTCCTTCTCTACCTGCTTTGGGAAGGGTGACATGAAGAATTTGCCCAATAAGAGCCTGGACTGCTGCATTGCCTCTCCCTCCTCCTTCCACACACTCATTTCTTCACATCTCCCTGCCTGGAACTTTCCAACATCTTTGTATGTCATAGTGCACTGCAGATACTGATGTTGCAAGGGTCATAAAACCTTCAGAACTCGTGTGCTATAGAAGAGAGTTCAGAGGTCCTGAAGCACACAGGGCCTTCTGTGTGCATGCTTAGCACTGACTTCTGATAGCAAAATACTTGGAAATGGCTCCTGGGAAAAACACTCAAGTGCTGAGTTCAAAACTTAAGATTCTCCACTAAGAATAGACGATGTTAGAGGATCCTGAATTTGCACAAAAGCCTGATAGTTTTGAAAACCACAAATCTTGTTTCTCTTAAAAAAAAAAAAAAAATTAAGGTAAAGCCTGATCCAGGGATAATGTACACATTTTTGCCACTGGTTGGAAACCAGGATTCATCTTCAAGGCACGGTTTCAGACAGCATGTTGCCTCCCTGCCTGCATCCAGGAAAGTTTCCAAAGGCAGGTATCAAAGCAGAGCAGCACAGCAACCAGGAATTTGAACTAATGTACCTTTTGCAAAAGGAGAGCTTACACAGCTTTCTGCAAGCTGTCTAATAGCAGGTGAATAAATGCCAGGTTTTGCCTCAATGAAATAACAAAATAAGGTATTAAAAGAGAGAGGCACCTGGCAGGCATTCAAAGGCCCAGTAGCACATCCTAGTAAAATACTCAATCAACAAAATTTAATAGCACCTCTCCTCCTTTAGCAGAAAAGCAGAACTTCATTCCTTTCTGGCAGATTAACACAAAGCCTGCCCATGAGGCTGATCCCAAAATCCTCATCTGAAACTGGCAAAGCTCTGGCAGGAGCAAACCCAAGTGAAAGGCCCTTGCTGAAGCATCCCAGAACCCAACACAGACTCCAGGCTCTCCTTTGGGATGCACTTAAGAGGAAGTGACTTTTTTTGGAGCAATCTCAAAAGGTAGGAAAGTGCCTTGCTTTACCCTTACCACCTGAACTTTAATGTGCCAGAGTGGAGCAGTGTGCTCTTCTGATGAGGGGTTTTGGTACATACTGACATCCCATTAACTCCAATATCACCTTAACAGACAGCAGCAGCCAAGAGGCATTACTTGCAATCTTTAAGCAGAGAGAATAAGACCAAATCGCTCCTAAATACACTAGTAACATAATTCATTTAGATAGAAAAGAAACATAGTGAAGACATTATGTTTTGTTATTAAGAACTAAATAACAATATTAAAAAAAGGGAAGAAAAAGCTAAAATCCAGCTACCCTGAAGCAGGAATGGGATTTCTGCAGACATTCAGAAGTAAAAGGCTGTATCTAATTTCAATTTCTATCACAATTCCTTAGATGAAGGGAGATTGAGAACAAACAAGATATAGAAGAATTAATACTCCTTAAATATAATTGACGCACAAACCAAAATAAAAAAATAAAAACAGAGAGAAAGAAAATTAAATAATGGTTAAAACAGCTAAGAAGATTATTACTGGAAAATCCAGCAATATTTCCTATCTTTGTCCCATGCAGAGGGACAGACCTGAGCACAATACTCAGAAAAACACTCAGCAGCCCAAAAGGCACGAAGTCTCATTACCAAACACTGCAACCAATTTAATTCCAGGCTGAAAAACTCGTCAAAAAGGAAGAAACTCTTTAAATCTGTAAAGACTTTTCCCTTTATATACACACATATGCATAAAACTTGTATTTGTTGTCCTGCCCAGTGAAGAATAAATTAATAAACCTAACTTTAAATTTATAGTGAAAAATCAAAGGAAGAAATATTTAAGAGGCTAAATGATAGTGGAATCAAGAGGATGAAGCAGTTGGTCTATAAAAACAAATCATGCTGAACTACCTTCAATGCCTTATTTTCCCCTGATTGAATTACAAAATTAGTCAATGAAGACTGTAATATATTTGATAATGTCTCAGAGAAAAACTTTCTTGAAAAATTAATTCAAACTAGCTTGGATATGAGCACTTTCATACTAATATGACAGTAAATTTGATTTACAGTGCTCTCCCCTGCTAGTGCCAGTCTGGGTGGCATAACTGTGGCAGAGCTTTAAGCCAGTCTATATGGCAATATGTGTCTATTTAAAGGATCAGGTGGGACCATCATCATTTCTGAAGCCACTGCTGCTATGAGGCTCCATGACTGAGCAGAGCTGGTTCATTCCCACCAGCTCAGCTGCCTTCTTCTAAGCCAAGAGGCACCAAAGGCACAAAGTCACAAGGGCAATGCATCCTTCAGCCAGCAAACCTGGGCAGAAGTAAGAAAATCAAGATGTAAACTTCAAAAATATCAAATACAAACAAGTTTTGGTGATAAATCACCAATTTACTGGGAGGCAGGAACTTGGAAAACAGAGATGGGCTGGAGGTGATGTCAGTGGTGGTGACCACAGGCTGCAAAAAGGTCATGAGCCTGCAGGGCAGCAGGACAGTGGGACCATGCTCTGCACAGGAAGGAGCTGTCCCCACCCAGCACTGGGGCACCAAACTTGGGTAATCCTCAACCCTTCTAGGTGTAGGGACAGAAAACTCCCACACACCAGGGAGCTCCAGCAAAAGGCAACAACAAAAAAATGTGGTGGTGGTGCTGGAAGGACTGGGCTGGGATGAAGGAGGGTTTGCATCCATGCCCTTGTTTAGCACTGCAGGAAGAGCCAGCTGCAACCGCCCCAGGGATGAACAACCAGGGGGATGGGATGTCAAATCATGTCATGAATTAACCAAAATAAACAGACTGAGCAGTTCTCTGGAAGCAACCTGCTCTGCCCCTGGGTCCAGCCCCAGAGCACCTTTGGTGACCAGCACAGAGACCCAGCACAACACACATCCTCCTGACAGGTCTCACAGCCAGTCCCCCAGCACTGCACCCCACCAGTACAAGGAGTGTCTGCCCTGTCCTTTTCCAGAGCTCCTTACCAGCTACTCAGGCCTGCTGCAGCATCCCGCTGCTGTGTGCACAGGGACGGTCATGGGAATTTACCCAAAAACCAAATAAAAAATTGTTAGAGAAATTAAGAAATCAATAAGAATAAATATTGATCCTAGACCATTGTTACTTCAAAATTATAGGTGAGGTTGTTTTTTGTTTCGTATCATTACTACAGCCACTTTGGATAAAGATGTTTTGCTTTTTGCACGGGCTATGCATCTGCTGATTGGGGAAAGCTTAGCTCTGTTTTGCTATTTGCAAAGCACAGGAGCCCCCTAGGTCAGACTCAGGGCATCCCTGGATGCCAGGAGAGGGTGCCAAGAGGCTCCTGAGTAAGAGATGAAGAGATCTGGCCAGCATCTCCTGCATTGCTGCACAGCCTAGGAGAAGAAGAGGCAGAAATCAGCCCACCAGGATGAGGATCTCCAGGTCCAATTCCCATCTCTCATCTGCATGGTGAGAAATGTGTCTCAGCCCCAGGGCAGCAGTGTCTTTACCTGCTTCCCTGAGTGCCAGCTCCACTTAGTGTAATGATTATTAAGCCCTGTCAGCAGATATGAAACCAATGGACACAGCTCCACAGGCAAGCGCTTGGGCAGCCACCGCGACAGCCGTGCTCACAGGTTTGCATTATCCATCTGGAAAATTGGGGATGTCACAAGAGTTCTTAGAGCACCAGGATGAAATCATCTTGTCAGCAACAAAAAGGCCAGTTCTCCCCTATCCTGATCCTAGCAGCTGTCTCAGCACTGCAGGCTCCTGCAGGAGGAGGAGGAGGACAGGGATGAGCCAGGGAGCCCCTCCGGCACTGCCAACCCTGGAGCTGCTGTGGCACCACCATCTCAGTCCCTGCTGTGTGAATTGTACTATGAAAAAAAAAATCAGAGTGAAAGAAAACAGTATTCTTCCTCTCACACTAATTCACAGCCTCTTGTCTGTCTCTTGACTGCATTAGGCTGGGAAGAGCTTGCAGTTTGCTGAGGAAGGAAGATAGAGATGGAGGTTCTTACAGCTTGTTCACGTGGAATGAGAAGCAAGCCAAAGAGTTTATAATCCAAAGTCCAAGCAGACATATCCCTTTTCTTTGCTGTAACTATATAATTTTTCATCCTCTGCAGTTTTTGACACTGTGCACTGCTTTACTTTGAGTGACATCGAAGGCAGATGTGGCAAAAGCACCTGCCCAGGGACTAAATGGGCATCTGATCCAACATGGCTTTCTCACGTTGTTGGTAGGGAAAGCCCCTTGTTGGTCACTAAGTTAGGTCTTTCAGCAAGATCCAAGGGCAGCCAGCAGAGCCACAAAACTCCCCCAACACCAAGGTACATGAGATACTGGGTTGTAGTGTGAAGGTCCTCATGTGAAACAGTCCCCTCCAGAAGAGGCTGGTAACTCCTGCAGGTGCAGGGCCAAAGCAACAAAGTAAAGCTTTTCTGGAGCTACCAGGTTCCAGCAGATACAGGGAGCAGAGGGGCTGTGTGACACAGAAGTTTACCAGCTCCAAGTCCTTCTCCTGCCACAAGCCCAAGAGCAGGGGGATATCCTGCAGCACAGCCTGAGTGTGGAGCAGAGCACATTGACAACTGATGGCTGGGCTGGGATGAGTTTTTGTGGGTGTACTGGGCAGCATTCCCAGCATGGTGCCCCTCAGTCACCCTGACAGCAGCCATGTCTCTTACATAGGGTCCAAAGAAAAACCTGTGGCTAGTTTGAGTGACATCCTGAGTCCCTTTCCTGAACTACAAGACAGGTTCAGGGTAACAGACTATCCCTCTATTCTACTATATTATCTACTACATTATTAGGCCATGGCATAAATTGAAGACCACTGTCCCAAACAGAAGCTGGATTATATCCCTTGTGCTTCAGACACAAAATATGAAACTCCAAATGTGATTTATTTCTCCTGTGCACAAAATACCACCCAGCTGCTTTTGTGTACAGGCATTATCTTCTGGTCCATTGATTTTTAATAGCATGGTTGTAGATTGAAATTAGATGCCTGAGTATCCCATTTCCATCAACACATGCTAAATACTGGTGCTGCTGATGGAGGTTTTTGGAACTGTCCTGGACATAGACAGACTCTCTATTGCACCACAAGATATAGAACTTGGAGATGGAACAAGCCCATTAGATCATCAGATGCTCCAGTGCTCTCTACAATTTGCTTCCCCGGTGCTTTTGCCAGTCAAAGCTTGAACAGCCCAGGTGACAGCTCTTATCCATTCCCTTGGGAGTTTATTCCATTGCCTCTATATTTCTAGGCACTCCTTCAAGCACATTCATGCCAGATTCAAAACCAAGCAGCCTTTTTTCTCTTTCTTCTCTCCATTTGCCTTCACAGCTGCCAAAGGTTTCCCTTGCCAATCCTGCATTTACATTGCAGTCACCTGTCCCTTGACAAAGTGCAAAGCTCTCCTGCTCCAGGGTTTAGGTACAGAGTGACAGATCTCTGCATCCCTGGCTAAATATCACATAAAGGAACAACAATCCTACAGCAAGTCACGAGGAGGAAGAGGTGATAAACTCAACAGGGATGTCTTCCCGGAGCACTATTTATCAGCATTAGCAGTAGCAAGATCTTTTTGAAAGATTAGCTGGACAAGTACAGTACAGACAAACCACAACTAAAATATTAATTAAAGTCCTTTGGTTCTTCCAACACTGCCCTGCACCTTATTAAAGCCACAACAAAGTTGGGATTCAGCTGTCTGGTTTTGACTGCCTGCGGAGAGGCACACGAGAGTGCACAGAACACAAGGTTGTGGAGATGGTGGGTCTTCATCAGACTTAGTCATGTTGGTTAAACAAAATAACTTATCCTGCTGCTTTATGTAATACCTGTTCTGCAGATCAACAGAATCATTCTGGCTCTGTGCTGTCATTGCAGCATCTTTCACTAAAGTAAAGCCATGTGAGGACAGGCAGACAGGACAGACACCGTCAGAACAAGCAGCAAACAGAGGCTGGAGCCATGGAGGCAAGGAGAGAGCAGGCAGGAGCATCAGTGCTGTGGAGAGGAGCCCTGTGAGGATTAGCACCCTCTGCATGGTCCCTTGGGGAGGCTGCTGAGGTGACTGAGCCTGGCAGTCTCACAGCTGTGCCAAAGATGGGTGCAAGCTGTTGGATGAGGACTTGGGGCAATTTGGTTGCTCCTGGATGGAAAAAGGGTGAAGGACATCTTCCCAACCCCGTGGTCCAAGGGAAGCAGCCAGGGCTCATTCTCACCCTCTCACTCCTACAGGTTTACACAAAGGAGAAGCCAGCATGGTCCTATAAGGAGCAGCATGCCCAGCACTAATTACTATTGCTTTGCTGGGGGAAAAGCCAATGCTCTGAGGCTGGAAAAGGGATGCGTCAATAAAAAAAAAAAAAAAAAAAAAAGCACAAATTTTTTACGACACAAACCT